>OY992883.1:1204198-1259198 GCA_963921405.1 Cepaea hortensis | reverse complement strand
CTATATAGTTACTGTCAGGTGTATGAAAGTGTGTACACTATATAGTTACTGACAGTTGTGTGAACGTGTGTACAATATATAGTTACTGACAGTTGTGTGAAAGTGTCTACACTGTATAATTACTGACAGTTGTGTGACAGTGTGTACAATATATAGTTACTGACAGTTTTGTGACAGTGTGTACACTATATAGTTACTGCCAGTTGTGTGAAAGTGTGTACACTATATAGTTACTGACAGTTGTGTGACAGTGTGTACAATATATAGTTACTGACAGTTGTGTGACATTGTACACTATATAGTTACTGCCAGTTGTGTGAAAGTGTGTACACTATATAGTTACTGACAGTTGTGTGAAAGTGTGTACACTATATAGTTATTGTCAGGTGTATGAAAGTGTGTACACTATACAGTTACTGTAAGTTGTGTGAAAGTGTGTACAATATATAGTTACTGACAGTTGTGTGACAGTGTGTACACTTTATAGTTTTTGACAGTTGTGTGACAGTGTGTACACTATATAGTTACTGATAGATGTGACAGTGTGTACACTATATAGTTACTGACAGATGTGGGAAAGTGTGTACACTATATAGTTACTGACAGGTGTATGACAGTGTGTACACTATATAGATACTGACAGTTGTGTGACAGTGTGTACACTATATAGTTACTGATAAATGTATGAAAGTGTGTACACAATATAGATACTGACAGTTGTGTGACAGTGTGTACACTATATAGTTACTGATAGATGTATAAAAGTGTCTACAATATATAGTTACTGACAGATGTATGAAAGTGTGTACACTATATAGTTACTGACAGTTGTGTGAAAGTGTGTACACTATATAGTTACTGACAGTTGTGTGACAGTGTGTACAATATATAGTTACTGACACTTGTGTGAAAGTGTGTACACTATATAGTTACTGACAGTTGTGTGACAGTGTGTACAATATATAGTTACTGACAGTTGTGTGACAGTGTGTACACTATATAGTTACTGCCAGTTGTGTGAAAGTGTGTACACTATATAGTTACTGACAGTTGTGTGACAGTGTGTACAATATATAGTAACTGACAGTTGTGTGACAGTGTGTACACTATATAGTTACTGCCAGTTGTGTGAAAGTGTGTACACTATATAGTTACTGACAGTTGTGTGAAAGTGTGTACACTATATAGTTACTGTCAGGTGTATGAAAGTGTGTACACTATACAGTTACTGTAAGTTGTGTGAAAGTGTGTACAATATATAGTTACTGACAGTTGTGTGACAGTGTGTACACTTTATAGTTACTGACAGTTGTGTGACAGTGTGTACACTATATAGTTACTGATAGATGTGACAGTGTGTACACTATATAGTTACTGACAGATGTGTGAAAGTGTGTACACTATATAGTTACTGACAGGTGTATGACAGTGTGTACACTATATAGTTACTGACAGTTGTGTGAAAGTGTTTACACTATATAGTTACTGACAGTTGTGTGACAGTGTGTACACTACATAGTTACTGATAGATGTGACAGTGTGTACACTATATAGTTACTGAGAGATGTGGGAAAGTGTGTACACTATATAGTTACTGACAGTTGTGTGACAGTGTGTACACTATATAGTTACTGTCAGTTGTATGAAAGTGTGCACACTATATAGTTACTGACAGTTGTGTGACAGTGTGTACACTATATAGTTACTGTCAGGTGTATGAAAGTGTGTACACTATATAGTTACTGACAGTTGTGTGACAGTGTGTACACTATATAGTTACTGATAGATGTATAAAAGTGTGTACACTATATAGTTACTGACAGTTGTGTGAACGTGTGTACACTATATAGTTACTGATAGATGTATGAAAGTGTGTAAACTATATAGTTACTGTCAGGTGTATGAAAGTGTGTACACTATATAGTTACTGACAGTTGTGTGAAAGTGTGTACACTATATAGTTACTGATAGATGTGACAGTGTGTACACTATATAGATACTGACAGTTGTGTGACAGTGTGTACACTATATAGTTACTGACAGTTGTGTGAAAGTGTGTACACTATATAGTTACTGACAGTTGTGTGACAGTGTGTACACTATATAGTTACTGATAGATGTGACAGTGTGTACACTATATAGTTACTGACAGATGTGGGAAAGTGTTTACAATATATAGTTACTGACAGTTGTGTGACAGTGTGTACACTATATAGTTACTGTCAGTTGTATGAAAGTGTGCACACTATATAGTTACTGACAGTTGTGTGACAGTGTGTACACTATATAGTTACTGTCAGGTGTATGAAAGTGTGTATACTGTATAGTTACTGACAGTTGTGTGAACGTGTGTACACTATATAGTTACTGATAGATGTATGAAAGTGTGTACACTATATAGTTACTGTCAGGTGTATGAAAGTGTGTACACTATATAGTTACTGACAGTTGTGTGACAGTGTGTACAATATATAGTTACTGACAGTTGTGTGAAAGTGTGTATACTGTATAGTTACTGTCAGTTGTGTGACAGTGTGTACAATATATAGTTACTGACAGTTGTGTGACAGTGTGTACACTATATAGTTACTGCCAGTTGTGTGAAAGTGTGTACACTATATAGTTACTGACAGTTGTGTGACAGTGTGTACAATATATAGTTACTGACAGTTGTGTGACAGTGTACACTATATAGTTACTGCCAGTTGTGTGAAAGTGTGTACACTATATAGTTACTGACAGTTGTGTGAAAGTGTGTACACTATATAGTTATTGTCAGGTGTATGAAAGTGTGTACACTATACAGATACTGTAAGTTGTGTGAAAGTGTGTACAATATATAGTTACTGACAGTTGTGTGACAGTGTGTACACTTTATAGTTACTGACAGTTGTGTGACAGTGTGTACACTATATTGTTACTGATAGATGTGACAGTGTGTACACTATATAGTTACTGACAGATGTGGGAAAGTGTGTACACTATATAGTTACTGACAGGTGTATGACAGTGTGTACACTATATAGATACTGACAGTTGTGTGACAGTGTGTACACTACATAGTTACTGATAGATGTATGAAAGTGTGTACACTATATAGTTACTGACAGTTGTGTGACAGTGTGTACACTATATAGTTACTGATAGATGTATGAAAGTGTCTACAATATATAGTTACTGACAGATGTATGAAAGTGTGTACACTATATAGTTACTGACAGTTGTGTGAAAGTGTGTACACTATATAGTTACTGACAGTTGTGTGAAAGTGTGTACACTATATAGTTACTGATAGATGTGACAGTGTGTACACTATATAGATACTAACCGTTGTGTGACAGTGTGTACACTCTATAGTTACTGACAGATGTATGAAAGTGTGTACACTATATAGTTACTGACAGTTGTGTGAAAGTGTGTACACTATATAGTTACTGACAGTTGTGTGACAGTGTGTACACTACATAGTTACTGATAGATGTGACAGTGTGTACTCTATAGTTACTGAGAGATGTGGCAAAGTGTGTACACTATATAGTTACTGACAGTTGTGTGACAGTGTGTACACTATATAGTTACTGTCAGTTGTATGAAAGTGTGCACACTATATAGTTACTGACAGTTGTGTGACAGTGTGTACACTATATAGTTACTGTCAGGTGTATGAAAGTGTGTACACTATATAGTTACTGACAGTTGTGTGACAGTGTGTACACTATATAGTTACTGATAGATGTATGAAAGTGTGTACACTATATAGTTACTGACAGTTGTGTGAACGTGTGTACACTATATAGTTACTGATAGATGTAAGAAAGTGTGTACACTATATAGTTACTGTCAGGTATATGAAAGTGTGTACACTATATAGTTACTGACAGTTGTGTGACAGTGTGTACAATATATAGTTACTGACACTTGTGTGAAAGTGTGTACACTATATAGTTACTGACAGTTGTGTGACAGTATGTACAATATATAGTTACTGACAGTTGTGTGACTGTGTGAACACTACATAGTTACTGCCAGTTGTGTGAAAGTGTGTACACTATATAGTTACTGACAGTTGTGTGAAAAAGTGTACACTATATAGTTACTGACAGTTGTGTGACAGTGTGTACACTATACAGTTACTGTAAGTTGTGTGAAAGTGTGTACAATATATAGTTACTGACAGTTGTGTGACCGTGTGTACACTTTATAGTTACTGACAGTTGTGTGACAGTGTGTACACTATATAGTTACTGATAGATGTGACAGTGTGTACACTATATAGTTACTGACACATGTGGGAAAGTGTGTACACTATATAGTTACTGACAGGTGTATGACAGTGTGTACACTATATAGATACTGACAGTTGTGTGACAGTGTGTACACTATATAGTTACTGATAGATGTTTGAAAGTGTGTACACTATATAGTTACTGACAGTTGTGTGACAGTGTGTACACTATATAGTTACTGATAGATGTATGAAAGTGTGTACACTATATAGTTACTGACAGTTGTGTGACAGTGTGTAAACTATATAGTTACTGACAGTTGTGTGAAATTGTGTACACTATATAGTTACTGACAGTTGTGTGATAGTGTGTACACTATATAGTTACTCATAGATGTGACAGTGTGTACACTATATAGTTACTGACAGATGTGGGAAAGTGTGTACACTATATAGTTACTGACAGTTGTGTGACAGTGTGTACACTATATAGTTACTGTCAGTTGTATGAAAGTGTGCACACTATATAGTTACTGACAGTTGTGTGACAGTGTGTACACTATATAGTTACTGTCAGGTGTATGAAAGTGTGTACACTATATAGTTACTGACAGTTGTGTGAACGTGTGTACAATATATAGTTACTGACAGTTGTGTGAAAGTGTGTACACTGTATAGTTACTGACAGTTGTGTGACAGTGTGTACAATATATAGTTACTGACAGTTTTGTGACAGTGTGTACACTATATAGTTACTGCCAGTTGTGTGAAAGTGTGTACACTATATAGTTACTGACAGTTGTGTGACAGTGTGTACAATATATAGTTACTGACAGTTGTGTGACATTGTACACTATATAGTTACTGCCAGTTGTGTGAAAGTGTGTACACTATATAGTTACTGACAGTTGTGTGAAAGTATGTACACTATATAGTTATTGTCAGGTGTATGAAAGTGTGTACACTATACAGTTACTGTAAGTTGTGTGAAAGTGTGTACAATATATAGTTACTGACAGTTGTGTGACAGTGTGTACACTTTATAGTTTTTGACAGTTGTGTGACAGTGTGTACACTATATAGTTACTGATAGATGTGACAGTGTGTACACTATATAGTTACTGACAGATGTGGGAAAGTGTGTACACTATATAGTTACTGACAGGTGTATGACAGTGTGTACACTATATAGATACTGACAGTTGTGTGACAGTGTGTACACTATATAGTTACTGATAGATGTATGAAAGTGTGTACACAATATAGATACTGACAGTTGTGTGACAGTGTGTACACTATATAGTTACTGATAGATGTATGAAAGTGTCTACAATATATAGTTACTGACAGATGTATGAAAGTGTGTACACTATATAGTTACTGACAGTTGTGTGAAAGTGTGTACACTATATAGTTACTGACAGTTGTGTGAAAGTGTGTACACTATATAGTTTCTGATAGATGTGACAGTGTGTACACTATATAGATACTAACCGTTGTGTGACAGTGTGTACACTCTATAGTTACTGACAGATGTATGAAAATGTGTACACTATATAGTTACTGACAGTTGTGTGAAAGTGTGTACACTATATAGTTACTGACAGTTGTGTGACAGTGTGTACACTACATAGTTACTGATAGATGTGACAGTGTGTACACTATAGTTACTGAGAGATGTGGGAAAGTGTGTACACTATATAGTTACTGACAGTTGTGTGACAGTGTGTACACTATATAGTTACTGTCAGTTGTATGAAAGTGTGCACACTATATAGTTACTGACAGTTGTGTGACAGTGTGTACACTATATAGCTACTGTCAGGTGTATGAAAGTGTGTACACTATATAGTTACTGACAGTTGTGTGACAGTGTGTACACTATATAGTTACTGATAGATGTATGAAAGTGTGTACACTATATAGTTACTGACAGTTGTGTGAACGTGTGTACACTATATAGTTACTGATAGATGTATGAAAGTGTGTAAACTATATAGTTACTGTCAGGTGTATGAAAGTGTGTACACTATATAGTTATTGACAGTTGTGTGAAAGTGTGTACACTATATAGTTACTGATAGATGTGACAGTGTGTACACTATATAGATACTGACAGTTGTGTGACAGTGTGTACACTATATAGTTACTGACAGTTGTGTGAAAGTGTGTACACTATATAGTTACTGACAGTTGTGTGACAGTGTGTACACTATATAGTTACTGCCAGTTGTGTGAAAGTGTGTACACTATATAGTTACTGACAGTTGTGTGACAGTGTGTACAATATATAGTTACTGACAGTTGTGTGACAGTGTACACTATATAGTTACTGCCAGTTGTGTGAAAGTGTGTACACTATATAGTTACTGACAGTTGTGTGAAAGTGTGTACACTATATAGTTATTGTCAGGTGTATGAAAGTGTGTACACTATACAGTTACTGTAAGTTGTGTGAAAGTGTGTACAATATATAGTTACTGACAGTTGTGTGACAGTGTGTACACTTTATAGTTACTGACAGTTGTGTGACAGTGTGTACACTATATTGTTACTGATAGATGTGACAGTGTGTACACTATATAGTTACTGACAGATGTGGGAAAGTGTGTACACTATATAGTTACTGACAGGTGTATGACAGTGTGTAGACTATATAGATACTGACAGTTGTGTGACAGTGTGTACACTACATAGTTACTGATAGATGTATGAAAGTGTGTACACTATATAGTTACTGACAGTTGTGTGACAGTGTGTACAATATATAGTTACTGACAGTTGTGTGACAGTGTACACTATATAGTTACTGCCAGTTGTGTGAAAGTGTGTACACTATATAGTTACTGACAGTTGTGTGAAAGTGTGTACACTATATAGTTATTGTCAGGTGTATGAAAGTGTGTACACTATACAGTTACTGTAAGTTGTGTGAAAGTGTGTACAATATATAGTTACTGACAGTTGTGTGACAGTGTGTACACTTTATAGTTACTGATAGTTGTGTGACAGTGTGTACACTATATTGTTACTGATAGATGTGACAGTGTGTACACTATATAGTTACTGACAGATGTGGGAAAGTGTGTACACTATATAGTTACTGACATGTGTATGACAGTGTGTACACTATATAGATACTGACAGTTGTGTGACAGTGTGTACACTACATAGTTACTGATAGATGTATGAAAGTGTGTACACTATATAGTTACTGACAGTTGTGTGACAGTGTGTACACTATATAGTTACTGATAGATGTATGAAAGTGTCTACAATATATAGTTACTGACAGATGCATGATAGTGTGTACACTATATAGTTACTGACAGTTGTGTGAAAGTGTGTACACTATATAGTTAATGACAGTTGTGTGAAAGTGTGTACACTATATAGTTACTGATAGATGTGACAGTGTGTACACTATATAGATACTAACCGTTGTGTGACAGTGTGTACACTCTATAGTTACTGACAGATGTATGAAAGTGTGTACACTATATAGTTACTGACAGTTGTGTGAAAGTGTGTACACTATATAGTTACTGACAGTTGTGTGACAGTGTGTACACTACATAGTTACTGATAGATGTGACAGTGTGTACACTATAGTTACTGAGAGATGTGGGAAAGTGTGTACACTATATAGTTACTGACAGTTGTGCGACAGTGTGTACACTATATAGTTACTGTCAGTTGTATGAAAGTGTGCACACTATATAGTTACTGACAGTTGTGTGACAGTGTGTATACTATATAGTTACTGTCAGGTGTATGAAAGTGTGTAGACTATATAGTTACTGACAGTTGTGTGACAGTGTGTACACTATATAGTTACTGATAGATGTAAGAAAGTGTGTACACTATATAGTTACTGACAGTTGTGTGAACGTGTGTACACTATATAGTTACTGATAGATGTAAGAATGTGTGTACACTATATAGTTACTGTCAGGTATATGAAAGTGTGTACACTATATAGTTACTGACAGTTGTGTGACAGTGTGTACAATATATAGTTACTGACACTTGTGTGAAAGTGTGTACACTATATAGTTACTGACAGTTGTGTGACAGTATGTACAATATATAGTTACTGACAGTTGTGTGACTGTGTGAACACTATATAGTTACTGCCAGTTATGTGAAAGTGTGTACACTATATAGTTACTGACAGTTGTGTGAAAAAGTGTACACTATATAGTTACTGACAGTTGTGTGACAGTGTGTACACTATACAGTTACTGTAAGTTGTGTGAAAGTGTGTACAATATATAGTTACTGACAGTTGTGTGACCGTGTGTACACTTTATAGTTACTGACAGTTGTGTGACAGTGTGTACACTATATAGGTACTGATAGATGTGACAGTGTGTACACTATATAGTTACTGACAGATGTGGGAAAGTGTGTACACTATATAGTTACTGACAGGTGTATGACAGTGTGTACACTGTATAGATACTGACAGTTGTGTGACAGTGTGTACACTATATAGTTACTGATAGATGTTTGAAAGTGTGTACACTATATAGTTACTGACAGTTGTGTGACAGTGTGTACACTATATATTTACTGATAGATGTATGAAAGTGTGTACACTATATAGTTACTGACAGTTGTGTGAACGTGTGTACACTATATAATTACTGATAGATGTATGAAAGTGTGTACACTATATAGTTACTGTCAGTTGTGTGACAGTGTGTACACTATATAGTTACTGATAGATGTATGAAAGTGTGTACACTATATAGCTACTGACAGTTGTGTGACAGTGTGTACACTATATAGTTACTGACAGTTGTGTGAAATTGTGTACACTATATAGTTACTGACAGTTGTGTGACAGTGTGTACACTATATAGTTACTAATAGATGTGACAGTGTGTACACTATATAGTTACTGACAGATGTGGGAAAGTGTGTACACTTTATAGTTACTGGCAGGTGTATGACAGTGTGTACACTATATAGATACTGACAGTTGTGTGACAGTGTGTACACTATATAGTTACTGACAGGTGTATGACAGTGTGTACACTATATAGTTACTGACAGTTGTGTGATAGTGTGTACACTATATAGTTACTGGTAGATGTGTAAAAGTGTGGACACTATATAGTTACTGAAAGATGTGGGAAAGTGTGTACACTATATAGTTACTGTCAGGTGTATGAAAGTGGGTACACTATATAGTTACTGACAGTTGTGTGACAGTGTGTACACTATATAGTTACTGACAGATGTGTGAAAGTGTGTACACTATATAGTTACTGATAGGTATATGAAAGTGTGTACAATATATAGTTACTGACAGATGTGTGAAAGTGTGTACACTATATAGTTACTGTCAGGTGTATGACAGTGTGTACATTATATAGTTACTGATAGATGTTTGACAGTGTGTACACTATATAGTTACTGACAGATGTGGGAAATTGTGTACACTATATAGTTACTGACAGTTGTGTGAACGTGTGTACACTATATAGTTACTGATAGATGTATGAAAGTGTGTACACTATATAGTTACTGCCAGTTGTGTGAAAGTGTGTACACTATATAGTTACTGACAGTTGTGTGAAAGTGTGTACACTATATAGTTATTGTCAGGTGTATGAAAGTGTGTACACTATACAGTTACTGTAAGTTGTGTGAAAATGTGTACAATATATAGTTACTGACAGATGTATGAAAGTGTGTACACTATATAGTTACTGACAGTTGTGTGAAAGTGTGTACACTATATAGTTACTGACAGTTGTGTGACAGTGTGTACACTACATAGTTACTGATAGATGTGACAGTGTGTACACTATAGTTACTGAGAGATGTGGGAAAGTGTGTACACTATATAGTTACTGACAGTTGTGTGACAGTGTGTACACTATATAGTTACTGATAGATGTGACAGTGTGTACACTATATAGTTACTGACAGATGTGGGAAAGTGTGTACACTATATAGTTACTGACAGTTGTGTGACAGTGTGTACACTATATAGTTACTGTCAGTTGTATGAAAGTGTGCACACTATATAGTTACTGACAGTTGTGTGACAGTGTGTACACTATATAGTTACTGTCAGGTGTATGAAAGTGTGTACACTATATAGTTACTGACAGTTGTGTGAACGTGTGTACAATATATAGTTACTGACAGTTGTGTGAAAGTGTCTACACTGTATAATTACTGACAGTTGTGTGACAGTGTGTACAATATATAGTTACTGACAGTTTTGTGACAGTGTGTACACTATATAGTTACTGCCAGTTGTGTGAAAGTGTGTACACTATATAGTTACTGACAGTTGTGTGACAGTGTGTACAATATATAGTTACTGACAGTTGTGTGACATTGTACACTATATAGTTACTGCCAGTTGTGTGAAAGTGTGTACACTATATAGTTACTGACAGTTGTGTGAAAGTGTGTACACTATATAGTTATTGTCAGGTGTATGAAAGTGTGTACACTATACAGTTACTGTAAGTTGTGTGAAAGTGTGTACAATATATAGTTACTGACAGTTGTGTGACAGTGTGTACACTTTATAGTTTTTGACAGTTGTGTGACAGTGTGTACACTATATAGTTACTGATAGATGTGACAGTGTGTACACTATATAGTTACTGACAGATGTGGGAAAGTGTGTACACTATATAGTTACTGACAGGTGTATGACAGTGTGTACACTATATAGATACTGACAGTTGTGTGACAGTGTGTACACTATATAGTTACTGATAAATGTATGAAAGTGTGTACACAATATAGATACTGACAGTTGTGTGACAGTGTGTACACTATATAGTTACTGATAGATGTATAAAAGTGTCTACAATATATAGTTACTGACAGATGTATGAAAGTGTGTACACTATATAGTTACTGACAGTTGTGTGAAAGTGTGTACACTATATAGTTACTGACAGTTGTGTGACAGTGTGTACAATATATAGTTACTGACACTTGTGTGAAAGTGTGTACACTATATAGTTACTGACAGTTGTGTGACAGTGTGTACAATATATAGTTACTGACAGTTGTGTGACAGTGTGTACACTATATAGTTACTGCCAGTTGTGTGAAAGTGTGTACACTATATAGTTACTGACAGTTGTGTGACAGTGTGTACAATATATAGTAACTGACAGTTGTGTGACAGTGTGTACACTATATAGTTACTGCCAGTTGTGTGAAAGTGTGTACACTATATAGTTACTGACAGTTGTGTGAAAGTGTGTACACTATATAGTTACTGTCAGGTGTATGAAAGTGTGTACACTATACAGTTACTGTAAGTTGTGTGAAAGTGTGTACAATATATAGTTACTGACAGTTGTGTGACAGTGTGTACACTTTATAGTTACTGACAGTTGTGTGACAGTGTGTACACTATATAGTTACTGATAGATGTGACAGTGTGTACACTATATAGTTACTGACAGATGTGTGAAAGTGTGTACACTATATAGTTACTGACAGGTGTATGACAGTGTGTACACTATATAGTTACTGACAGTTGTGTGAAAGTGTTTACACTATATAGTTACTGACAGTTGTGTGACAGTGTGTACACTACATAGTTACTGATAGATGTGACAGTGTGTACACTATATAGTTACTGAGAGATGTGGGAAAGTGTGTACACTATATAGTTACTGACAGTTGTGTGACAGTGTGTACACTATATAGTTACTGTCAGTTGTATGAAAGTGTGCACACTATATAGTTACTGACAGTTGTGTGACAGTGTGTACACTATATAGTTACTGTCAGGTGTATGAAAGTGTGTACACTATATAGTTACTGACAGTTGTGTGACAGTGTGTACACTATATAGTTACTGATAGATGTATAAAAGTGTGTACACTATATAGTTACTGACAGTTGTGTGAACGTGTGTACACTATATAGTTACTGATAGATGTATGAAAGTGTGTAAACTATATAGTTACTGTCAGGTGTATGAAAGTGTGTACACTATATAGTTACTGACAGTTGTGTGAAAGTGTGTACACTATATAGTTACTGATAGATGTGACAGTGTGTACACTATATAGATACTGACAGTTGTGTGACAGTGTGTACACTATATAGTTACTGACAGTTGTGTGAAAGTGTGTACACTATATAGTTACTGACAGTTGTGTGACAGTGTGTACACTATATAGTTACTGATAGATGTGACAGTGTGTACACTATATAGTTACTGACAGATGTGGGAAAGTGTTTACAATATATAGTTACTGACAGTTGTGTGACAGTGTGTACACTATATAGTTACTGTCAGTTGTATGAAAGTGTGCACACTATATAGTTACTGACAGTTGTGTGACAGTGTGTACACTATATAGTTACTGTCAGGTGTATGAAAGTGTGTATACTGTATAGTTACTGACAGTTGTGTGAACGTGTGTACACTATATAGTTACTGATAGATGTATGAAAGTGTGTACACTATATAGTTACTGTCAGGTGTATGAAAGTGTGTACACTATATAGTTACTGACAGTTGTGTGACAGTGTGTACAATATATAGTTACTGACAGTTGTGTGAAAGTGTGTATACTGTATAGTTACTGTCAGTTGTGTGACAGTGTGTACAATATATAGTTACTGACAGTTGTGTGACAGTGTGTACACTATATAGTTACTGCCAGTTGTGTGAAAGTGTGTACACTATATAGTTACTGACAGTTGTGTGACAGTGTGTACAATATATAGTTACTGACAGTTGTGTGACAGTGTACACTATATAGTTACTGCCAGTTGTGTGAAAGTGTGTACACTATATAGTTACTGACAGTTGTGTGAAAGTGTGTACACTATATAGTTATTGTCAGGTGTATGAAAGTGTGTACACTATACAGATACTGTAAGTTGTGTGAAAGTGTGTACAATATATAGTTACTGACAGTTGTGTGACAGTGTGTACACTTTATAGTTACTGACAGTTGTGTGACAGTGTGTACACTATATTGTTACTGATAGATGTGACAGTGTGTACACTATATAGTTACTGACAGATGTGGGAAAGTGTGTACACTATATAGTTACTGACAGGTGTATGACAGTGTGTACACTATATAGATACTGACAGTTGTGTGACAGTGTGTACACTACATAGTTACTGATAGATGTATGAAAGTGTGTACACTATATAGTTACTGACAGTTGTGTGACAGTGTGTACACTATATAGTTACTGATAGATGTATGAAAGTGTCTACAATATATAGTTACTGACAGATGTATGAAAGTGTGTACACTATATAGTTACTGACAGTTGTGTGAAAGTGTGTACACTATATAGTTACTGACAGTTGTGTGAAAGTGTGTACACTATATAGTTACTGATAGATGTGACAGTGTGTACACTATATAGATACTAACCGTTGTGTGACAGTGTGTACACTCTATAGTTACTGACAGATGTATGAAAGTGTGTACACTATATAGTTACTGACAGTTGTGTGAAAGTGTGTACACTATATAGTTACTGACAGTTGTGTGACAGTGTGTACACTACATAGTTACTGATAGATGTGACAGTGTGTACTCTATAGTTACTGAGAGATGTGGCAAAGTGTGTACACTATATAGTTACTGACAGTTGTGTGACAGTGTGTACACTATATAGTTACTGTCAGTTGTATGAAAGTGTGCACACTATATAGTTACTGACAGTTGTGTGACAGTGTGTACACTATATAGTTACTGTCAGGTGTATGAAAGTGTGTACACTATATAGTTACTGACAGTTGTGTGACAGTGTGTACACTATATAGTTACTGATAGATGTATGAAAGTGTGTACACTATATAGTTACTGACAGTTGTGTGAACGTGTGTACACTATATAGTTACTGATAGATGTAAGAAAGTGTGTACACTATATAGTTACTGTCAGGTATATGAAAGTGTGTACACTATATAGTTACTGACAGTTGTGTGACAGTGTGTACAATATATAGTTACTGACACTTGTGTGAAAGTGTGTACACTATATAGTTACTGACAGTTGTGTGACAGTATGTACAATATATAGTTACTGACAGTTGTGTGACTGTGTGAACACTACATAGTTACTGCCAGTTGTGTGAAAGTGTGTACACTATATAGTTACTGACAGTTGTGTGAAAAAGTGTACACTATATAGTTACTGACAGTTGTGTGACAGTGTGTACACTATACAGTTACTGTAAGTTGTGTGAAAGTGTGTACAATATATAGTTACTGACAGTTGTGTGACCGTGTGTACACTTTATAGTTACTGACAGTTGTGTGACAGTGTGTACACTATATAGTTACTGATAGATGTGACAGTGTGTACACTATATAGTTACTGACACATGTGGGAAAGTGTGTACACTATATAGTTACTGACAGGTGTATGACAGTGTGTACACTATATAGATACTGACAGTTGTGTGACAGTGTGTACACTATATAGTTACTGATAGATGTTTGAAAGTGTGTACACTATATAGTTACTGACAGTTGTGTGACAGTGTGTACACTATATAGTTACTGATAGATGTATGAAAGTGTGTACACTATATAGTTACTGACAGTTGTGTGACAGTGTGTAAACTATATAGTTACTGACAGTTGTGTGAAATTGTGTACACTATATAGTTACTGACAGTTGTGTGATAGTGTGTACACTATATAGTTACTCATAGATGTGACAGTGTGTACACTATATAGTTACTGACAGATGTGGGAAAGTGTGTACACTATATAGTTACTGACAGTTGTGTGACAGTGTGTACACTATATAGTTACTGTCAGTTGTATGAAAGTGTGCACACTATATAGTTACTGACAGTTGTGTGACAGTGTGTACACTATATAGTTACTGTCAGGTGTATGAAAGTGTGTACACTATATAGTTACTGACAGTTGTGTGAACGTGTGTACAATATATAGTTACTGACAGTTGTGTGAAAGTGTGTACACTGTATAGTTACTGACAGTTGTGTGACAGTGTGTACAATATATAGTTACTGACAGTTTTGTGACAGTGTGTACACTATATAGTTACTGCCAGTTGTGTGAAAGTGTGTACACTATATAGTTACTGACAGTTGTGTGACAGTGTGTACAATATATAGTTACTGACAGTTGTGTGACATTGTACACTATATAGTTACTGCCAGTTGTGTGAAAGTGTGTACACTATATAGTTACTGACAGTTGTGTGAAAGTATGTACACTATATAGTTATTGTCAGGTGTATGAAAGTGTGTACACTATACAGTTACTGTAAGTTGTGTGAAAGTGTGTACAATATATAGTTACTGACAGTTGTGTGACAGTGTGTACACTTTATAGTTTTTGACAGTTGTGTGACAGTGTGTACACTATATAGTTACTGATAGATGTGACAGTGTGTACACTATATAGTTACTGACAGATGTGGGAAAGTGTGTACACTATATAGTTACTGACAGGTGTATGACAGTGTGTACACTATATAGATACTGACAGTTGTGTGACAGTGTGTACACTATATAGTTACTGATAGATGTATGAAAGTGTGTACACAATATAGATACTGACAGTTGTGTGACAGTGTGTACACTATATAGTTACTGATAGATGTATGAAAGTGTCTACAATATATAGTTACTGACAGATGTATGAAAGTGTGTACACTATATAGTTACTGACAGTTGTGTGAAAGTGTGTACACTATATAGTTACTGACAGTTGTGTGAAAGTGTGTACACTATATAGTTTCTGATAGATGTGACAGTGTGTACACTATATAGATACTAACCGTTGTGTGACAGTGTGTACACTCTATAGTTACTGACAGATGTATGAAAATGTGTACACTATATAGTTACTGACAGTTGTGTGAAAGTGTGTACACTATATAGTTACTGACAGTTGTGTGACAGTGTGTACACTACATAGTTACTGATAGATGTGACAGTGTGTACACTATAGTTACTGAGAGATGTGGGAAAGTGTGTACACTATATAGTTACTGACAGTTGTGTGACAGTGTGTACACTATATAGTTACTGTCAGTTGTATGAAAGTGTGCACACTATATAGTTACTGACAGTTGTGTGACAGTGTGTACACTATATAGCTACTGTCAGGTGTATGAAAGTGTGTACACTATATAGTTACTGACAGTTGTGTGACAGTGTGTACACTATATAGTTACTGATAGATGTATGAAAGTGTGTACACTATATAGTTACTGACAGTTGTGTGAACGTGTGTACACTATATAGTTACTGATAGATGTATGAAAGTGTGTAAACTATATAGTTACTGTCAGGTGTATGAAAGTGTGTACACTATATAGTTATTGACAGTTGTGTGAAAGTGTGTACACTATATAGTTACTGATAGATGTGACAGTGTGTACACTATATAGATACTGACAGTTGTGTGACAGTGTGTACACTATATAGTTACTGACAGTTGTGTGAAAGTGTGTACACTATATAGTTACTGACAGTTGTGTGACAGTGTGTACACTATATAGTTACTGCCAGTTGTGTGAAAGTGTGTACACTATATAGTTACTGACAGTTGTGTGACAGTGTGTACAATATATAGTTACTGACAGTTGTGTGACAGTGTACACTATATAGTTACTGCCAGTTGTGTGAAAGTGTGTACACTATATAGTTACTGACAGTTGTGTGAAAGTGTGTACACTATATAGTTATTGTCAGGTGTATGAAAGTGTGTACACTATACAGTTACTGTAAGTTGTGTGAAAGTGTGTACAATATATAGTTACTGACAGTTGTGTGACAGTGTGTACACTTTATAGTTACTGACAGTTGTGTGACAGTGTGTACACTATATTGTTACTGATAGATGTGACAGTGTGTACACTATATAGTTACTGACAGATGTGGGAAAGTGTGTACACTATATAGTTACTGACAGGTGTATGACAGTGTGTAGACTATATAGATACTGACAGTTGTGTGACAGTGTGTACACTACATAGTTACTGATAGATGTATGAAAGTGTGTACACTATATAGTTACTGACAGTTGTGTGACAGTGTGTACAATATATAGTTACTGACAGTTGTGTGACAGTGTACACTATATAGTTACTGCCAGTTGTGTGAAAGTGTGTACACTATATAGTTACTGACAGTTGTGTGAAAGTGTGTACACTATATAGTTATTGTCAGGTGTATGAAAGTGTGTACACTATACAGTTACTGTAAGTTGTGTGAAAGTGTGTACAATATATAGTTACTGACAGTTGTGTGACAGTGTGTACACTTTATAGTTACTGATAGTTGTGTGACAGTGTGTACACTATATTGTTACTGATAGATGTGACAGTGTGTACACTATATAGTTACTGACAGATGTGGGAAAGTGTGTACACTATATAGTTACTGACATGTGTATGACAGTGTGTACACTATATAGATACTGACAGTTGTGTGACAGTGTGTACACTACATAGTTACTGATAGATGTATGAAAGTGTGTACACTATATAGTTACTGACAGTTGTGTGACAGTGTGTACACTATATAGTTACTGATAGATGTATGAAAGTGTCTACAATATATAGTTACTGACAGATGCATGATAGTGTGTACACTATATAGTTACTGACAGTTGTGTGAAAGTGTGTACACTATATAGTTAATGACAGTTGTGTGAAAGTGTGTACACTATATAGTTACTGATAGATGTGACAGTGTGTACACTATATAGATACTAACCGTTGTGTGACAGTGTGTACACTCTATAGTTACTGACAGATGTATGAAAGTGTGTACACTATATAGTTACTGACAGTTGTGTGAAAGTGTGTACACTATATAGTTACTGACAGTTGTGTGACAGTGTGTACACTACATAGTTACTGATAGATGTGACAGTGTGTACACTATAGTTACTGAGAGATGTGGGAAAGTGTGTACACTATATAGTTACTGACAGTTGTGCGACAGTGTGTACACTATATAGTTACTGTCAGTTGTATGAAAGTGTGCACACTATATAGTTACTGACAGTTGTGTGACAGTGTGTATACTATATAGTTACTGTCAGGTGTATGAAAGTGTGTAGACTATATAGTTACTGACAGTTGTGTGACAGTGTGTACACTATATAGTTACTGATAGATGTAAGAAAGTGTGTACACTATATAGTTACTGACAGTTGTGTGAACGTGTGTACACTATATAGTTACTGATAGATGTAAGAATGTGTGTACACTATATAGTTACTGTCAGGTATATGAAAGTGTGTACACTATATAGTTACTGACAGTTGTGTGACAGTGTGTACAATATATAGTTACTGACACTTGTGTGAAAGTGTGTACACTATATAGTTACTGACAGTTGTGTGACAGTATGTACAATATATAGTTACTGACAGTTGTGTGACTGTGTGAACACTATATAGTTACTGCCAGTTATGTGAAAGTGTGTACACTATATAGTTACTGACAGTTGTGTGAAAAAGTGTACACTATATAGTTACTGACAGTTGTGTGACAGTGTGTACACTATACAGTTACTGTAAGTTGTGTGAAAGTGTGTACAATATATAGTTACTGACAGTTGTGTGACCGTGTGTACACTTTATAGTTACTGACAGTTGTGTGACAGTGTGTACACTATATAGGTACTGATAGATGTGACAGTGTGTACACTATATAGTTACTGACAGATGTGGGAAAGTGTGTACACTATATAGTTACTGACAGGTGTATGACAGTGTGTACACTGTATAGATACTGACAGTTGTGTGACAGTGTGTACACTATATAGTTACTGATAGATGTTTGAAAGTGTGTACACTATATAGTTACTGACAGTTGTGTGACAGTGTGTACACTATATATTTACTGATAGATGTATGAAAGTGTGTACACTATATAGTTACTGACAGTTGTGTGAACGTGTGTACACTATATAATTACTGATAGATGTATGAAAGTGTGTACACTATATAGTTACTGTCAGTTGTGTGACAGTGTGTACACTATATAGTTACTGATAGATGTATGAAAGTGTGTACACTATATAGCTACTGACAGTTGTGTGACAGTGTGTACACTATATAGTTACTGACAGTTGTGTGAAATTGTGTACACTATATAGTTACTGACAGTTGTGTGACAGTGTGTACACTATATAGTTACTAATAGATGTGACAGTGTGTACACTATATAGTTACTGACAGATGTGGGAAAGTGTGTACACTTTATAGTTACTGGCAGGTGTATGACAGTGTGTACACTATATAGATACTGACAGTTGTGTGACAGTGTGTACACTATATAGTTACTGACAGGTGTATGACAGTGTGTACACTATATAGTTACTGACAGTTGTGTGATAGTGTGTACACTATATAGTTACTGGTAGATGTGTAAAAGTGTGGACACTATATAGTTACTGAAAGATGTGGGAAAGTGTGTACACTATATAGTTACTGTCAGGTGTATGAAAGTGGGTACACTATATAGTTACTGACAGTTGTGTGACAGTGTGTACACTATATAGTTACTGACAGATGTGTGAAAGTGTGTACACTATATAGTTACTGATAGGTATATGAAAGTGTGTACAATATATAGTTACTGACAGATGTGTGAAAGTGTGTACACTATATAGTTACTGTCAGGTGTATGACAGTGTGTACATTATATAGTTACTGATAGATGTTTGACAGTGTGTACACTATATAGTTACTGACAGATGTGGGAAATTGTGTACACTATATAGTTACTGACAGTTGTGTGAACGTGTGTACACTATATAGTTACTGATAGATGTATGAAAGTGTGTACACTATATAGTTACTGCCAGTTGTGTGAAAGTGTGTACACTATATAGTTACTGACAGTTGTGTGAAAGTGTGTACACTATATAGTTATTGTCAGGTGTATGAAAGTGTGTACACTATACAGTTACTGTAAGTTGTGTGAAAATGTGTACAATATATAGTTACTGACAGATGTATGAAAGTGTGTACACTATATAGTTACTGACAGTTGTGTGAAAGTGTGTACACTATATAGTTACTGACAGTTGTGTGACAGTGTGTACACTACATAGTTACTGATAGATGTGACAGTGTGTACACTATAGTTACTGAGAGATGTGGGAAAGTGTGTACACTATATAGTTACTGACAGTTGTGTGACAGTGTGTACACTATATAGTTACTGTCAGTTGTATGAAAGTGTGCACACTATATAGTTACTGACAGTTGTGTGACAGTGTGTACACTATATAGCTACTGTCAGGTGTATGAAAGTGTGTACACTATATAGTTACTGACAGTTGTGTGACAGTGTGTACACTATATAGTTACTGATAGATGTATGAAAGTGTGTACACTATATAGTTACTGACAGTTGTGTGAACGTGTGTACACTATATAGTTACTGATAGATGTATGAAAGTGTGTAAACTATATAGTTACTGTCAGGTGTATGAAAGTGTGTACACTATATAGTTACTGACAGTTGTGTGAAAGTGTGTACACTATATAGTTACTGATAGATGTGACAGTGTGTACACTATATAGATACTGACAGTTGTGTGACAGTGTGTACACTATATAGTTACTGACAGTTGTGTGAAAGTGTGTACACTATATAGTTACTGACAGTTGTGTGACAGTGTGTACACTATATAGTTACTGCCAGTTGTGTGAAAGTGTGTACACTATATAGTTACTGACAGTTGTGTGACAGTGTGTACAATATATAGTTACTGACAGTTGTGTGACAGTGTACACTATATAGTTACTGCCAGTTGTGTGAAAGTGTGTACACTATATAGTTACTGACAGTTGTGTGAAAGTGTGTACACTATATAGTTATTGTCAGGTGTATGAAAGTGTGTACACTATACAGTTACTGTAAGTTGTGTGAAAGTGTGTACAATATATAGTTACTGACAGTTGTGTGACAGTGTGTACACTTTATAGTTACTGACAGTTGTGTGACAGTGTGTACACTATATTGTTACTGATAGATGTGACAGTGTGTACACTATATAGTTACTGACAGATGTGGGAAAGTGTGTACACTATATAGTTACTGACAGGTGTATGACAGTGTGTAGACTATATAGATACTGACAGTTGTGTGACAGTGTGTACACTACATAGTTACTGATAGATGTATGAAAGTGTGTACACTATATAGTTACTGACAGTTGTGTGACAGTGTGTACAATATATAGTTACTGACAGTTGTGTGACAGTGTACACTATATAGTTACTGCCAGTTGTGTGAAAGTGTGTACACTATATAGTTACTGACAGTTGTGTGAAAGTGTGTACACTATATAGTTATTGTCAGGTGTATGAAAGTGTGTACACTATACAGTTACTGTAAGTTGTGTGAAAGTGTGTACAATATATAGTTACTGACAGTTGTGTGACAGTGTGTACACTTTATAGTTACTGATAGTTGTGTGACAGTGTGTACACTATATTGTTACTGATAGATGTGACAGTGTGTACACTATATAGTTACTGACAGATGTGGGAAAGTGTGTACACTATATAGTTACTGACAGGTGTATGACAGTGTGTACACTATATAGATACTGACAGTTGTGTGACAGTGTGTACACTACATAGTTACTGATAGATGTATGAAAGTGTGTACACTATATAGTTACTGACAGTTGTGTGACAGTGTGTACACTATATAGTTACTGATAGATGTATGAAAGTGTCTACAATATATAGTTACTGACAGATGTATGATAGTGTGTACACTATATAGTTACTGACAGTTGTGTGAAAGTGTGTACACTATATAGTTACTGACAGTTGTGTGAAAGTGTGTACACTATATAGTTACTGATAGATGTGACAGTGTGTACACTATATAGATACTAACCGTTGTGTGACAGTGTGTACACTCTATAGTTACTGACAGATGTATGAAAGTGTGTACACTATATAGTTACTGACAGTTGTGTGAAAGTGTGTACACTATATAGTTACTGACAGTTGTGTGACAGTGTGTACACTACATAGTTACTGATAGATGTGACAGTGTGTACACTATAGTTACTGAGAGATGTGGGAAAGTGTGTACACTATATAGTTACTGACAGTTGTGCGACAGTGTGTACACTATATAGTTACTGTCAGTTGTATGAAAGTGTGCACACTATATAGTTACTGACAGTTGTGTGACAGTGTGTACACTATATAGTTACTGTCAGGTGTATGAAAGTGTGTAGACTATATAGTTACTGACAGTTGTGTGACAGTGTGTACACTATATAGTTACTGATAGATGTATGAAAGTGTGTACACTATATAGTTACTGACAGTTGTGTGAACGTGTGTACACTATATAGTTACTGATAGATGTAAGAATGTGTGTACACTATATAGTTACTGTCAGGTATATGAAAGTGTGTACACTATATAGTTACTGACAGTTGTGTGACAGTGTGTACAATATATAGTTACTGACACTTGTGTGAAAGTGTGTACACTATATAGTTACTGACAGTTGTGTGACAGTATGTACAATATATAGTTACTGACAGTTGTGTGACTGTGTGAACACTATATAGTTACTGCCAGTTATGTGAAAGTGTGTACACTATATAGTTACTGACAGTTGTGTGAAAAAGTGTACACTATATAGTTACTGACAGTTGTGTGACAGTGTGTACACTATACAGTTACTGTAAGTTGTGTGAAAGTGTGTACAATATATAGTTACTGACAGTTGTGTGACCGTGTGTACACTTTATAGTTACTGACAGTTGTGTGACAGTGTGTACACTATATAGGTACTGATAGATGTGACAGTGTGTACACTATATAGTTACTGACAGATGTGGGAAAGTGTGTACACTATATAGTTACTGACAGGTGTATGACAGTGTGTACACTATATAGATACTGACAGTTGTGTGACAGTGTGTACACTATATAGTTACTGATAGATGTTTGAAAGTGTGTACACTATATAGTTACTGACAGTTGTGTGACAGTGTGTACACTATATAGTTACTGATAGATGTATGAAAGTGTGTACACTATATAGTTACTGACAGTTGTGTGAACGTGTGTACACTATATAATTACTGATAGATGTATGAAAGTGTGTACACTATATAGTTACTGTCAGTTGTGTGACAGTGTGTACACTATATAGTTACTGATAGATGTATGAAAGTGTGTACACTATATAGCTACTGACAGTTGTGTGACAGTGTGTACACTATATAGTTACTGACAGTTGTGTGAAATTGTGTACACTATATAGTTACTGACAGTTGTGTGACAGTGTGTACACTATATAGTTACTAATAGATGTGACAGTGTGTACACTATATAGTTACTGACAGATGTGGGAAAGTGTGTACACTTTATAGTTACTGACAGGTGTATGACAGTGTGTACACTATATAGATACTGACAGTTGTGTGACAGTGTGTACACTATATAGTTACTGACAGGTGTATGACAGTGTGTACACTATATAGTTACTGACAGTTGTGTGATAGTGTGTACACTATATAGTTACTGGTAGATGTGTAAAAGTGTGGACACTATATAGTTACTGAAAGATGTGGGAAAGTGTGTACACTATATAGTTACTGTCAGGTGTATGAAAGTGGGTACACTATATAGTTACTGACAGTTGTGTGACAGTGTGTACACTATATAGTTACTGACAGATGTGTGAAAGTGTGTACACTATATAGTTACTGATAGGTATATGAAAGTGTGTACAATATATAGTTACTGACAGATGTGTGAAAGTGTGTACACTATATAGTTACTGTCAGGTGTATGACAGTGTGTACATTATATAGTTACTGATAGATGTTTGACAGTGTGTACACTATATAGTTACTGACAGATGTGGGAAATTGTGTACACTATATAGCTACTGACAGTTGTGTGAACGTGTGTACACTATATAGTTACTGATAGATGTATGAAAGTGTGTACACTATATAGTTACTGCCAGTTGTGTGAAAGTGTGTACACTATATAGTTACTGACAGTTGTGTGAAAGTGTGTACACTATATAGTTATTGTCAGGTGTATGAAAGTGTGTACACTATACAGTTACTGTAAGTTGTGTGAAAATGTGTACAATATATAGTTACTGACAGTTGTGTGAACGTGTGTACACTATATAGTTATTGATAGATGTATGAAAGTGTGTACACTATATAGTTACTGCCAGTTGTGTGACAGTGTGTACACTTTATAGTTACTGACAGTTGTGTGACAGTGTGTACACTATATAGTTACTGATAGATGTGACAGTGTGTACACTATATAGTTACTGACAGATTTGGGAAAGTGTGTACACTATATAGTTACTGACAGGTGTATGACAGTGTGTACACTATATAGATACTGACAGTTGTGTGACAGTGTGTACACTATATAGTTACTGATAGATGTTTGAAAGTGTGTACACTATATAGTTACTGACAGTTGTGTGACAGTGTGTACACTATATAGTTACTGATAGATGTATGAAAGTGTGTACACTATATAGTCACTGACAGTTGTGTGAACGTGTGTACACTATATAGTTACTGATAGATGTGTGAAAGTGTGTACACTATATAGTTACTGATAGATGTGACAGTGTGTACACTATATAGATACTAACCGTTGTGTGACAGTGTGTACACTCTATAGTTACTGACAGATGTATGAAAGTGTGTACACTATATAGTTACTGACAATTGTGTGAAAGTGTGTACACTATATAGTTACTGACAGTTGTGTGACAGTGTGTACACTACATAGTTACTGATAGATGTGACAGTGTGTACACTATAGTTACTGAGAGATGTGGCAAAGTGTGTACACTATATAGTTACTGACAGTTGTGTGACAGTGTGTACACTATATAGTTACTGTCAGTTGTATGAAAGTGTGCACACTATATAGTTACTGACAGTTGTGTGACAGTGTGTACACTATATAGTTACTGTCAGGTGTATGAAAGTGTGTACACTATATAGTTACTGACAGTTGTGTGACAGTGTGTACACTATATAGTTACTGATAGATGTATGAAAGTGTGTACACTATATAGTTACTGACAGTTGTGTGAACGTGTGTACACTATATAGTTACTGATAGATGTAAGAAAGTGTGTACACTATATAGTTACTGTCAGGTATATGAAAGTGTGTACACTATATAGTTACTGACAGTTGTGTGACAGTGTGTACAATATATAGTTACTGACACTTGTGTGAAAGTGTGTACACTATATAGTTACTGACAGTTGTGTGACAGTATGTACAATATATAGTTACTGACAGTTGTGTGACTGTGTGAACACTACATAGTTACTGCCAGTTGTGTGAAAGTGTGTACACTATATAGTTACTGACAGTTGTGTGAAAAAGTGTACACTATATAGTTACTGACAGTTGTGTGACAGTGTGTACACTATACAGTTACTGTAAGTTGTGTGAAAGTGTGTACAATATATAGTTACTGACAGTTGTGTGACCGTGTGTACACTTTATAGTTACTGACAGTTGTGTGACAGTGTGTACACTATATAGTTACTGATAGATGTGACAGTGTGTACACTATATAGTTACTGACACATGTGGGAAAGTCTGTACACTATATAGTTACTGACAGGTGTATGACAGTGTGTACACTATATAGATACTGACAGTTGTGTGACAGTGTGTACACTATATAGTTACTGATAGATGTTTGAAAGTGTGTACACTATATAGTTACTGACAGTTGTGTGACAGTGTGTACACTATATAGTTACTGATAGATGTATGAAAGTGTGTACACTATATAGTTACTGACAGTTGTGTGACAGTGTGTAAACTATATAGTTACTGACAGTTGTGTGAAATTGTGTACACTATATAGTTACTGACAGTTGTGTGATAGTGTGTACACTATATAGTTACTGATAGATGTGACAGTGTGTACACTATATAGTTACTGACAGATGTGGGAAAGTGTGTACACTATATAGTTACTGACAGTTGTGTGACAGTGTGTACACTATATAGTTACTGTCAGTTGTATGAAAGTGTGCACACTATATAGTTACTGACAGTTGTGTGACAGTGTGTACACTATATAGTTACTGTCAGGTGTATGAAAGTGTGTACACTATATAGTTACTGACAGTTGTGTGAACGTGTGTACAATATATAGTTACTGACAGTTGTGTGAAAGTGTGTACACTGTATAGTTACTGACAGTTGTGTGACAGTGTGTACAATATATAGTTACTGACAGTTTTGTGACAGTGTGTACACTATATAGTTACTGCCAGTTGTGTGAAAGTGTGTACACTATATAGTTACTGACAGTTGTGTGACAGTGTGTACAATATATAGTTACTGACAGTTGTGTGACATTGTACACTATATAGTTACTGCCAGTTGTGTGAAAGTGTGTACACTATATAGTTACTGACAGTTGTGTGAAAGTATGTACACTATATAGTTATTGTCAGGTGTATGAAAGTGTGTACACTATACAGTTACTGTAAGTTGTGTGAAAGTGTGTACAATATATAGTTACTGACAGTTGTGTGACAGTGTGTACACTTTATAGTTTTTGACAGTTGTGTGACAGTGTGTACACTATATAGTTACTGATAGATGTGACAGTGTGTACACTATATAGTTACTGACAGATGTGGGAAAGTGTGTACACTATATAGTTACTGACAGGTGTATGACAGTGTGTACACTATATAGATACTGACAGTTGTGTGACAGTGTGTACACTATATAGTTACTGATAGATGTATGAAAGTGTGTACACAATATAGATACTGACAGTTGTGTGACAGTGTGTACACTATATAGTTACTGATAGATGTATGAAAGTGTGTACAATATATAGTTACTGACAGATGTATGAAAGTGTGTACACTATATAGTTACTGACAGTTGTGTGAAAGTGTGTACACTATATAGTTACTGACAGTTGTGTGAAAGTGTGTACACTATATAGTTACTGATAGATGTGACAGTGTGTACACTATATAGTTACTGACAGATGTGGGAAAGTGTGTACACTATATAGTTACTGACAGGTGTATGACAGTGTGTACACTATATAGATACTGACAGTTGTGTGACAGTGTGTACACTATATAGTTACTGATAGATGTATGAAAGTGTGTACACAATATAGATACTGACAGTTGTGTGACAGTGTGTACACTATATAGTTACTGATAGATGTATGAAAGTGTGTACAATATATAGTTACTGACAGATGTATGAAAGTGTGTACACTATATAGTTACTGACAGTTGTGTGAAAGTGTGTACACTATATAGTTACTGACAGTTGTGTGAAAGTGTGTACACTATATAGTTACTGATAGATGTGACAGTGTGTACACTATATAGATACTAACCGTTGTGCGACAGTGTGTACACTATATAGTTACTGTCAGTTGTATGAAAGTGTGCACACTATATAGTTACTGACAGTTGTGTGACAGTGTGTATACTATATAGTTACTGTCAGGTGTATGAAAGTGTGTAGACTATATAGTTACTGACAGTTGTGTGACAGTGTGTACACTATATAGTTACTGATAGATGTAAGAAAGTGTGTACACTATATAGTTACTGACAGTTGTGTGAACGTGTGTACACTATATAGTTACTGATAGATGTAAGAATGTGTGTACACTATATAGTTACTGTCAGGTATATGAAAGTGTGTACACTATATAGTTACTGACAGTTGTGTGACAGTGTGTACAATATATAGTTACTGACACTTGTGTGAAAGTGTGTACACTATATAGTTACTGACAGTTGTGTGACAGTATGTACAATATATAGTTACTGACAGTTGTGTGACTGTGTGAACACTATATAGTTACTGCCAGTTATGTGAAAGTGTGTACACTATATAGTTACTGACAGTTGTGTGAAAAAGTGTACACTATATAGTTACTGACAGTTGTGTGACAGTGTGTACACTATACAGTTACTGTAAGTTGTGTGAAAGTGTGTACAATATATAGTTACTGACAGTTGTGTGACCGTGTGTACACTTTATAGTTACTGACAGTTGTGTGACAGTGTGTACACTATATAGGTACTGATAGATGTGACAGTGTGTACACTATATAGTTACTGACAGATGTGGGAAAGTGTGTACACTATATAGTTACTGACAGGTGTATGACAGTGTGTACACTGTATAGATACTGACAGTTGTGTGACAGTGTGTACACTATATAGTTACTGATAGATGTTTGAAAGTGTGTACACTATATAGTTACTGACAGTTGTGTGACAGTGTGTACACTATATATTTACTGATAGATGTATGAAAGTGTGTACACTATATAGTTACTGACAGTTGTGTGAACGTGTGTACACTATATAATTACTGATAGATGTATGAAAGTGTGTACACTATATAGTTACTGTCAGTTGTGTGACAGTGTGTACACTATATAGTTACTGATAGATGTATGAAAGTGTGTACACTATATAGCTACTGACAGTTGTGTGACAGTGTGTACACTATATAGTTACTGACAGTTGTGTGAAATTGTGTACACTATATAGTTACTGACAGTTGTGTGACAGTGTGTACACTATATAGTTACTAATAGATGTGACAGTGTGTACACTATATAGTTACTGACAGATGTGGGAAAGTGTGTACACTTTATAGTTACTGGCAGGTGTATGACAGTGTGTACACTATATAGATACTGACAGTTGTGTGACAGTGTGTACACTATATAGTTACTGACAGGTGTATGACAGTGTGTACACTATATAGTTACTGACAGTTGTGTGATAGTGTGTACACTATATAGTTACTGGTAGATGTGTAAAAGTGTGGACACTATATAGTTACTGAAAGATGTGGGAAAGTGTGTACACTATATAGTTACTGTCAGGTGTATGAAAGTGGGTACACTATATAGTTACTGACAGTTGTGTGACAGTGTGTACACTATATAGTTACTGACAGATGTGTGAAAGTGTGTACACTATATAGTTACTGATAGGTATATGAAAGTGTGTACAATATATAGTTACTGACAGATGTGTGAAAGTGTGTACACTATATAGTTACTGTCAGGTGTATGACAGTGTGTACATTATATAGTTACTGATAGATGTTTGACAGTGTGTACACTATATAGTTACTGACAGATGTGGGAAATTGTGTACACTATATAGTTACTGACAGTTGTGTGAACGTGTGTACACTATATAGTTACTGATAGATGTATGAAAGTGTGTACACTATATAGTTACTGCCAGTTGTGTGAAAGTGTGTACACTATATAGTTACTGACAGTTGTGTGAAAGTGTGTACACTATATAGTTATTGTCAGGTGTATGAAAGTGTGTACACTATACAGTTACTGTAAGTTGTGTGAAAATGTGTACAATATATAGTTACTGACAGATGTATGAAAGTGTGTACACTATATAGTTACTGACAGTTGTGTGAAAGTGTGTACACTATATAGTTACTGACAGTTGTGTGACAGTGTGTACACTACATAGTTACTGATAGATGTGACAGTGTGTACACTATAGTTACTGAGAGATGTGGGAAAGTGTGTACACTATATAGTTACTGACAGTTGTGTGACAGTGTGTACACTATATAGTTACTGTCAGTTGTATGAAAGTGTGCACACTATATAGTTACTGACAGTTGTGTGACAGTGTGTACACTATATAGCTACTGTCAGGTGTATGAAAGTGTGTACACTATATAGTTACTGACAGTTGTGTGACAGTGTGTACACTATATAGTTACTGATAGATGTATGAAAGTGTGTACACTATATAGTTACTGACAGTTGTGTGAACGTGTGTACACTATATAGTTACTGATAGATGTATGAAAGTGTGTAAACTATATAGTTACTGTCAGGTGTATGAAAGTGTGTACACTATATAGTTACTGACAGTTGTGTGAAAGTGTGTACACTATATAGTTACTGATAGATGTGACAGTGTGTACACTATATAGATACTGACAGTTGTGTGACAGTGTGTACACTATATAGTTACTGACAGTTGTGTGAAAGTGTGTACACTATATAGTTACTGACAGTTGTGTGACAGTGTGTACACTATATAGTTACTGCCAGTTGTGTGAAAGTGTGTACACTATATAGTTACTGACAGTTGTGTGACAGTGTGTACAATATATAGTTACTGACAGTTGTGTGACAGTGTACACTATATAGTTACTGCCAGTTGTGTGAAAGTGTGTACACTATATAGTTACTGACAGTTGTGTGAAAGTGTGTACACTATATAGTTATTGTCAGGTGTATGAAAGTGTGTACACTATACAGTTACTGTAAGTTGTGTGAAAGTGTGTACAATATATAGTTACTGACAGTTGTGTGACAGTGTGTACACTTTATAGTTACTGACAGTTGTGTGACAGTGTGTACACTATATTGTTACTGATAGATGTGACAGTGTGTACACTATATAGTTACTGACAGATGTGGGAAAGTGTGTACACTATATAGTTACTGACAGGTGTATGACAGTGTGTAGACTATATAGATACTGACAGTTGTGTGACAGTGTGTACACTACATAGTTACTGATAGATGTATGAAAGTGTGTACACTATATAGTTACTGACAGTTGTGTGACAGTGTGTACAATATATAGTTACTGACAGTTGTGTGACAGTGTACACTATATAGTTACTGCCAGTTGTGTGAAAGTGTGTACACTATATAGTTACTGACAGTTGTGTGAAAGTGTGTACACTATATAGTTATTGTCAGGTGTATGAAAGTGTGTACACTATACAGTTACTGTAAGTTGTGTGAAAGTGTGTACAATATATAGTTACTGACAGTTGTGTGACAGTGTGTACACTTTATAGTTACTGATAGTTGTGTGACAGTGTGTACACTATATTGTTACTGATAGATGTGACAGTGTGTACACTATATAGTTACTGACAGATGTGGGAAAGTGTGTACACTATATAGTTACTGACAGGTGTATGACAGTGTGTACACTATATAGATACTGACAGTTGTGTGACAGTGTGTACACTACATAGTTACTGATAGATGTATGAAAGTGTGTACACTATATAGTTACTGACAGTTGTGTGACAGTGTGTACACTATATAGTTACTGATAGATGTATGAAAGTGTCTACAATATATAGTTACTGACAGATGTATGATAGTGTGTACACTATATAGTTACTGACAGTTGTGTGAAAGTGTGTACACTATATAGTTACTGACAGTTGTGTGAAAGTGTGTACACTATATAGTTACTGATAGATGTGACAGTGTGTACACTATATAGATACTAACCGTTGTGTGACAGTGTGTACACTCTATAGTTACTGACAGATGTATGAAAGTGTGTACACTATATAGTTACTGACAGTTGTGTGAAAGTGTGTACACTATATAGTTACTGACAGTTGTGTGACAGTGTGTACACTACATAGTTACTGATAGATGTGACAGTGTGTACACTATAGTTACTGAGAGATGTGGGAAAGTGTGTACACTATATAGTTACTGACAGTTGTGCGACAGTGTGTACACTATATAGTTACTGTCAGTTGTATGAAAGTGTGCACACTATATAGTTACTGACAGTTGTGTGACAGTGTGTACACTATATAGTTACTGTCAGGTGTATGAAAGTGTGTAGACTATATAGTTACTGACAGTTGTGTGACAGTGTGTACACTATATAGTTACTGATAGATGTATGAAAGTGTGTACACTATATAGTTACTGACAGTTGTGTGAACGTGTGTACACTATATAGTTACTGATAGATGTAAGAATGTGTGTACACTATATAGTTACTGTCAGGTATATGAAAGTGTGTACACTATATAGTTACTGACAGTTGTGTGACAGTGTGTACAATATATAGTTACTGACACTTGTGTGAAAGTGTGTACACTATATAGTTACTGACAGTTGTGTGACAGTATGTACAATATATAGTTACTGACAGTTGTGTGACTGTGTGAACACTATATAGTTACTGCCAGTTATGTGAAAGTGTGTACACTATATAGTTACTGACAGTTGTGTGAAAAAGTGTACACTATATAGTTACTGACAGTTGTGTGACAGTGTGTACACTATACAGTTACTGTAAGTTGTGTGAAAGTGTGTACAATATATAGTTACTGACAGTTGTGTGACCGTGTGTACACTTTATAGTTACTGACAGTTGTGTGACAGTGTGTACACTATATAGGTACTGATAGATGTGACAGTGTGTACACTATATAGTTACTGACAGATGTGGGAAAGTGTGTACACTATATAGTTACTGACAGGTGTATGACAGTGTGTACACTATATAGATACTGACAGTTGTGTGACAGTGTGTACACTATATAGTTACTGATAGATGTTTGAAAGTGTGTACACTATATAGTTACTGACAGTTGTGTGACAGTGTGTACACTATATAGTTACTGATAGATGTATGAAAGTGTGTACACTATATAGTTACTGACAGTTGTGTGAACGTGTGTACACTATATAATTACTGATAGATGTATGAAAGTGTGTACACTATATAGTTACTGTCAGTTGTGTGACAGTGTGTACACTATATAGTTACTGATAGATGTATGAAAGTGTGTACACTATATAGCTACTGACAGTTGTGTGACAGTGTGTACACTATATAGTTACTGACAGTTGTGTGAAATTGTGTACACTATATAGTTACTGACAGTTGTGTGACAGTGTGTACACTATATAGTTACTAATAGATGTGACAGTGTGTACACTATATAGTTACTGACAGATGTGGGAAAGTGTGTACACTTTATAGTTACTGACAGGTGTATGACAGTGTGTACACTATATAGATACTGACAGTTGTGTGACAGTGTGTACACTATATAGTTACTGACAGGTGTATGACAGTGTGTACACTATATAGTTACTGACAGTTGTGTGATAGTGTGTACACTATATAGTTACTGGTAGATGTGTAAAAGTGTGGACACTATATAGTTACTGAAAGATGTGGGAAAGTGTGTACACTATATAGTTACTGTCAGGTGTATGAAAGTGGGTACACTATATAGTTACTGACAGTTGTGTGACAGTGTGTACACTATATAGTTACTGACAGATGTGTGAAAGTGTGTACACTATATAGTTACTGATAGGTATATGAAAGTGTGTACAATATATAGTTACTGACAGATGTGTGAAAGTGTGTACACTATATAGTTACTGTCAGGTGTATGACAGTGTGTACATTATATAGTTACTGATAGATGTTTGACAGTGTGTACACTATATAGTTACTGACAGATGTGGGAAATTGTGTACACTATATAGTTACTGACAGTTGTGTGAACGTGTGTACACTATATAGTTACTGATAGATGTATGAAAGTGTGTACACTATATAGTTACTGCCAGTTGTGTGAAAGTGTGTACACTATATAGTTACTGACAGTTGTGTGAAAGTGTGTACACTATATAGTTATTGTCAGGTGTATGAAAGTGTGTACACTATACAGTTACTGTAAGTTGTGTGAAAATGTGTACAATATATAGTTACTGACAGTTGTGTGAACGTGTGTACACTATATAGTTATTGATAGATGTATGAAAGTGTGTACACTATATAGTTACTGCCAGTTGTGTGACAGTGTGTACACTTTATAGTTACTGACAGTTGTGTGACAGTGTGTACACTATATAGTTACTGATAGATGTGACAGTGTGTACACTATATAGTTACTGACAGATTTGGGAAAGTGTGTACACTATATAGTTACTGACAGGTGTATGACAGTGTGTACACTATATAGATACTGACAGTTGTGTGACAGTGTGTACACTATATAGTTACTGATAGATGTTTGAAAGTGTGTACACTATATAGTTACTGACAGTTGTGTGACAGTGTGTACACTATATAGTTACTGATAGATGTATGAAAGTGTGTACACTATATAGTCACTGACAGTTGTGTGAACGTGTGTACACTATATAGTTACTGATAGATGTGTGAAAGTGTGTACACTATATAGTTACTGATAGATGTGACAGTGTGTACACTATATAGATACTAACCGTTGTGTGACAGTGTGTACACTCTATAGTTACTGACAGATGTATGAAAGTGTGTACACTATATAGTTACTGACAATTGTGTGAAAGTGTGTACACTATATAGTTACTGACAGTTGTGTGACAGTGTGTACACTACATAGTTACTGATAGATGTGACAGTGTGTACACTATAGTTACTGAGAGATGTGGCAAAGTGTGTACACTATATAGTTACTGACAGTTGTGTGACAGTGTGTACACTATATAGTTACTGTCAGTTGTATGAAAGTGTGCACACTATATAGTTACTGACAGTTGTGTGACAGTGTGTACACTATATAGTTACTGTCAGGTGTATGAAAGTGTGTACACTATATAGTTACTGACAGTTGTGTGACAGTGTGTACACTATATAGTTACTGATAGATGTATGAAAGTGTGTACACTATATAGTTACTGACAGTTGTGTGAACGTGTGTACACTATATAGTTACTGATAGATGTAAGAAAGTGTGTACACTATATAGTTACTGTCAGGTATATGAAAGTGTGTACACTATATAGTTACTGACAGTTGTGTGACAGTGTGTACAATATATAGTTACTGACACTTGTGTGAAAGTGTGTACACTATATAGTTACTGACAGTTGTGTGACAGTATGTACAATATATAGTTACTGACAGTTGTGTGACTGTGTGAACACTACATAGTTACTGCCAGTTGTGTGAAAGTGTGTACACTATATAGTTACTGACAGTTGTGTGAAAAAGTGTACACTATATAGTTACTGACAGTTGTGTGACAGTGTGTACACTATACAGTTACTGTAAGTTGTGTGAAAGTGTGTACAATATATAGTTACTGACAGTTGTGTGACCGTGTGTACACTTTATAGTTACTGACAGTTGTGTGACAGTGTGTACACTATATAGTTACTGATAGATGTGACAGTGTGTACACTATATAGTTACTGACACATGTGGGAAAGTCTGTACACTATATAGTTACTGACAGGTGTATGACAGTGTGTACACTATATAGATACTGACAGTTGTGTGACAGTGTGTACACTATATAGTTACTGATAGATGTTTGAAAGTGTGTACACTATATAGTTACTGACAGTTGTGTGACAGTGTGTACACTATATAGTTACTGATAGATGTATGAAAGTGTGTACACTATATAGTTACTGACAGTTGTGTGACAGTGTGTAAACTATATAGTTACTGACAGTTGTGTGAAATTGTGTACACTATATAGTTACTGACAGTTGTGTGATAGTGTGTACACTATATAGTTACTGATAGATGTGACAGTGTGTACACTATATAGTTACTGACAGATGTGGGAAAGTGTGTACACTATATAGTTACTGACAGTTGTGTGACAGTGTGTACACTATATAGTTACTGTCAGTTGTATGAAAGTGTGCACACTATATAGTTACTGACAGTTGTGTGACAGTGTGTACACTATATAGTTACTGTCAGGTGTATGAAAGTGTGTACACTATATAGTTACTGACAGTTGTGTGAACGTGTGTACAATATATAGTTACTGACAGTTGTGTGAAAGTGTGTACACTGTATAGTTACTGACAGTTGTGTGACAGTGTGTACAATATATAGTTACTGACAGTTTTGTGACAGTGTGTACACTATATAGTTACTGCCAGTTGTGTGAAAGTGTGTACACTATATAGTTACTGACAGTTGTGTGACAGTGTGTACAATATATAGTTACTGACAGTTGTGTGACATTGTACACTATATAGTTACTGCCAGTTGTGTGAAAGTGTGTACACTATATAGTTACTGACAGTTGTGTGAAAGTATGTACACTATATAGTTATTGTCAGGTGTATGAAAGTGTGTACACTATACAGTTACTGTAAGTTGTGTGAAAGTGTGTACAATATATAGTTACTGACAGTTGTGTGACAGTGTGTACACTTTATAGTTTTTGACAGTTGTGTGACAGTGTGTACACTATATAGTTACTGATAGATGTGACAGTGTGTACACTATATAGTTACTGACAGATGTGGGAAAGTGTGTACACTATATAGTTACTGACAGGTGTATGACAGTGTGTACACTATATAGATACTGACAGTTGTGTGACAGTGTGTACACTATATTGTTACTGATAGATATATGAAAGTGTGTACAATATATAGTTACTGACAGATGTATGAAAGTGTGTACACTATATAGTTACTGACAGTTGTGTGAAAGTGTGTACACTATATAGTTACTGACAGTTGTGTGAAAGTGTGTACACTATATAGTTACTGATAGATGTGACAGTGTGTACACTATATAGATACTAACCGTTGTGTGACAGTGTGTACACTCTATAGTTACTGACAGATGTATGAAAATGTGTACACTATATAGTTACTGACAGTTGTGTGAAAGTGTGTACACTATATAGTTACTGACAGTTGTGTGACAGTGTGTACACTACATAGTTACTGATAGATGTGACAGTGTGTACACTATAGTTACTGAGAGATGTGGGAAAGTGTGTATACTATATAGTTACTGACAGTTGTGTGACAGTGTGTACACTATATAGTTACTGTCAGTTGTATGAAAGTGTGCACACTATATAGTTACTGACAGTTGTGTGACAGTGTGTACACTATATAGTTACTGTCAGGTGTATGAAAGTGTGTACACTATATAGTTACTGACAGTTGTGTGACAGTGTGTACACTATATAGTTACTGATAAATGTATGAAAGTGTGTACACTATATAGTTACTGACAGTTGTGTGAACGTGTGTACACTATATAGTTACTGATAGATGTATGAAAGTGTGTAAACTATATAGTTACTGTCAGGTGTATGAAAGTGTGTACACTATATAGTTACTGACAGTTGTGTGAAAGTGTGTACACTATATAGTTACTGATAGATGTGACAGTGTGTACACTATATAGATACTGACAGTTGTGTGACAGTGTGTACACTATATAGTTACTGACAGTTGTGTGAAAGTGTGTACACTATATAGTTACTGACAGTTGTGTGACAGTGTGTACACTATATAGTTACTGCCAGTTGTGTGAAAGTGTGTACACTATATAGTTACTGACAGTTGTGTGACAGTGTGTACAATATATAGTTACTGACAGTTGTGTGACAGTGTACACTATATAGTTACTGCCAGTTGTGTGAAAGTGTGTACACTATATAGTTACTGACAGTTGTGTGAAAGTGTGTACACTATATAGTTATTGTCAGGTGTATGAAAGTGTGTACACTATACAGTTACTGTAAGTTGTGTGAAAGTGTGTACAATATATAGTTACTGACAGTTGTGTGACAGTGTGTACACTTTATAGTTTTTGACAGTTGTGTGACAGTGTGTACACTATATAGTTACTGATAGATGTGACAGTGTGTACACTATATAGTTACTGACAGATGTGGGAAAGTGTGTACACTATATAGTTACTGACAGGTGTATGACAGTGTGTACACTATATAGATACTGACAGTTGTGTGACAGTGTGTACACTATATAGTTACTGATAGATGTATGAAAGTGTGTACACAATATAGATACTGACAGTTGTGTGACAGTGTGTACACTATATAGTTACTGATAGATGTATGAAAGTGTCTACAATATATAGTTACTGACAGATGTATGAAAGTGTGTACACTATATAGTTACTGACAGTTGTGTGAAAGTGTGTACACTATATAGTTACTGACAGTTGTGTGAAAGTGTGTACACTATATAGTTACTGATAGATGTGACAGTGTGTACACTATATAGATACTAACCGTTGTGTGACAGTGTGTACACTCTATAGTTACTGACAGATGTATGAAAATGTGTACACTATATAGTTACTGACAGTTGTGTGAAAGTGTGTACACTATATAGTTACTGACAGTTGTGTGACAGTGTGTACACTACATAGTTACTGATAGATGTGACAGTGTGTACACTATAGTTACTGAGAGATGTGGGAAAGTGTGTACACTATATAGTTACTGACAGTTGTGTGACAGTGTGTACACTATATAGTTACTGTCAGTTGTATGAAAGTGTGCACACTATATAGTTACTGACAGTTGTGTGACAGTGTGTACACTATATAGTTACTGTCAGGTGTATGAAAGTGTGTACACTATATAGTTACTGACAGTTGTGTGACAGTGTGTACACTATATAGTTACTGATAAATGTATGAAAGTGTGTACACTATATAGTTACTGACAGTTGTGTGAACGTGTGTACACTATATAGTTACTGATAGATGTATGAAAGTGTGTAAACTATATAGTTACTGTCAGGTGTATGAAAGTGTGTACACTATATAGTTACTGACAGTTGTGTGAAAGTGTGTACACTATATAGTTACTGATAGATGTGACAGTGTGTACACTATATAGATACTGACAGTTGTGTGACAGTGTGTACACTATATAGTTACTGACAGTTGTGTGAAAGTGTGTACACTATATAGTTACTGACAGTTGTGTGACAGTGTGTACACTATATAGTTACTGCCAGTTGTGTGAAAGTGTGTACACTATATAGTTACTGACAGTTGTGTGACAGTGTGTACAATATATAGTTACTGACAGTTGTGTGACAGTGTACACTATATAGTTACTGCCAGTTGTGTGAAAGTGTGTACACTATATAGTTACTGACAGTTGTGTGAAAGTGTGTACACTATATAGTTATTGTCAGGTGTATGAAAGTGTGTACACTATACAGTTACTGTAAGTTGTGTGAAAGTGTGTACAATATATAGTTACTGACAGTTGTGTGACAGTGTGTACACTTTATAGTTACTGACAGTTGTGTGACAGTGTGTACACTATATTGTTACTGATAGATGTGACAGTGTGTACACTATATAGTTACTGACAGATGTGGGAAAGTGTGTACACTATATAGTTACTGACAGGTGTATGACAGTGTGTAGACTATATAGATACTGACAGTTGTGTGACAGTGTGTACACTACATAGTTACTGATAGATGTATGAAAGTGTGTACACTATATAGTTACTGACAGTTGTGTGACAGTGTGTACAATATATAGTTACTGACAGTTGTGTGACAGTGTACACTATATAGTTACTGCCAGTTGTGTGAAAGTGTGTACACTATATAGTTACTGACAGTTGTGTGAAAGTGTGTACACTATATAGTTATTGTCAGGTGTATGAAAGTGTGTACACTATACAGTTACTGTAAGTTGTGTGAAAGTGTGTACAATATATAGTTACTGACAGTTGTGTGACAGTGTGTACACTTTATAGTTACTGATAGTTGTGTGACAGTGTGTACACTATATTGTTACTGATAGATGTGACAGTGTGTACACTATATAGTTACTGACAGATGTGGGAAAGTGTGTACACTATATAGTTACTGACAGGTGTATGACAGTGTGTACACTATATAGATACTGACAGTTGTGTGACAGTGTGTACACTACATAGTTACTGATAGATGTTTTAAAGTGTGTACACTATATAGTTACTGACAGTTGTGTGACAGTGTGTACACTATATAGTTACTGATAGATGTATGAAAGTGTCTACAATATATAGTTACTGACAGATGTATGATAGTGTGTACACTATATAGTTACTGACAGTTGTGTGAAAGTGTGTACACTATATAGTTACTGACAGTTGTGTGAAAGTGTGTACACTATATAGTTACTGATAGATGTGACAGTGTGTACACTATATAGATACTAACCGTTGTGTGACAGTGTGTACACTCTATAGTTACTGACAGATGTATGAAAGTGTGTACACTATATAGTTACTGACAGTTGTGTGAAAGTGTGTACACTATATAGTTACTGACAGTTGTGTGACAGTGTGTACACTACATAGTTACTGATAGATGTGACAGTGTGTACACTATAGTTACTGAGAGATGTGGGAAAGTGTGTACACTATATAGTTACTGACAGTTGTGCGACAGTGTGTACACTATATAGTTACTGTCAGTTGTATGAAAGTGTGCACACTATATAGTTACTGACAGTTGTGTGACAGTGTGTACACTATATAGTTACTGTCAGGTGTATGAAAGTGTGTAGACTATATAGTTACTGACAGTTGTGTGACAGTGTGTACACTATATAGTTACTGATAGATGTATGAAAGTGTGTACACTATATAGTTACTGACAGTTGTGTGAACGTGTGTACACTATATAGTTACTGATAGATGTAAGAATGTGTGTACACTATATAGTTACTGTCAGGTATATGAAAGTGTGTACACTATATAGTTACTGACAGTTGTGTGACAGTGTGTACAATATATAGTTACTGACACTTGTGTGAAAGTGTGTACACTATATAGTTACTGACAGTTGTGTGACAGTATGTACAATATATAGTTACTGACAGTTGTGTGACTGTGTGAACACTATATAGTTACTGCCAGTTATGTGAAAGTGTGTACACTATATAGTTACTGACAGTTGTGTGAAAAAGTGTACACTATATAGTTACTGACAGTTGTGTGACAGTGTGTACACTATACAGTTACTGTAAGTTGTGTGAAAGTGTGTACAATATATAGTTACTGACAGTTGTGTGACCGTGTGTACACTTTATAGTTACTGACAGTTGTGTGACAGTGTGTACACTATATAGGTACTGATAGATGTGACAGTGTGTACACTATATAGTTACTGACAGATGTGGGAAAGTGTGTACACTATATAGTTACTGACAGGTGTATGACAGTGTGTACACTATATAGATACTGACAGTTGTGTGACAGTGTGTACACTATATAGTTACTGATAGATGTTTGAAAGTGTGTACACTATATAGTTACTGACAGTTGTGTGACAGTGTGTACACTATATAGTTACTGATAGATGTATGAAAGTGTGTACACTATATAGTTACTGACAGTTGTGTGAACGTGTGTACACTATATAATTACTGATAGATGTATGAAAGTGTGTACACTATATAGTTACTGTCAGTTGTGTGACAGTGTGTACACTATATAGTTACTGATAGATGTATGAAAGTGTGTACACTATATAGCTACTGACAGTTGTGTGACAGTGTGTACACTATATAGTTACTGACAGTTGTGTGAAATTGTGTACACTATATAGTTACTGACAGTTGTGTGACAGTGTGTACACTATATAGTTACTAATAGATGTGACAGTGTGTACACTATATAGTTACTGACAGATGTGGGAAAGTGTGTACACTTTATAGTTACTGACAAGTGTATGACAGTGTGTACACTATATAGATACTGACAGTTGTGTGACAGTGTGTACACTATATAGTTACTGACAGGTGTATGACAGTGTGTACACTATATAGTTACTGACAGTTGTGTGATAGTGTGTACACTATATAGTTACTGGTAGATGTGTAAAAGTGTGGACACTATATAGTTACTGAAAGATGTGGGAAAGTGTGTACACTATATAGTTACTGTCAGGTGTATGAAAGTGGGTACACTATATAGTTACTGACAGTTGTGTGACAGTGTGTACACTATATAGTTACTGACAGATGTGTGAAAGTGTGTACACTATATAGTTACTGATAGGTATATGAAAGTGTGTACAATATATAGTTACTGACAGATGTGTGAAAGTGTGTACACTATATAGTTACTGTCAGGTGTATGACAGTGTGTACATTATATAGTTACTGATAGATGTTTGACAGTGTGTACACTATATAGTTACTGACAGATGTGGGAAAGTGTGTACACTATATAGTTACTGACAGTTGTGTGAACGTGTGTACACTATATAGTTACTGATAGATGTATGAAAGTGTGTACACTATATAGTTACTGACAGTTGTGTGAACGTGTGTACACTATATAGTTATTGATAGATGTATGAAAGTGTGTACACTATATAGTTACTGCCAGTTGTGTGACAGTGTGTACACTTTATAGTTACTGACAGTTGTGTGACAGTGTGTACACTATATAGTCACTGACAGTTGTGTGAACGTGTGTACACTATATAGTTACTGATAGATGTATGAAAGTGTGTACACTATATAGTTACTGTCAGGTGTATGAAAGTGTGTACACTATATAGATACTGACAGTTGTGAGACAGTGTGTACACTATATAGTTACTGATAGATGTATGAAAGTGTGTACACTATATAGTTACTGACAGTTGTGTGACAGTGTGTACACTATATAGTTACTGACAGTTGTGTGAAATTGTGTACACTATATAGTTACTGACAGTTGTGTGACAGTGTGTACACTATATAGTTACTGATAGATGTGACAGTGTGTACACTATATAGTTACTGACAGATGTGGGAAAGTGTGTACACTATATAGTTACTGACAGGTGTATGACAGTGTGTACACTACATAGATACTGAAAGTTGTGTGACAGTGTGTACACTATATAGTTACTGACAGGTGTATGACAGTGTGTACACTATATAGTTACTGACAGTTGTGTGATAGTGTGTACACTATATAGTTACTAATAGATGTGTAAAAGTGTGGACACTATATAGTTACTGAAAGATGTGGGAAAGTGTGTACACTATATAGTTACTGTCAGGTGTATGAAAGTGGGTACACTATATAGTTACTGACAGTTGTGTGACAGTGTGTACACTATATAGTTACTGACAGATGTGTGAAAGTGTGTATACTATATAGTTACTGATAGGTGTATGAAAGTGTGTACACTATATAGTTACTGACAGATGTGTGAAAGTGTGTACACTATATAGTTACTGTCAGGTGTATGACAGTGTTTACATTATATAGTTACTGATAGATGTTTGACAGTGTGTACACTATATAGTTACTGCCAGTTGTGTGAAAGTGTGTACACTATATAGTTACTGACAGTTGTGTGAAAGTGTGTACACTATATAGTTATTGTCAGGTGTATGAAAGTGTGTACACTATACAGTTACTGTAAGTTGTGTGAAAGTGTGTACAATATATAGTTACTGACAGTTGTGTGACAGTGTGTACACTTTATAGCTACTGACAGTTGTGTGACAGTGTGTACACTATATAGTTACTGATAGATGTGACAGTGTGTACACTATATAGTTACTGACAGATGTGGGAAAGTGTGTACACTATATAGTTACTGACAGGTGTATGACAGTGTGTACACTATATAGATACTGACAGTTGTGTGACAGTGTGTACACTATATAGTTACTGATAGATGTATGAAAGTGTGTACACTATATAGTTACTGACAGTTGTGTGACAGTGTGTACACTATATAGTTACTGATAGATGTATGAAAGTGTCTACAATATATAGTTACTGACAGTTGTGTGAACGTGTGTACACTATATAGTTACTGATAGATGTATGAAAGTGTGTACACTATATAGTTACTGTCAGGTGTATGAAAGTGTGTACACTATATAGATACTGACAGTTGTGTGACAGTGTGTACACTATATAGTTACTGATAGATGTATGAAAGTGTGTACACTATATAGTTACTGACAGTTGTGTGACAGTGTGTACACTATATAGTTACTGACAGTTGTGTGAAATTGTGTACACTATATAGTTACTGACAGTTGTGTGACAGTGTGTACACTATATAGTTACTGATAGATGTGACAGTGTGTACACTATATAGTTACTGATAGATGTGGGAAAGTGTGTACACTATATAGTTACTGACAGGTGTATGACAGTGTGTACACTATACAGATACTGACAGTTGTGTGACAGTGTGTAAACTATATAGTTACTGACAGGTGTATGACAGTGTGTACACTATATAGTTACTGACAGTTGTGTGACAGTGTGTACACTATATAGTTACTGAAAGATGTGGGAAAGTGTGTACACTATATAGTTACTGTAAGTTGTGTGAAAGTGTGTACAATATATAGTTACTGAAAGTTGTGTGACAGTGTGTACACTTTATAGTTACTGACAGTTGTGTGACAGTGTGTAAACCATATAGTTACTAACAGATGTGTGAAAGTGCGTGTACTATATAGTTATATGACAGTGTGTACACTATATAGTTACTGACAGTTGTGTGACAGTGTGTACACTATATAGTTACTGATAGATGTATGAAAGTGTGCACACTATATAGTTACTGACAGTTGTGTGACAGTGTGTACACTATATAGTTATTGATAGATGTATGAAAGTGTCTACAATATATAGTTACTGACAGTTGTGTGAACGTGTGTACACTATATAGTTACTGATAGATGTATGAAAGTGTGTACACTATATAGTTACTGTCAGGTGTATGAAAGTGTGTACACTATATAGATACTGACAGTTGTGTGACAGTGTGTACACTATATAGTTACTGATAGATGTATGAAAGTGTGTACACTATATAGTTACTGACAGTTGTGTGACAGTGTGTACACTATATAGTTACTGACAGTTGTGTGAAATTGTGTACACTATATAGTTACTGACAGGTGTATGACAGTGTGTACACTATATAGATACTGACAGTTGTGTGACAGTGTGTACACTATATAGTTACTGATAGGTGTATGACAGTGTGTACACTATATAGTTACTGACAGTTGTGTGATAGTGTGTACACTATATAGTTACTGGTAGATGTGTAAAAGTGTGGACACTGTATAGTTACTGAAAGATGTGGGAAAGTGTGTACACTATATAGTTACTGTCAGGTGTATGAAAGTGGGTACACTATATAGTTACTGACAGTTGTGTGACAGTGTGTACACTATATAGTTACTGACAGATGTGTGAAAGTGTGTACACTATATAGTTACTGATAGGTGTATGAAAGTGTGTACACTATATAGTTACTGACAGATGTGTGAAAGTGTGTACACTATATAGTTACTGTCATGTTATGACAGTGTATACATTATATAGTTACTGATAGATGTTTGACAGTGTGTACACTATATAGTTACTGACAGATGTGGGAAAGTGTGTACACTATATAGTTATTGTCAGGTGTATGAAAGTGTGTACACTATACAGTTACTGTAAGTTTGGTGAAAATGTGTACAATATATAGTTACTGACAGTTGTGTGAACGTGTGTACACTATATAGTTATTGATAGATGTATGAAAATGTGTACACTATATAGTTACTGCCAGTTGTGTGACAGTGTGTACACTTTATAGTTACTGACAGTTGTGTGACAGTGTGTACACTATATAGTTACTGATAGATGTGACAGTGTGTACACTATATAGTTACTGACAGATTTGGGAAAGTGTGTACACTATATAGTTACTGACAGGTGTATGACAGTGTGTACACTATATAGATACTGACAGTTGTGTGACAGTGTGTACACTATATAGTTACTGATAGATGTTTGAAAGTGTGTACACTATATAGTTACTGACAGTTGTGTGACAGTGTGTACACTATATAGTTACTGATAGATGTATGAAAGTGTGTACACTATATAGTCACTGACAGTTGTCTGAACGTGTGTACACTATATAGTTACTGATAGATGTATGAAAGTGTGTACACTATATAGTTACTGTCAGGTGTATGAAAGTGTGTACACTATATAGATACTGACAGTTGTGAGACAGTGTGTACACTATATAGTTACTGATAGATGTATGAAAGTGTGTACACTATATAGTTACTGACAGTTGTGTGACAGTGTGTACACTATATAGTTACTGACAGTTGTGTGAAATTGTGTACACTATATAGTTACTGACAGTTGTGTGACAGTGTGTACACTATATAGTTACTGATAGATGTGACAGTGTGTACACTATATAGTTACTGACAGATGTGGGAAAGTGTGTACACTATATAGTTACTGACAGGTGTATGACAGTGTGTACACTACATAGATACTGAAAGTTGTGTGACAGTGTGTACACTATATAGTTACTGACAGGTGTATGACAGTGTGTACACTATATAGTTACTGACAGTTGTGTGATAGTGTGTACACTATATAGTTACTAATAGATGTGTAAAAGTGTGGACACTATATAGTTACTGTCAGGTGTATGAAAGTGGGTACACTATATAGTTACTGACAGTTGTGTGACAGTGTGTACACTTTATAGTTACTGACAGATGTGTGAAAGTGTGTATACTATATAGTTACTGATAGGTGTATGAAAGTGTGTACACCATATAGTTACTGACAGATGTGTGAAAGTGTGTACACTATATAGTTACTGTCAGGTGTATGACAGTGTTTACATTATATAGTTACTGATAGATGTTTGACAGTGTGTACACTATATAGTTACTGACAGATGTGGGAAAGTGTGTACACTATATAGTTACTGACAATTGTGTGAACGTGTGTACACTATATAGTTACTGATAGATGTATGAAAGTGTGTACACTATATAGTTACTGCCAGTTGTGTGAAAGTGTGTACACTATATAGTTACTGACAGTTGTGTGAAAGTGTGTACACTATATAGTTATTGTCAGGTGTATGAAAGTGTGTACACTATACAGTTACTGTAAGTTGTGTGAAAGTGTGTACAATATATAGTTACTGACAGTTGTGTGACAGTGTGTACACTTTATAGCTACTGACAGTTGTGTGACAGTGTGTACACTATATAGTTACTGATAGATGTGACAGTGTGTACACTATATAGTTACTGACAGATGTGGGAAAGTGTGTACACTATATAGTTACTGACAATTGTGTGAACGTGTGTACACTATATAGTTACTGATAGATGTATGAAAGTGTGTACACTATATAGTTACTGCCAGTTGTGTGACAGTGTGTACACTATATAGATACTGACAGTTGTGTGACAGTGTGTACACTATATAGTTACTGATAGATGTATGAAAGTGTGTACACTATATAGTTACTGACAGTTGTGTGACAGTGTGTACACTATATAGTTACTGATAGATGTATGAAAGTGTCTACAATATATAGTTACTGACAGTTGTGTGAACGTGTGTACACTATATAGTTACTGATAGATGTATGAAAGTGTGTACACTATATAGTTACTGTCAGGTGTATGAAAGTGTGTACACTATATAGATACTGACAGTTGTGTGACAGTGTGTACACTATATAGTTACTGATAGATGTATGAAAGTGTGTACACTATATAGTTACTGACAGTTGTGTGACAGTGTGTACACTATATAGTTACTGACAGTTGTGTGAAATTGTGTACACTATATAGTTACTGACAGTTGTGTGACAGTGTGTACACTATATAGTTACTGATAGATGTGACAGTGTGTACACTATATAGTTACTGATAGATGTGGGAAAGTGTGTACACTATATAGTACTGACAGGTGTATGACAGTGTGTACACTATACAGATACTGACAGTTGTGTGACAGTGTGTAAACTATATAGTTACTGACAGGTGTATGACAGTGTGTACACTATATAGTTACTGACAGTTGTGTGACAGTGTGTGCACTATATAGTTACTGAAAGATGTGGGAAAGTGTGTACACTATATAGTTACTGTAAGTTGTGTGAAAGTGTGTACAATATATAGTTACTGACAGTTGTGTGACAGTGTGTACACTTTATAGTTACTGACAGTTGTGTGACAGTGTGTAAACCATATAGTTACTAACAGATGTGTGAAAGTGCGTGTACTATATAGTTATATGACAGTGTGTACACTATATAGTTAATGACAGTTGTGTGACAGTGTGTACACTATATAGTTACTGATAGATGTATGAAAGTGTGTACACTATATAGTTACTGACAGTTGTGTGACAGTGTGTACACTATATAGTTATTGATAGATGTATGAAAGTGTCTACAATATATAGTTACTGACAGTTGTGTGAACGTGTGTACACTATATAGTTACTGATAGATGTATGAAAGTGTGTACACTATATAGTTACTGTCAGGTGTATGAAAGTGTGTACACTATATAGATACTGACAGTTGTGTGACAGTGTGTACACTATATAGTTACTGATAGATGTATGAAAGTGTGTACACTATATAGTTACTGACAGTTGTGTGACAGTGTGTACACTATATAGTTACTGACAGTTGTGTGAAATTGTGTACACTATATAGTTACTGACAGGTGTATGACAGTGTGTACAATATATAGATACTGACAGTTGTGTGACAGTGTGTACACTATATAGTTACTGATAGGTGTATGACAGTGTGTACACTATATAGTTACTGACAGTTGTGTGATAGTGTGTACACTATATAGTTACTGGTAGATGTGTAAAAGTGTGGACACTGTATAGTTACTGAAAGATGTGGGAAAGTGTGTACACTATATAGTTACTGTCAGGTGTATGAAAGTGGGTACACTATATAGTTACTGACAGTTGTGTGACAGTGTGTACACTATATAGTTACTGACAGATGTGTGAAAGTGTGTACACTATATAGTTACTGATAGGTGTATGAAAGTGTGTACACTATATAGTTACTGACAGATGTGTGAAAGTGTGTACACTATATAGTTACTGTCATGTTATGACAGTGTATACATTATATAGTTACTGATAGATGTTTGACAGTGTGTACACTATATAGTTACTGACAGATGTGGGAAAGTGTGTACACTATATAGTTACTGTCAGGTGTATGGAAGTTTGTACACTATATAATTACTGATAGATGTGTGAAAATGTGTACACCATATAGTTACTAACAGATGTGTGAAAGTACGTACACTATATAGTTACTGACAGATGTGGGAAAGTGTGTACACTATATAGTTACTGTCAGGTGTATGACAGTGTTTACATTATATAGTTACTGATAGATGTTTGACAGTGTGTACACTATATAGTTACTGACAGATGTGGGAAAGTGTGTACACTATATAGTTACTGACAGTTGTGTGAACGTGTGTACACTATATAGTTACTGATAGATGTATGAAAGTGTGTACACTATATAGTTACTGCCAGTTGTGTGAAAGTGTGTACACTATATAGTTACTGACAGTTGTGTGAAAGTGTGTACACTATATAGTTATTGTCAGGTGTATGAAAGTGTGTACACTATACAGTTACTGTAAGTTGTGTGAAAGTGTGTACAATATATAGTTACTGACAGTTGTGTGACAGTGTGTACACTTTATAGCTACTGACAGTTGTGTGACAGTGTGTACACTATATAGTTACTGATAGATGTGACAGTGTGTACACTATATAGTTACTGACAGATGTGGGAAAGTGTGTACACTATATAGTTACTGACAGGTGTATGACAGTGTGTACACTATATAGATACTGACAGTTGTGTGACAGTGTGTACACTATATAGTTACTGATAGATGTATGAAAGTGTGTACACTATATAGTTACTGACAGTTGTGTGACAGTGTGTACACTATATAGTTACTGATAGATGTATGAAAGTGTCTACAATATATAGTTACTGACAGTTGTGTGAACGTGTGTACACTATATAGTTACTGATAGATGTATGAAAGTGTGTACACTATATAGTTACTGTCAGGTGTATGAAAGTGTGTACACTATATAGATACTGACAGTTGTGTGACAGTGTGTACACTATATAGTTACTGATAGATGTATGAAAGTGTGTACACTATATAGTTACTGACAGTTGTGTGACAGTGTGTACACTATATAGTTACTGACAGTTGTGTGAAATTGTGTACACTATATAGTTACTGACAGTTGTGTGACAGTGTGTACACTATATAGTTACTGATAGATGTGACAGTGTGTACACTATATAGTTACTGATAGATGTGGGAAAGTGTGTACACTATATAGTTACTGACAGGTGTATGACAGTGTGTACACTATACAGATACTGACAGTTGTGTGACAGTGTGTAAACTATATAGTTACTGACAGGTGTATGACAGTGTGTACACTATATAGTTACTGACAGTTGTGTGATAGTGTGTACACTATATAGTTACTGAAAGATGTGGGAAAGTGTGTACACTATATAGTTACTGTAAGTTGTGTGAAAGTGTGTACAATATATAGTTACTGACAGTTGTGTGACAGTGTGTACACTTTATAGTTACTGACAGTTGTGTGACAGTGTGTAAACCATATAGTTACTAACAGATGTGTGAAAGTGCGTGTACTATATAGTTATATGACAGTGTGTACACTATATAGTTAATGACAGTTGTGTGACAGTGTGTACACTATATAGTTACTGATAGATGTATGAAAGTGTGTACACTATATAGTTACTGACAGTTGTGTGACAGTGTGTACACTATATAGTTATTGATAGATGTATGAAAGTGTCTACAATATATAGTTACTGACAGTTGTGTGAACGTGTGTACACTATATAGTTACTGATAGATGTATGAAAGTGTGTACACTATATAGTTACTGTCAGGTGTATGAAAGTGTGTACACTATATAGATACTGACAGTTGTGTGACAGTGTGTACACTATATAGTTACTGATAGATGTATGAAAGTGTGTACACTATATAGTTACTGACAGTTGTGTGACAGTGTGTACACTATATAGTTACTGACAGTTGTGTGAAATTGTGTACACTATATAGTTACTGACAGGTGTATGACAGTGTGTACACTATATAGATACTGACAGTTGTGTGACAGTGTGTACACTATATAGTTACTGATAGGTGTATGACAGTGTGTACACTATATAGTTACTGACAGTTGTGTGATAGTGTGTACACTATATAGTTACTGGTAGATGTGTAAAAGTGTGGACACTGTATAGTTACTGAAAGATGTGGGAAAGTGTGTACACTATATAGTTACTGTCAGGTGTATGAAAGTGGGTACACTATATAGTTACTGACAGTTGTGTGACAGTGTGTACACTATATAGTTACTGACAGATGTGTGAAAGTGTGTACACTATATAGTTACTGATAGGTGTATGAAAGTGTGTACACTATATAGTTACTGACAGATGTGTGAAAGTGCGTACACTATATAGTTACTGTCATGTTATGACAGTGTATACATTATATAGTTACTGATAGATGTTTGACAGTGTGTACACTATATAGTTACTGACAGATGTGGGAAAGTGTGTACACTATATAGTTACTGTCAGGTGTATGGAAGTTTGTACACTATATATTACTGATAGATGTGTGAAAATGTGTACACCATATAGTTACTAACAGATGTGTGAAAGTACGTACACTATATAGTTATTGACAGATGTGGGAAAGTGTGTACACTATATAGTTACTGTCAGGTGTATGACAGTGTGTACACTATATAGTTACTGACAGTTGTGTGACAGTGTGTACACTATATAGTTACTGATTGATGTGACAGTGTGTACACTATATAGTTACTGACAGTTGTGGGAAAGTGTGTACACTATATTGTCACTGACAGGTGTATGACAGTGTGTACACTATATAGATACTGACAGTTGTGTGACAGTGTATACACTATATAGTTACTGTCAGGTGTATGAAAGTGTGTACACTATATAGTTACTGACAGTTGTGTGACAGTGTGTACACTATATAGTTACTGATAGATGTATGAAAGTGTGTACACTATATAGTTACTGACAGTTGTGTGAACGTGTGTACACTATATAGTTACTGATAGATGTATGAAAGTGTGTACACTATATAGTTAATGTCAGGTGTATGAAAGTGTGTACACTATATAGATACTGACAGTTGTGTGACAGTGTGTACACTATATAGTTACTGATAGATGTATGAAAGTGTGTACACTATATAGTTACTGACAGTTGTGTGACAGTGTGTACACTATATAGTTACTGACAGTTGTTTGACAGTGTGTACACTATATAGTTACTGATAGTTGTGTGACAGTGTGTACACTATATAGTTACTGATAGATGTATGAAAGTGTGTACACTATATAGTTACTGACAGTTGTGTGACAGTGTGTACACTATATAGTTACTGACAGTTGTGTGAAATTGTGTACACTATATAGTTACTGACAGTTGTGTGACAGTGTGTACACTATATAGTTACTGATAGATGTGACAGTGTGTACACTATATAGTTACTGACAGATGTGGGAAAGTGTGTACACTATATAGTTACTGACAGGTGTATGACAGTGTGTACACTATATAGATACTGACAGTTGTGTGACAGTGTGTACACTATATAGTTACTGACAGGTGTATGATAGTGTGTACACTATATAGTTACTGACAGTTGTGTGATAGTGTCTATACTATATAGTTACTGGTAGATGTGTGAAAGTGTGGACACTATATAGTTACTGAAAGATGTGGGAAAGTGTGTACACTATATAGTTACTGATCGGTGTATGAAAGTGTGTACACTATATAGTTAATGACAGATGTGTGAAAGTGTGTACACTATATAGTTACTGTCAGGTGTATGACAGTGTGTACATTATATAGTTACTGATAGATATTTGACAGTGTGTACACTATATAGTTACTGACAGATGTGGGAAAGTGTGTACACTATATAGTTACTGTCAGGTGTATGACAGTGTGTACACTATATAGTTACTGACATTTGTGTGACAGTGTGTACACTATATAGTTACTGATAGATGTGACATTGTGTACACTATATAGTTACTGACAGATGTGGGAAAGTGTGTACACTATATAGTTACTGACAGGTGTATGACATTGTGTACACTATATAGATACTGACAGTTGTGTGACAGTGTATACACTATATAGTTACTGTCAGGTGTATGAAAGTTTGTATACTATATAGTTACTGACAGTTGTGTGACAGTGTGTACACTATATAGTTACTGATAGATGTATGAAAGTGTGTACACTATATAGTTACTGACAGTTGTGTGAACGTGTGTACACTATATAGTTACTGATAGATGTATGAAAGTGTGTACACTATATAGTTACTGTCAGATGTATGAAAGTGTGTACACTATATAGATACTGACAGTTGTGTGACAGTGTGTACACTATATAGTTACTGATAGATGAATGAAAGTGTGTACACTATATAGTTACTGACAGTTGTGTGACAGTGTGTACACAATATAGTTACTGACAGTTGTGTGACAGTGTGTACACTATATAGTTACTGACAGTTGTGTGACAGTGTGTACACTATATAGTTACTGATAGATGTATGAAAGTGTGTACACTTTATAGTTACTGTCAGGTGTATGAAAGTGGGTACACTATATAGTTACTGACAGTTGTGTGACAGTGTGTACACTATATAGTTACTGACAGTTGTGTGACAGTGTGTACACTATATAGTTACTGATAGATGTGACAGTGTGTACACTATATAGTTACTGACAGATGTGGGAAAGTGTGTACACTATATAGTTACTGACAGGTGTATGACAGTGTGTACACTATATAGATACTGACAGCTGTGTGACAGTGTGTACACTATATAGATACTGACAGGTGTATGACAGTGTGTACACTATATAGTTACTGGCAGTTGTGTTATAGTGTGTACACTATATAGTTACTGGTAGATGTGTGAAAGTGTGGACACTATATAGTTACTGAAAGATGTGGGAAAGTGTATACACTATATTGTTACTGTCAGGTGTATGAAAGTGGGTACACTATATAGTTACTGACAGTTGTGTGACAGTGTGTACACTATATAGTTACTGACAGATGTGTGAAAGTGTGTACACTATATAATTACTGTCAGGTGTATGGAAGTGTGTACACTATATAGTTACTGACAGTTGTGATAGCGCCTACTATTACACAACTGTATAACACAACTTTCGACTGTAAGACCTTGTCTACCCGACACCCCCCCCCCCACCCCCTCGAACTTTACGAATGACGTGATATCATGGTGCCATCTTGCTACATGTGTTTGTGTATGTTTGTGTTTTCGTGTGTGTGTGTGTGTGTGTGTGTGTGTGTGTGTGTTTGTGCATGAGATAGTGAGAGACTAGGCGCCCCGGACTGTCGCCAGAATGGGGAAGCTTGCAGATCCTCACATAATGGCCTGGCCGATAGCGCCAAGGGCTGTAATCTCTGGCGGGAGGCAGACACTTGCGGGATGCCGACACAAAGTCTTCCTTGCGAGATTAGCGCCAGTAGTTACCAGGCCTGGTCGAGCTGAGAGAGATCTTCCTGTGTGCATAAGTGCGCGCGCGTGTGTGTGTGTGTAAGTGTGTGTGTTTGAATGTGTGTGCGTGTGTGTGTATGTGATTGTGTGTGAGTGTGTGTGTATGTTTGTGAGTATGTGTGTGTTAGTGTGTGTGAGTGTGTGTGAGTGAGTGTGTGAGTGCGTGTGTGTGAATGTGTGTGAGTGAGTGTGTTTTTGAGTGTGTGCGTGGCAACATGAACTAGTGTGTGAAGGAGCTAAAGAGCGAGAGAGAGAGAGAGAGAGAGAGAGAGAGAGAGAGAGAGAGAGAGAGAACGAACGAACGAACAAACTTACTTTAGCGCGAAAGATAGAGCGAGAGAGATAGTGATTGATTGGTTGATTGATTGATTGATTGATTGATCTTTATTTTTAAAGGGATACAAATTGGGCACGCAGGCCCGTCTTACATTCGGTCCTTCCCATCACTCATCTTTCGTTCATCAATAGTGCATGATACATTCACATTAAAAAAAACCCTTTGTTAAATGAATGTTGTAAACACAAACAATGCATATTACCATGTTATGAGACACATTCACCCACCCATCACACATCCCCCACCCATCACACATCCAACACACACACACACACA
>OY992883.1:1136698-1199198 GCA_963921405.1 Cepaea hortensis | reverse complement strand
GTCGTGTTCAGACCGTATCACGTGGCCAGGCCTGGCAGATTGATCTCTTAGGCCACCAGATTCACCAGCTGTCACTACATCCTGAACGAGTGCATATCTTGATTTCTTGTCCCTCCATGGAATTCTTTATATTATTTGAGAAATCACGTTTCCACTGCTGTCAGATGTTTCCCAGCCCATCTGCTTATCGTTCATGATTCGCACACACACAACAGTATATTTTCTTTGCCATAAGCTGTCTCTCAGCCGGTCTGCCTATTGTACATAATTCACACACGCACGCACGCACACACACACACACACACACACACACACACACACACACTCACTCATACACATACTCACATACACACTCACACTCACTCACTCACTCAAATACTCACGCACACACACATACACACAAACACACACGAACACAGACACACACATGCACACACACATACGCATACGTACACACACATACACACATTCGCACACGCACACTCACATATTGTTTTTGACAAATGCCGCTTATTTGTGACAAACACCGCTTATTTGGGACATTATTGGAATAAGAGTCACTTATATGGGACAAGTATCGTTTATTTGGGACAAGAGTCGCTTATATGGGACAAGTATCGTTTATTTGGGACAAGAGTCGCTTATTTGTGGAATGGCAGACACATTGTGGGTTAACATAGATTGTAAAATGGATGATACAGTTCACAGGTTTGTTGCTGTACTAAATACAGCTCGACGTGTGATTCTGATGTAAAAATATTGTTTTTCGCATATCCTTTACAGGACATCGCTGTCAACATCAGCATCTTTCAGCTGATTGTTGATTTCTTGACAAGATTACGCTCAGTAGTTTGCCATTCCTTTCTGAGCGACCGGCTCAAATATCTCGTAAGCTACCGACGCGGAGAGTTAGTTAGTTAATTAGCTAGTTAGTTAGTTAGTTAGTTAATTAGTTAGTTACTTAGTTAGTTAGTCGACAGATCATCCTCATTGCACATCGAACCATTCAGTCCATAAGTGCTCGGATCCCCTCCTCGGCAAATCCCGAAGCGTGTAGCGGCCAGCGACACAAGTTCTGTGTTGGTTTATCAATCTTCTTTGGCTTCCTGCTTAGTGTTCTTATTTGGCCACCCCTTTTTTAATTTGCTGTTTGCGCAGTCTGGCCATGGTTGTAGATCCACAGTCATCACTTGGTTCACGCAAAAGTCTTACTTCTCGTAGAGCATTCAGAATGTCAGCCTGGTCCATGGCGCGTCCGCCCTCCACAGTAGCCTCACCTGCGAGCTTGTCAGCCCGCTCATTTCCTTGTGCTCCCGCATACCCTGGCACGAAGATGAAACTAATCTTTGCCAGCCGAGACCGCTCCAGAGACAGCAACTATTCTCTTCGGATCCTCCCCCCCCCCCCCCCGCCATCTCTATCCTCTTGAGCATGTTCATTGAGTCGCTAAAGAAACATGCCCTAGTGAATGTCTGTGTCTCGAGCCATGTTATTGCTTTACTTACTGCCATGACTTCCATAGTCAGGCTACTTGTGGTCTCAGCAGAAACACCAGAGTCCTCCTTCACAATTCTCCCTCCGGCCCGAGCTGTAAAGGCCCATGAGCTTCTCACATGTCGGACGACCGATCCATCTGTGTAGATGACAACATCACCGTCTAGCGAATTCTCGGAAATCAACGCTTGTACTTCCGACTTCACAGCAGCCGGATTTTCTTGTCTGCATTTTCTGTCTAGTTGGATGCAAACTGAAAAGGATGTGCAGAAATCTGTTACACTTGTACCCACTTCTCGCCAGGTTCTAAGTCCTCAAGTGAACACACCTGTTGAAGAATGTCGTCGGCTTGACCCATCCACGACTGTCCTCTTTTTAACCTGCTGCCCTTCACCTTCATAATTTCACTATGCAGTGGATGTTGTGTGTTTGCGTTAACTCTGAGGTAGGCGCGTGCCCTGCAAACTTGTATTCTGTCTTCAATGGTTGGAAAATCAAGAAGGTAGCGCATCGCCCTGCATGCTGTATCTCTTGTACATCCAAGAATAATGCGCATAGCTTCATTCTGTATCCTTTCCATCCTTTCTATCTGCTTATGGCTGAGAGTCAGGATTGCCATCGCATACTCAAAAACAGACGTGGCCAGTCCTTCGTATAGAAGATATAGATGGCGCTGCTCACAGTTTGCTGCCGCCATCACCCGCATGGCAGCCAAACCCCGCTTGGCCTTTGTTATCACCTGGTCTATGTGCTCATTATAAGCAAGGCTTCGATCAAACCGTATCCCCAGGTAATTCATTGCCTGCGTTATTTCCACCGCCTCTGAACACAGATTTATAGTTGGTGTTGGAGTGTTGACAATATGATTATTCAACGAGAACCAAGTCACTGTTGCCTTTGTTGGGTTGACCATTGCCCCAGCTTCATCACACCAAGTACTTATGCGACTGAGTTCGGTTTGTAGTTCCACAGCAACCTGCTCTCTATCCTTACCCTGACGATACACTAAAACATCATCGGCATATGACAATGTCCTGCCAGGTCCAGTGACTTGCTCACTGGTGATTCTCACAGTGTAGGCGTTGAACAGCACCGGAGATAATGGTGATCCCTGTGGTAGGCCAGGATATATTGTTGTTGGTTCCGACGTCCAACTGCCAAATCTAAAAAGACGCGGAGAGAACCGCTACCAATTCTCGCGCAACGTCACGTTACTTACGAGAGTATACGAGATTACAGAGAAAGTCGTGTAATCTCTAGACCAGAGAGACCGGCAAATTTGCTTTAGTTGCTGTAAATATAGCTCCATGGGTGATTGTGATGTATATTTGTTTTAGTTGTAAATAGATATCAATTGAAAAAAGAGTGTTGAAGTGCTATATAGAACCTATACTTTTGTATGGATGTGAAGTGTGGACAATAAGCAGTCTAGCTGAAAAACATCTGATGGCTGTGGAAATGTGGTTTCTGAGAAAAATGCAAAGAATACCATGGACAGACAGAAAAATCAATGGAAAAGTCTTACAAGAAACAAATGAAGATTGTAAACTGATTAGAGTCATTAGACGTAAACAGACAACATTTTTTGGGGCATGTTATGAGAAGAAATTAATTGGAGAACTTGGTGACAACTGGCAAGATCGAAGGGAGGAGACCAAAGGGAAGACCGAGAAGTAAATACCTGGATGGCTTGGTCACGTGGCATGGTCGAGAATCCACGACTCTGGTCATCGAGTGAGATGGCAATACATGACCCCCCCCCCCCCCCACGCTTATCGGCATGGCACATGATGGATGGTTGGATGATTTTGATGTAGATATGTTGTTGTCGTAAATATAGCTCCACGAGTGATTCTGGTGTAGATTTGTTTTAGTTGTTGTATATACAGCTCCTCGTGTGATTCTGATGTAGATTTGTTGATTTTGTTGTAAATATAGCTCCATGTGTGATTGTGATGTAGATTTGGTGTAGTAAATATAGCTCCAAGTATGATTCTGATGTAGATGTGCTTTAGCTGTTGTAAATATAGCTCCAAGTATGATTCTGATGTAGATGTGCTTTAGCTGTTGTAAATATAGCTCCTCGTGTGATTGTGATGTAGATTTGTTTTAGTTGTTGTAAATATAGCTCCTCGTGTGATTGTGATGTTGATTTGTTTTAGTTGTTGTAAATATAGCTCCTCGTGTGATTCTGATGTAGATTTGTTTTAGTTGTTGTAAATATAGCTCCACGTGTGATTCTGATGTAGATTTGTTGTTATTACTTTTCTAATTATTGATTCACACGTGATTGTGATGCAGTTTTGTTGAGATACAGACAACGTAAATTATACAACAATATACACTTTCAAGACAACATAAACTATAAGGACAACATAAACTATACAGACAACATAAACTATACAGACAACATAAACTACAACATAAACTATACAGACAACATAAAGTATATAGACAACATAAACTATACAGACAACATAAATTATAGAGACAACATAATTTATACGGACAACATAAAGTATATAGTGGACGTATAGAGACATTTCGTCTATGCCACACCAACATTGAATGAGTTATTGCTAAATCAAGGCATACCCTCTCCCTGTCTCTGTCGTTGTGTTCAAGACGTAGCCTCCATCATTCAGGAAGAGTTCTGCCTGTTCCCCGACCCCCGGCAATAGTATGAGAACCGCTGAAACAACTTACTCTTGTTAAAACTCGTGGCAGGATTCAGCACTCGCCAGGGACTCGGAGCTGGATTCAGACTTCTGCTTGCTCGCAGAATGACTTGATTTTCCCGACCTCGATTTTTTGACCCGGACGGAGGAAATTGCTCAACTTCAGCAATGGTTCTGACACTGGTAAAAACACCTGGGGCAAACAAAGGTCTTTATAATAGAAAAAGATCAGATTTTACATGTGTGGTCAGATTATGTGAAAGACCTTTATTATGATACAAGAGAAGAACAGTATGTTTTTCGGAATAATAATGAAGAACCATCAATCTTGAAGATGGATGTTCAGAATGCTCTTAACCATATGAAAACTGGCAAGACCCCGGGTCTAGATAACATCACAATAGAAATGATCAATGCCTTAGAAGAATATGGGATAGACCAGGTCCCCAGATTGCTGAACGCAATATACGATACTGGAGATATACCTCCTGAATTATGTAATTCTATATTTATCGCAATCCCGAAAAAATCAGGAGCTTTGGAATATGATCAACATGGAACAATTAGTATGATGAGTTATTCACGAATAGTTTGGTAAGAATTATCATGCAAAGAGTTAGGAAGAAAATACAACCAGAAATAGGAGAAGAACAATGTGGGTTTGTAGAAGGCAAGGGCACAATAAATGCTGTATATATATATATTGAGAACAGTAATTGGGCATTCTATAGAAGTAAACAAAGATCTATATCTTTGCTTTATTGACTACACAAAGGCTTTCGATAAAGTGAGACATGTCAACATGATGGAGATGCTTGCAGATATGCAAATTGATGGGAAAGACATTAGAAGTGTAAAAGAACATATTGGAAACAACAAGATGCCATAAGAGTTGATAATGAAGTAGGCCAATATCAGCCTATTAAGAGAGGTGTGAGACAGGGATGTGTAATGTTTCTAGATCCTTTTTGTTCCATGTACAGTGAAAATATTTTCAGAAATGTAGAAGATATGAAAGGAATCAGCATTGGAGGACGAAACATCAATAACATTAAATATGCAGATGATACAGTATTGCGTGCAGACAATGAGCAGGATCTGCAACATTTGGTAGATGCGGTTGTTGCACACAGTGAACAACTAGGGTTAGAATTGAATTGTAAAATTACACAGATTATGGTCGTCACTAGGAAGAACGAAATAGCACAATGTAATATACAAGTGCCGGTCTCTCTGGCCGAGGGGTTACAACACTTTCTCCGTAATCCCGTTTATCACGCAGAGTCTCGTAGCGGAGCGAGAGCTGAGGCGGTTCGACCCCCGCTGGTGACTTGCGGGATACTGAGCCAGCCGCTCAGAAAGCAATGGCAAACTACTGAGCGTAATCGTGCCAAGAAATCAACATACAGCTGAAAGATGCTGCTGTTGACAGCGATGTCCTGTAAAGGTTATGCGGAAAAAAAATATACAAGTAAATGGGAATATTCTTAAGTAAGTGAATCGGTACAACTATCTCGGAACAGTCATAACATCTGATGGGAGATGCCTTGAAGAGATTAGAACAAGAATTACCATGGTGAAGGTAGCCTTTTGCAAAATGGAAAAAAAATACTGACCAATAAAAAGATGTCATTTGCAACGAGAAAAAGAGTGTTCAAGTGCTACAAAGAACATATACTTTTGTATGGATGTGAAGCGTGTACAATGAGCAAACCGGCTGAAAAACATCTGATGGCTGTGGAGATGTGGTTTCTGAGGAAAATGCAGAGAATACCACAGGCAGACAGAAACAAATGAGCAAGTCATACAAGAAACAAATGAACATCGTAAACTAATTAGAGACATTAGATGTAGACAGTCACCTATTTTTGGTCACGTTATGAGAACAAGTAAATTGAAGACCTTGGTGACAACTGGCAAGATCGAGGGAAAGAGAACAAAAGGAAGGCAGAGAGATAAATACGTGGATAGCTTGGCTACATGGCATAGTCAAGACAGTAACACTGAGTTGATCTACGACTTTGGTGATCGAGTGAGATGGAGAGACATGACCGCCCACGCTTACCGGCATAGCACGTGATGATGATGATGTGAGCTTCCAGTCATAAAAATAATCTTTACACATATATTGCTTTGTTGTAGTCGGATATATGAATGCCTGCTCCCGCACCGTGTTCTGTAGAAGGTGAGTGGATGGAAAGGTGTTGCTGGACGTGCAGGTCAAACTGTGGCAGGGGAGTGGATGGCAGGTTAGTGGATGGCAGGTTAGTGGATGGCAGGTTAGTGGATGGCAGGTTAGTGGATGGCAGGTTAGTGGATGGCAGGTTAGTGGATGGCAGGTTAGTGGATGGTAGGGGAGTGTATGGCAGGGGAGTGGATGGTAGGGGAGTGTATGGCAGGGGAGTGGATGGCAGGTGAGTGTATGGCAGGTTGGTGGATGGCAGGTTAGTGGATGGCAGGTTAGTGGATGGCAGGTTAGTGGATGGCAGGTTAGTGGATGGCAGGTTAGTGGATGGCAGGTTAGTGGATGGCAGGTTAGTGGATGGCAGGTTAGTGGATGGCAGGGGAGTGTATAGCAGGGGAGTGTATGGCAGGGGAGTATATGGCAGGGGAGTGGATGGTAGGGGAGTGTATGGCAGGGGAGTGGATGGCAGGTGAGTGTATGGCAGGGGAGTGGATGGCAGGTGAGTGTATGGCAGGTTGGTGCTGGACGTGCAGGTCACACTGTCAGCCGGTACACTGGGGCCCCGGGTCACAGCCGCGCGCATGTGGCCACATTCATGATTGTCTTACCTTGTTTACATCTGCTCCGTTTCCGGCCTTCGTCTTCACTAAATATAGAACGCACGTGCACGCGCGTGCACGGGAACTCTTCCACTTATATTATGAAAGGAAATTCCTAGGTGACGTAATCAGGGTGGCCGATTAATCTCATACTTTATATCTTACTATTTCTGTCCGTCAGTCCGTCCGTCCGTCCGTCTGTCCGTCTGTCTGCCTGCCTCTCTGTATGTCTGTCTGTCTGTTCGTCCGTTCGTTCCTCCGAACGTCCGTCCGTCTGTCTGTCTGTCTGTCTGTCTGTCTGTCTGTCTGTTCGTCCGTTCGTCCCTCCGACCGTCCGTCTGTCTGTCTGTTTGTCTGCCTGCCTGCCTGCCTGCCTGCCTGCCTGCCTGCCTGTCAGTAATGGTTTCTATCTCTTTTTTCTCTGAGAATGTGCCTCTGCCCTTCTGTCACTCTGCCCCTGTCCTCAATTTCTCTTTCTCGTTTTTTCTCTCTCTGTCCGTCCCCTCCCCCACCCATTTTCTCCCTCTCTGTTTGATTCCGCCTCTAGACGTATTTGCCTTTTCCCTCTGTCTCACTTAATGGCACAAGCACTGGGACATCACCAGGAGCCGGGACACTCGGGATTTCACTATTGGTAGTACATTGACCAGCAGTTATGCTACTGCACATTTGATATTACATATAAGAACATCATGCTACAGACTGTGTGTACATATGATTGTAGTCAGAGACGTGTACAGTGTGTACATGTGATTGTAGTCAGAGACGTGTACAGTGTGTACATATGATTGTGCTCAGAGACTTGTGCTGTGACAAGTGTTCATCAGCTGGATGGAGTGTGTATGAGAATGTTCAATGTGTGTATGAGATTGTTCAATGTGTGGATGAGATTTTTCAGTGTGTGGATGAGATTGTTCAATGTGTGGATGAAATTGTTCAGTGTGTGGATGAGATTGTTCAATGTGTGGATGAAATTGTTCAATGTGTGGATGAGATTGTTCAATGTGTGGATGAGATTGTTCAGTGTGTGGATGAAATTGTTCAGTGTGTGGATGAGATTGTTCAATGTGTGGATGAAATTGTTCAATGTGTGGATGAGATTGTTCAATGTGTGGATGAGATTGTTCAGTGTGTGGATGAAATTGTTCAATGTGTGGATGAGATTGTTCAATGTGTGGATGAGATTGTTCAATGTGTGGATGAGATTGTTCAATGCGTGGATGAGATTGTTTAATGTGTGGATGAGTGCTTCTGGTGATTTGGCTCTCAGTCAACATTGTAACACGGCAGCCTGACACACGCTAAACTAACACACCCCCCTCCCCCTGGCTGCTAGCCAGCACCGGCAGAATATTGTAGTCAGGGTAGAGGTATTGTTGTAGTCAGGGTAGAGGTATTGTTGTAGTCAGGGTAGAGGTATTGCTGTAGTCAGGGTAGATGTATTGTTGTAGTTAGGGTAGAGGTATTGTTGTAGTCAGGGTAGAGGTATTGTTGTAGTCAGGGTAGAGGTATTGTTGTAGTCAGGGTAGAGGTATTGTTGTAGTCAGGGTAGAGGTATTGTTGTAGTCAGGGTAGAGGTATTGTTGTAGTCAGGGTAGATGTATTGTTGTAGTTAGGGTAGAGGTATTGTTGTAGTCAGGGTAGAGGTATTGTTGTAGTCAGGGTAGAGGTATTGTTGTAGTCAGGGTAGAGGTATTGTTGTAGTCAGGGTAGAGGTATTGTTGTAGTCAGGGTAGAGGTATTGTTGTAGTCAGGGTAGAGGTATTGTTGTAGTCAGGGTAGAGGTATTGTTGTAGTTAGGGTAGAGGTATTGTTGTAGTTAGGGTAGAGGTATTGTTGTAGTCAGGGTAGAGGTATTGTTGTAGTCAGGGTAGAGGTATTGTTGTAGTCAGGGTAGAGGTATTGTTGTAGTCAGGGTAGAGGTATTGTTGTAGTCAGGGTAGATGTATTGTTGTAGTTAGGGTAGAGGTATTGTTGTAGTCAGGGTAGAGGTATTGTTGTAGTCAGGGTAGAGGTATTGTTGTAGTCAGGGTAGAGGTATTGTTGTAGTCAGGGTAGAGGTATTGTTGTAGTCAGGGTAGAGGTATTGTTGTAGTCAGGGTAGAGGTATTGTTGTAGTCAGGGTAGAGGTATTGCTGTAGTTAGGGTAGAGGTATTGTTGTAGTCAGGGTAGAGGTATTGTTGTAGTCAGGGTAGATGTATTGTTGTAGTTAGGGTAGAGGTATTGCTGTAGTTAGGGTAGAGGTATTGTTGTAGTCAGGGTAGAGGTATTGTTGTAGTCAGGGTAGAGGTATTGTTGTAGTCAGGGTAGATGTATTGTTGTAGTTAGGGTAGAGGTATTGTTGTAGTCAGGGTAGATGTATTGCTGTAGTTAGGGTAGAGGTATTGTTGTAGTCAGGGTAGAGGTATTGTTGTAGTTAGGGTAGAGGTATTGTTGTAGTTAGGGTAGAGGTATTGCTGTAGTTAGGGTAGAGGTATTGTTCTAGTTAGGGTAGAGGTATTGCTACAGTCAGGGTTGAGGTATTGCTACAGTCAGGGTTGAGGTAAAGATACAGTCCGGGCTGAGTCATAGTAAAGGTATTGATGTAGTCAGGATTGAGTCAGGGTTGAGGTATTGCTGCAGTCAGGGTTGGGGTATTGCTACAGTTAGTGTTTGAGGTATTGCTACAGTCAGGGCTGGGGTATAGCTGCAGTCAGGGCAGAGGTATTGCTGTAGCGAATATAGATTTTGTTACGAGTGGGACTGTATATTTTAGCGAATATAGAAGTTACTGCAGCGATGGATAAGTTCTTGTAGCTAATATAGATCTTGCTGTAGCGACAGAGAAAGTGTTCTAATAGGCAAGATATGCATTTTGCGGCAGTGTAGCCATATGTGATGGCATCGTCATCATCATCATCATCATCATCATCATCATCATCATCATCATCATCATCATCATCATCATCATCATCATCATCATCATCATCATCATCATCATCATCATCATCATCATCATCACCATCATCATCACCATCATCATCATCATCACCACCATCATCATCATCATCATCATCATCATCACCACCACCATCACCACCACCACCACCACCACCACCACCACCATCATCATCATCGCGCAGACCGGCCTGTAAAAAACATGGCTCTTATGTCAGCCCACAAGAAAGACGCTTCATTCTGAAAACTGTCATGTCCCGTGACATTGTGTAATCAGATAATGACCATTATTACTCAAAACATACCATCTAATACTATACAAATTATCAATAATCTAATTATCTCAAACCATATAGTATTAACATTTTAATAATTCTGACTAAATTCGTCTTGAACTGTCTGTTGATCATTCTTGGCGTTCTAAAATGATAAAGATCTTTGAAAATCTGGTTTCCGATATCAAATGACAGGGCGCGATGTAAGGGTAGGCTGTCGATATATATAGTGTCGATAGTGATGTCGATAGTGATGTCGATATATGCACAAGTTATTATTGAGTAGATTGGTCTTCTTCTTGTTCTTTGCCCCGTCCCCGATGCAAGTGGGCGATTTACCTTGCCTGGAGCTTTTCTGATCGAGGCCGCGGTTTATCTTTAATATTCTCCCACAGAGCTCGTCGACTTCTTCTGTCTCATTATCTTCATCTTGACGAGTTCATATCATTGAGTGTCGTGACATACATACTGTCGAAATCTCGCCATTATGGCTGGTTAAATGTTGCTCTGTGGATCTGTACCATCTCAAACTACAAACTACTGGAACACAACTCGATCCGTATTCAAATCTTGATAACTCAACTCAGGTGGTGTTTTGTACATTCTATTGGACTATTGAACATAATGCAGTTCATTTTCACAGGCAGTTGTCCATCAATACTAGGTAACACTTATAAACTCGACACGCGATTCTAACACTATTATAGCGTCTTGGAATTCATCATGACACCTGGGAGACTGCAGCCAGAGACCGAAATTCGTGGCGTGCATCATTACGCAAGGGTGCAGTTATATGTGAGGCAACCAGGACTGCAAGAGCTGTGAAGAAAAGGCAGAACAGAAAAACCACTGCAGGAAATCCTCCTCCAGAAACGTCAAGCATTCTTTGTCCACATTGTCAAGAACATTTCGAGCCAGAATAGGCCTTATCAGCCATCTTAGAACCCACGGCTCCATACTTTCAACCCCACTGGATGAAATGAATGGTCATCATCATTCTTGATGGACATACAACAACATTATAGCGTCGCAATTACTGGCCATTGCTACTTCACAACGTGACCAGGTCTACACTCGACCAAGGTCAAACGCAGAATGTCTTTCAAGGAAACACTTTGCTTGCTGCGGAGCGAATCCCGGCGCTTTTCACGCGGTGTGAAAAGTGCTCATAGGCGAGTCACTTTTCACGGTCTAGTGTACAAACTAGACTTTTATTCTGAACACTGCCATTTCTATGACACTGTTTAATCGGATCATGGCACCTGTCATCACGCCGTGGTGGCGGTCGGTCCCCTCACCTTTAAACACAACAGCCACACCTTTAGTCACAACAGCCACACCTCTAACCACAAAAATGACACCTTAGCCACAATAGCCACACTTTTAGCCACAATAATCGCGCATTTAACCACAACAACACCTTTTGCCAAAATAAAGGCACATTTAGCCAAAACAACCACACTATTAGTCACAATAAACACATATTTAGCCACAACGAACCGTGTTTTTAGCCATGACAATTGCACCTTTAGCCTCAATGATTGCATCTTTGGCAACAACAGCCGCACATTTAGCCACAACAATGGCACATTTAGATAAGATAATTACATCTTTAGTCATATCAAATGCACCTGTAGCCATATCAATGGCACCTTTAGCCACGATAATGCACCTTTAGCAATAATAACCACACATTTAGCAATAACAGTTGCACTTTTAGTCTGGACAGTAACACTTGAAGCCACTGCACAGGCAGCGACTAGCGACCAGAATCACTTAGCAAACAATCCTGTTGTAGATAATGACAGCATCGATGACATCAATACGTGCCGACACCGGCAGGCTGGCTGGGTACCGCTCTCTTCATGTGTGCCTACAGCAAGGTCAGGGACACAGCTCATCCATGACCAGACCAGGCAGGCCGTGGGCGGCAGAGGCAGACGAGGCACGTGACGGAAATAACGCATCGATACATTCCTTTCTGTGGCGCCGCCAGAAAATTGTCTCCAGAAATAGACAGCGAATTGATACGGTCCACGGAGAAAGGATATTTGTGCGCGGTTGTGAAGTATTGCCAGAACCGACCTCTCCGACTGGCGGAGGGATGGCGGTCTCATTGCCTTTCTGTGTCTCCGGAGTGCAATGACCTATCTAGACTCTGACACGTGACGTCACAACCACAAATTGAACTGTTTTCACTATTCTCCTACTGGAGCCAAGAACTCCACGAATATTTATCAACTTTTAATTTTAACAGGCCGGTCTACCTGGCCTAGGCGTAAGCGACTTTCTCCGTAATCCCGTATATCCACGCGAGGAACGTAACTTGGGCGAGAATCGGTTGCGGTTCTCGCCGCGTTGGTGACTTACGGGGTATGTGAGCCGGCCGCTCAGAAAGCAATGGCAAACTACTGAGCGTAATCTTACCAAGAAATGAACAATCAGCTGAAAGATGCTGATTTTGACAGCGATGTCCTGTAAAGGATATGCGAACCCCCCCAAAAAATAATGTACAGGTTCCATAAATGGATGGGAGAGCATGTTTCAGCACAACTATTGTTTCTGACACGGTTGATTAGGTGATATGTGGGTATTCCCAGTCTGAGTTTAAATGGGATTAGGTGATGTGTGGGCGTTCTCAGTGTGGGGTTAAATGGGATTAGGTGATGTGTGGGCGTTCCCAGTGTGGGGTTAAATGGGATTAGGTGATGTGTGGGCGTTCTCAGTGTGGGGTTAAATGGGATTAGGTGATGTGTGGGCGTTCTCAGTGTGGGGTTAAATGTAAGCAGGTGATGTGTGGGTGCTTCCAGTGTGGGGTTAAATGTGAGCAGGTAATGTGTGGGCGTTCCCAGTGTGGGGTTAAATGTAAGCAGGTGATATGTGGGTGCTTCCACTGTGGGGGTAAATGTGAGCAGGTGATGTGTGGGTGTTCCCAGTGTGGGGTTAAATGTAAGCAGGTGATGTGTGGGTGCTTCCAGTGTGGGGTTAAATGTGAGCAGGTGATGTGTGGGTGCTTCCACTGTGGGGTTAAATGTAAGCAGGTGATGAGTGGGTGCTTCCAGTGTGGGGTTAAATGTGAGCAGGTGATGTGTGGGTGCTTCCACTGTGGGGGTAAATGTAAGCAGGTGATGTGTGGGTGCTTCCAGTGTGAGGTTAAATGTGAGCAGGTGATGTGTGGGTGCTTCCACTGTGGGGGTAAAGTGAGCAGGTGATGTGTGGGCGTTCCCAGTGTGGTGTTAAATGTATCCAGGTGTGCATTCCCAGTGTTACGTTGTTCGCTATTCCCATTGGCCAAAAAATTCACCAGTAAGTGTCACCATTGATTAATTCAGTCAGCGATCCCTCAAGTCGATTATTTCTGTAATAACACGAATCCGGGACGAGTGTGTGGAGCTCGTGCGATATATTTCTATAATATCGATGCCCCAGCCTGTCAGAGACTGCAATTAAAGTGAGCAGATAATTCGTGCTACAGTAATCTTCAGCCTATGTTTCCTACCATCTCTCTCACAAGTCGTAGTTTTCGTAGCGCGGGTTATAATCATTATCGGCAGAAATATCGCATGCTGGATGATTTTTCAGATGTAAACAGGTAGTTAAGTGAGCAAATGTAAACAGGTAGTTAAGTGAGCAGCACTGTATGGTTTCCCATTGTCAGACCAGTGATCAGTCTTCTAGCCTGGGGGACGGCCACGCTCAGCACCCATTGCCAGACCAGTGATCAGTCTTCTAGCCTGGGTTTCGGCCACGCTCAGCACCCATTGCCAGACCAGTGATCAGTCTTCTAGCCTGGGGGACGGCCACGCTCAGCACCCATTGCCAGACCAGTGATCAGTCTTCTAGCCTGGGGGACGGCCACGCTCAGCACCCATTGCCAGACCAGTGATCAGTCTTCTAGCCTGGGGGACGGCCACGCTCAGCACCCATTGCCAGACCAGTGATCAGTCTTCTAGCCTGGGGGACGGCCACGCTCAGCACCCATTGCCAGACCAGTGATCAGTCTTCTAGCCTGGGGGACGGCCACGCTCAGCACCCATTGTCAGACCAGTGATCAGTCTTCTAGCCTGGGGGACGGCCACGCTCAGCACCCATTGCCAGACCAGTGATCAGTCTTCTAGCCTGGGGGACGGCCACGCTCAGCACCCATTGCCAGACCAGTGATCAGTCTTCTAGCCTGGGGGACGGCCACGTTCAGCACCCATTGCCAGACCAGTGATCAGTCTTCTAGCCTGGGGGACGGCCACGCTCAGCACCCATTGCCAGACCAGTGATCAGTCTTCTAGCCTGGGGGACGGCCACGCTCAGCACCCATTGCCAGACCAGTGATCAGTCTTCTAGCCTGGGGGACGGCCACGCTCAGCACCCATTGCCAGACCAGTGATCAGTCTTCTAGCCTGGGGGACGGCCACGCTCAGCACCCATTGCCAGACCAGTGATCAGTCTTCTAGCCTGGGGGACGGCCACGCTCAGCACCCATTGCCAGACCAGTGATCAGTCTTCTAGCCTGGGGGACGGCCACGCTCAGCACCCATTGTCAGACCAGTGATCAGTCTTCTAGCCTGGGGGACGGCCACGCTCAGCACCCATTGCCAGACCAGTGATCAGTCTTCTAGCCTGGGGGACGGCCACGCTCAGCACCCATTGCCAGACCAGTGATCAGTCTTCTAGCCTGGGGGACGGCCACGCTCAGCACCCATTGCCAGACCAGTGATCAGTCTTCTAGCCTGGGGGACGGCCACGCTCAGCACCCATTGCCAGACCAGTGATCAGTCTTCTAGCCTGGGGGACGGCCACGCTCAGCACTTGGCTGTTTTGTTGGTCCTACTACTGCATGTCCTTCTCATGTGTATGTCCTACTGATGTGTACATCTCGATGATGTGTTGGGCTGCTGATGTGTACGTCCTTCTGATCTGCTTGTCTTGTTCATGTAGACGATTTACGTAGGTATGTGTTCTACTGTTGCCTTGCCTTGACTGTTATAATTGTCACCTGGAGTGTGACTGACATCTGTCACAGACATACTGAAGTAATGTCCCACCACGTCACAGACTTATATAAGTAATGTCTCACCATGTCACAAACGTATATAAGTAATGTCTCACCATGTCACAAACGTATATAAGTAATGTCTCACCATGTCACAAACTTATATAAGTAATGTCTCACCAAGTCACAAACTTATATAAGTAATGTCTCACCATGTCACAGACTTATATAAGTAATGTCTCACCATGTCACAAACTTATATAAGTAATGTCTCACCATGTCACAAACTTATATAAGTAATGTCACACCATGTCACAGACTTACTGAACACAGTTTTGTACCATGTCACAGACTTACTGAAAAAGTCTAGCTGTGTAGATTCTCTTTGGTCTCAGTATAACCCTTGTAACATCCAAAGTATGATCCGTATCACAGTCAGCACAGCGGCAATTTCGAATTAATGATGTTTGGTTCAGATATTGTCTCCGTGTGATACTGAAGTCCAGCTAATGCCAGTGACCGGATCTTGGATGTTTCCATGTGACCTTCTGTAGCTCTTGTAAAAAAAAAAAATAGGAGTTTGCAATACATAGGTCATTTCTGGTGCAATGATCTAGCAGCCTTTGCCCATTTGCATTCATGCTACATAGAGCCTGTTCTTTTGTATGGATGTGAAACTTGGACAATGTGCAGTCAAGGTGAAAAACATCTGATGGTTGCAGAAATTTTGTTTCTGAGGAGAAAAACCAATGACCAAGTACTGCAGGAGACAAATGAAAATCGTAAATTGATTAGAGAAATTGGACGTAGAAAGTCAACATTTTTTGGACATGTTATGAGAAGAAATGGATTGGAGAACTTGGTGACAACTGGCAAGATCGAGGGGGAACAGACCAAGAGGAAGACCGAAAGGAAAGTACCTGGATGGCTTGGCCACATGGCATGGACGAGACAGGAACACTGAGCTGATCCACGACGCTGGTGATCGAGTGAAATGGCGAGTCATGACCGCCCACGCTTTCCGGCATGGCACATGATTGATTGATTGATTGATTGATTCATGCGACCAATGTTGTATTTTCCAAAGCACACTGGCCATGAACTCTAGTCCTTGCCCACTAATCCTGGACACATGGTTCTTACCGTCCAGGTTGCGAGCCGTAGCTTGAGGTTTCTATTTTCCTTTTTAGTAATACCTGGTGCATTGGTTTTACAGCCTGAGATCCAGATTTTGTCCTACCCTAAAGCACCCATTGTAGCATGCAGGCTGTGGCGGATTCACACCCAATTGGCCGGGTCCGCTCAGCTTGAGGCGGCTGCTAATCAGTGACATCTGTAGGTGTCTTCCACCGTCTACGCCATTTGACAAGGACTTATAACCCGTAAATGCTACCTCTCGCTTTGATTCCGAAGCCGTAAAGACCAATTTAAGACTGATTTTTAATTTTTAAATTTTCTAATTTTAAAATTTTGCCCACATGAGCGCCTCTCCACCCCACCCCCTTCCCACGGAATTTTTTAGCCAATACCTGAGCTTCTGGCAGTATTGACCTTTGACCCGGTGACCATACATTCGGTCCATACAATCCACTGATAGCCGTCGAACGCGTGTCAGTCGTCAGTCAATCCAAGCTAGGATACAGATTCAAATAAGTACCCTTAATATTGTCACGTAGTGTGTTTCATGTGGTTTTGTGTCGGTTTGTGCTTGTTTGTTCTGTGCTGACGAAGGCTTAGGCCGCAACGTTCAATTTGCTTCTTGTAATCGTGTTTTAGTAAAGCTGACAATCTACTTCTCGTTTGTTGGTGATTCATTAATTGCCGTTTAAGACCAGGGATGGAGTTATACCTCTCCGCAGCACAAAACCTGGGCTAAATTGTAGTGAACATGTGTTGCCCATGCAGCATAATCCCTCTCTCGGCCTGTCTAGTTCACTCCAGAGGAAAGGTACACTAATACATCTGGAATAAGACAAACTGTAGAAGCTGCCGGATCAGCAAAGCAATGCTCTAACTGTCTGCCTGTCGGAGCTTCGATCCTAGACCAGCTGCCAACCAAGGTTTAGGGCCTGGTCTGCCCTGCCATGACATTCTGTCGTTAGGTCCCTCGCACCAGGATAAGGCTTGTAGCCTCCCAATTGCGCTCTTCCGCCCGAAGCCGTTGGCACAATTTTTTTTTTTTTGGGGGGGGGGGGGTGTCGGGTTTGGTAAGCCCCACCCAACATTCGGCGCTGACAGAAAGCAGGTAGTACCGTCTACTGTCATACGGTAGCTCAGTCATATCAGACTAAGACCTGACACACATATTTACTAAGACATACACACATATTTACTTTTATTCTATAGAAACACACATTCATTCATTCAGTAGCATGTCCTTTGCAGAACCTCGTTCCCATAACAACCTTCCGGAAAACCTCTCGATCATAAGCAAGATGTCCCGCGTCCGATACACCCATCTGGAGATCATCCGCCACATCCTGCACCCATCTTCTCTTTCGCCTTCCTCTTCCTCTCTTCCCAGGCATATACCCCTCCATTATTGTTCTCTCCAAACTTTCGTGACGTTTCAAGTGACCAAAATATTTCAATTTTCTTTGTTTTATCGTTTTTAATAGCCAACCTTCTTCAATATTCAACTCTTGAAGTATGGATGCATTTGTTCTTTTCTTTACCCAAGATATTCTTGGAACTCGTCTATAACATTTATATTTAAAGGCATTTATGCGCTGCTCAGCTTGTTGAGTAAGTGTCCAGGTCTCACAGGCGTATTTTGCAATGGGAAAGATGCGTGCTCTTAAAAATCTAATTTTTGTAGTTCTGTCTGTCCCGTTCCATAATTTATTCAGTTGTTTTAGTCTCTGAAGAGCAATTGATAGTCGTCGTTTAATTTCTTTCATTGTGTCACCGTTGTTGGTAATCAATGACCCAAGATATTCAAAATGTTCCACCACCTCCAATTTTTCCTCATTAACATATATTTCCTTCTCCATAGTGGTTTTATCTGTATGCATTATCTTTGTTTTTGCAATGTTAAGATACAAGTTGTGATTTTCACTATTCAATTGGGTTGAGGCTATTAGGTTTTCTTAGTGACCAAAATATTTCAATTTTCTTTGTTTTATCGTTTTTAATAGCCAACCTTCTTCAATATTCAGCTCTTGAAGTATTGATGCATTTGTTCTTTTCTTTACCCAAGATATTCTTAGAACTCGTCATGATATCTGCCTCATGGCACATTTGAATGACCCGAAGCCAACATAAAAAAAGATGCCTCCAAGAACATTCAGAGAGTAGTGCAGCAGAAACTTCGGCACATGCGGGACTCCTGGCTGAGCAGCAAAGCTGATGAAATTCAGGGCTTTGCTGACAGACATGATATGAAAAACTTCTACGACTCACTGAAAGCGGTCTATGGTCCTTCATCACCAGGCATAGTTCCCCTCCTCAGTGCAGACGGGGGAACATTGGTCACTGATAAGAAAGAAATCCTTCAACGCTGGGCAGAGCATTTCAGCAACATCTTAAATGCAACTTCCTTCTTCGATGATGAAACCATCAGGGGGGTACGGGGTGTCAGGCATTGGTAGCACCTTTGGTAAGGATGACTCTCATGTCCTTTTAATACCCCACTGGTCCAAGCCTGACACCCAGCTCGTGCCTGTGGCTCCTAGTAGCTGTCAGCATGCGACAGCGGCCACCCCCCGGGCAACAGCTGTGAGAGGCTGGCTAAACCAGGCATGGGTAGCCGATTTGGTGTCAAACCAAGCGGTAAACAAGGGTATGCCTACCTAGAATGTGAAGGCAGGATTCGGCAGACTGCGCGGAAGAAATCATTCCTGATTCAACGTGCAAGACGGCGTTTACCTGCAAAGCGTTGTGGAACGTAATGAGCACGGCAAGGCACGTAGAGCGCCCTGGTCATCCACTGCACCTGTATTCGTCTCCAGTCGTCTCGACTTGTCTTGCCACTGGACTCAGATGGACTCAGGCGAGAGAGTGAGGTCGACGAATTGCGCAACTCTTCCTCACTTTAATCCAAGTCATCGCGCAAGTCATTCTTCATCCAACGTCATATATCACCTTCAAGCCCTGTGGCGATGGGCGAGCGGCGAAGCGGCGAAGCGGCAGGCGTGGGTATGCTGGCAGCCGTAGTCGCAGACCTGCACACAGGCGGCTCAGGCCATATGGTTGTCTTCTACTGACCGGAGCAGCAGTGGGATTCGGCAGCCCCCTGAGCGACTGAGCAGCCCTCTATAGGAACACACTGCTCACCTCCATAGCATGAGGAAGGGGCTAGAAAAGGTGCCCTAAACATTGTCTGCTCCATCACTACCTAACCAGCTAGCCGCGGTTGGTGGGTACCCTAACTGCGGTCGACATACAAACAAAGATAAAACAAGTAAAGCTAAAAGAGCAAACCATATTCCCGTAACAATTGGAACTTGGAATGTACGCACCCTACTTGACAGAGACAGCGCGTCGGGTCCAGAGAGACGAACAGCACTGACTGGGAGAGAGCTGGGCAGGTACAACATCAACATTGCAGCCTTGAGCGAGACACGACTTGCAGAAGAAGGCCAAATCTGTGAAATAGGTGCCGGCTACACATTTTTCTGGAGTGGAAGGAAAAGAGAGGAAAGACGCCAATCCGGTGTGGGATTTGCCATTAAGTCGGCCCTGGTCGGCAAATTAGCTGGATTTCCAAAGGCTATAAACGACAGGCTCATGACCATTATGTTGCCCCTGCTGAATGGAAGGAAGCATTCAACCATTGTGAGTGTCTAAGCACCAACTGTGACCAGCGAAGATGATGTCAAGAGCAAGTTCTATGAGGACCTGCACAATGTATTAACATATGTTCCCAAAGGCGATAAACTTATACTCCTTGGGGATTTCAATGCCAGAGTAGGCACGCGCACCACCTCTTGGAGTCGCATTATTGGAAAGCACGGAGTCGGAAATTGTAACAGCAATGGACTCCTCCTCCTTCAGGCATGTGCCGAACACGATCTCCTGATCACCAACACAATTTTCCGTCTCCCCATGAGAAATAGGACATCGTGGATGCACCCTCGCTCGAAACACTGGCACCTCATTGAATATATCATCGTCAGGAGAAGTGACAGACAAGACGTTCGGGTAACAAAATCCATGTGTGGTGCCGAATGTTGGACAGACCGTCGTCTCATTGTCTCGAAAATAAACATTCACATCAGGCCACCACGGCGTCCTCAAGGGGTAAAAATGCAAAAAAACAACAACAAAAAAACAACAACTAAATGTCACCCGCCTAAACATCAAGAAAATGCAGGAGTCGTTTGAAAATATGCTGGAAGACCGCCTCAAGCCCAATACTGCTGCTAAACAGGATACAGAGACAGAGTGGAGAGCCCTAAAGGACATAATTTACAACGGCTGCTATAAAAATCCTGGGTCCAGACCCCCGAAAGCATAAAGATTGGTTTGATGAAAATTGCGAAGACATCAACCAATTGCTGGCCGAGAAACATCTTCTCCTTAAGGCACATTTGAATGACCCGAAGTCAACATAAAAAAAAAATGCCTTCAAGAACATTCAGAGAGTAGTGCAGCTGAAACTTCGGTACAAGTGGGACTCCTAGCCGAGCAGCAAAGCTGATGAAATTCAAGGCTTTGCTGACATACATGATATGAAAAACTTCTACGACTCACTGAAAGTGGTCTATGGTCCTACATCACCAGGCATAGCTCCCCTCCTCAGTGCAGATGGGAGAACATTGGCCACCGATAAGAAAGAAATCCTTCAACGCTGGGCAGAGCATTTTAGCAACATCTTAAATGCAACTTCCTTCTTCGATGATGAAACCATCAACTGCCTTCCTCAAGCTCCCACCAATGAGACACTTGATGACCTGCCAACCATAGTGGAAGTAAACAAAGCCATCCAGCAACTCTCCAGCGGCAAGGCACCTGGTCCTGACTCCATCCCAGCAGAGATATACAAGGCAGGTGGGCCGGTCCTAACAGAGCAGCTTCTCCAAGTCTGTACAAACATATGGATGAACGAGACCATGCCACAAGATTTCAAGGACGCGTCAATAGTCCACCTTTACAAACGTAAAGGAAGCTGCCAATCCTGTGACAACCACCGAGGCATCTCCTTGCTTTTAATTGCAGGGAAGATACTCGCCAGAATTCTTCTCAATCGCCTAACGGCCCATCTCGATCAAGGTCTTCTTCCTGAGAGTCAATGTGGCTTCAGAAAAAAACGTGGAACTGTTGACATGATTTTCGCTACAAGGCAGCTGCAAGAGAAATGTCAGGAACAGAACTTCGAAATGTTCTCCACTTTCATTGACCTTACCAAGGCTTTTGATACAATCAGCAGAGAAGGACTGTAGAAGATCATGGCAAAATATGGCTGTCCACGAAAGTTTGTCCAAATAGTGCGGCTATGTTATGATGGTATGCAGGCAAGAGTACAGGAAAATGGTGAACTGTCTGAACCCTTTCCTGTCACCAATGGAGTGAAGCAAGGATGTGTCCTGGCACCAACACTGTTCAGCCTCATGTTTTCAGCCATGTTGATGAATGCCTTCGAGAACGACGACATTGGAATAGACATCAGCTACCGTATGGATGGAAAGTTATTAAATCTCAGAATGCTGAAAGCTAAAACCAAAATTAACAGCGACACCGTCAGAGAGCTCCTGTTTGCTGATGATTGTGCTCTATACGCCAACTCAGAGGCGGACATGCAACATAATGTTACAGCTTTCTCACATGCCTGTGCCAACTTTGGGCTCAATATCAACTTGGAGAAGACTGTAGTTATGTACCAGCCAGCTCCAGGGAATAATCACACTGTGCCTAATATCAAAGTGAATGGTCATAGACTAAGTGTTGTGGACAAATTCACCTATCTTGGCAGCACTGTGTCACAAGCTGCCACAATTGAATACGAAGTGAATGTAAGAATCTCCAAGGCCAGTGTGTACTGTACAAGAATGTATGGGACAGAACTGGAATAAGCCTGCAAACAAAGCTGAAAGTCTACAAAGCAGTTGTATTATCCACACTGCTATACGCTTGTGAAACCTGGATTGTTTATCAGCGACACGCTAGGAAATTAAACCACTTCCAGACAGTCTGCCTACGGAAGCTACTGAAGATTAAATGGCAAGACAAGATCTCTGACACTGAAGTCCTAGAAAGAGCGTCCATGCCCAGTATCCACACTATACTGATGAAGAATCAGATTCGCTGGGCTGGTCACTTGACTCGCATGCCAGATCACAGGCTCCCTAAACGAATATTTTACAGCGAACTGCGTTGTGGTAAACGCTCCCAAGGTGGCCAGAGGAACCACTTTAAAGACACTCTGAAAATCTCTCTGAATGCTTTTGGAATTCATCATGACAGCTGGGAGACTGCAGACAGAGACCGAAATTCGTGGCGTGCATCATTACACAAGGGTGCAGTCATGTGTGAGGCAACCAGGACTGCAAGAGCTGTAAAGAAAAGGCAGGACAGAGAAACCACTGCAGGAAATCATCCTCCAGAAACGTCAAGCATTCTTTGTCCACATTGTCAAAGAACATTTCGAGCCAAAATAGGCCTTATCAGCCATCTTAGAACCCACGGCTCCAAACCTTTAACTCCACTGGATGAAATGAATGGTTATCATCATTCTTGATGGACAAACAACATTAGGTTTTCTATACCAGTTTGTGTTGTGGATAGCAATACTGTATCATCAGCATACCGAATCTCTGGTATGTCAAGACCACCGATATTTAGGGCATCATATAGCTCCCTATTTATATCATATCTTAAATTTCTCATTATATTTTCGGCGTACAGGTTAAACAAATAGGAGGACAGCACACATCCTTGACGGACTCCTTGCTTGATGGCAAACCAATCTGATGTCTCGCCATCTATTCTAACCGCTGCTTGTTGGTCTAGATCATTGGTTCTCAACCGGTGGGGAATTCCCCCCCCCCCCCGGGGGGAATTTGAGGGTTTCCAGGGGGGGGGGGGGGAATGAAGGCATTGTCAAATTGGCTTCAGGACCGCACAAAACATGATCGGCATATTAAGCGTACTCGTGACGTTAAATCCCCTGATTATTTCAAGATCGCGTTAATACAAGAACCGATTACTTGATATTGTTTTCCCTCCATAATATACGGTTCTTTTCCTTCTAACTAGCCTCTATGATTTAGGTTGCCGTATTTTACCAGAGATATTATTTGCGGTAACTTACGTTTTGTTTGTTTGTTATTGCTTCCCCGGTTTAATGAGGTTTAGAGTACTCATCATGTTAAATTTCCCGATTATTTCAAGATCGCATTAAAACAGAAACGTCAAGACAGTTTGGAGAGAACAATAATGGAAGGGTATATGCCTGGGAAGAGAGGAAGAGGAAGGCCAAAGAGAAGATGGATGCAGGATGTGGCGGATGATCTCCAGATGGGTGTATCAGATGCGTGACATCTTGCTTGTGATCGAGAAGTTTTCCGGAAGGTTGTTATGGGAGCGAGGTTCTGCAAAGGACATGCTACTGAATGAATGAATGAATTAAAACAGAAACCGATTACCGAGATCCTCCATTGTTTACGAATCTACACGTCTCAGCTTTTCAAATTATTATTTTTGCGGAGGTAAGGAGGCTGTCTTTTTAAGACGTAAGTTGACTCGTGGATATATATATATATATATATATATATATATATATATATATATATATATATATATATATATATATATATATATATATATATATATATCATCATCATCATCATCAAGTGCCGTGCCGGCTGGCGTAGGCGTTCATGGCTCTCCATAGATCTCGGTCTTTGGTTTTCTGGATCAACTCTGCTGCTGATATTCCTCCATGCCACCGTCTCAATATATATATTGCATATCCTATTTACAGGGCATTGCATTCAACACCAGCATTTTACAGCTGCTGTTGATGTCTTGGCAAGTTTTATGTTCAGTGGTTTGCTATTGCTTTCTGAACGTCCGGCTCACATACTTTTCCATAAGAAACTGATGCAACGCGATCCGCTGGCGAATCTCGCGCAGCTGTGTTTCGTACCTAGGTATACGGGATTACGAACAGCGTCCTTAACTCCTTCATCAGGGAGACTGGCATATATATATATATATATACCACCGTCTCCGTGGCCTAAAGGCTTGCCAGCGGTGACCGATTTACCAGCAGACCACATCGTGCTGGGATTTTAGCGTGTTGGTATTGGAGCCGGTCGTTCAGAAATCAATGACAAACTACTGAACGTAAAACTTTCCCAGACATCAACAACAACAGTAAAATGCTGGTGTTGACAGCGATGTACTGTAAATAGGATATGTAATATAATTGTGTGTGTGTGTGTGTGTGTGTGTGTGTGTGTGTGTGTGTGTGTGTGTACGTATATATGTGCGTGTGGGTGTGTATACACGTCTGTGGGTGTTTATGTGTGTTGATCTTGACTTTATCGTTTTATATTTATAGAATCTGAAACCCATGATGAGTGTCAAGAAACGAAAGTATGACCTGTCTTATTTGAATTATGGATTCACAAATATCGTCACCAACGGAGAAGAAAGACCTCAGTGTGTTATTTGTAGTAAAAGTTTCTCAAATGATTCTATGAAACCGACACAGTTGAGGAATCATTTGTTGAATGTTCATCCTCAATACAAGGACAAGGACAAAACCTATTTTGAACGTCTTGGGATTGCTGTAAAAAGGATGAGACTGGATTTAACAGGGGTATTCCAAGAAATAAACCAAAAGGTTACTGAAGCTTCCTATGTCGTAGCACTGGAGATAGCGAAGCAGAAAAAACAACATACAATCGGGGAATCTTTGATCAAACCTAGTTGTCTCAAGATGGTGGAAATCGTGTTGGGAAATGAATCAGAGAAAAAACTTGCAGCGGTTTCACTATCAAACGACACTGTTCAAAGGAGGATCAGCGATATGGCCAATGACATCAAGGATCAAGTTGTGCAAGAGATCAAGTCTGCAGCATTTGGGCTCTATTCAATTCAAATTGATGAATCGACTGATGTGGCATCGTGTTCTCAGTTGATAGTGTTTGCAAGGTATGTGCATTCAGGATCATTTAAAGAAGAACTTCTTTTTTGTTCTCCTCCTGAAACAACTACCATGGCCTCTGATATTTTGGAAAAGGTTTCATCTTTCCTTGAATCAGAAAATCTTTTATGGGATAATATGTGTGGGTGCTGTACAGATGGAGCACCAGCTATGTTGGGGACCAAATCAGGATTTCAAGTTAGTGTGAAGAAACGTGCCCCAAAAGTGAAAGGCATTCATTGCATGTTCCATCGTCAAGCACTGGCCCCCAAAACACTTCCAGCTCCTTTGGGGAAGGTTTTGGACTTTTTCGCCTGGATGGATGATGAGGAATGGATCATGCGCCTTGCCTATTTAGTTGATATTTTTGAGCAGTTGAATAAACTCAATCTTCAGATGCAAGGAAGGAATACAAATATCATACAATTTGTGGATGCCTTGAGAGCTTTTATGAGCAAGCTGGAAAACTGGAAAAGAAAGGTCAATATGACAAATGTTGCAATGTTTGAGAAGCTGTCATCCGCTCTCGTTGTTGATGGTAAAGACCAAGTACGTCCATAATTTGCAAAAAATGAAATTGTGCAGCATTTGACAGCGCTAGAAAATGAATTTGAGCGATATTTTCTTGAACTTAGTGATGATGAGCTGGATTTGGTGCGAAACCCATTCAGATTATCAGATGAAAAAGTGTCTGATGATTGTCAAGATGAATTTCTGGAGCTGAAAAATGATTCGGTGGCAAGGGATGTGTTCAGTGAGAAACCGATCACGGAATTTTAGCCTTTAATGTGCGGTTCATACCTAAAAGTGGCAGAAAAAGCAATCCGTGCATTGCTTCCATTTGCGCCAACATATCTTTGTGAGTCAGGCTTTTCAGCGTCGCAACAGATTAGATGTTGAAAACGATCTCCGTTGTGCCCTTTCAAACACACCTCCGCGTATTTCAGAATTGCTGCGGGAAAAACAATCACAGTGTTCTCATTGATTACAATTTTCATTTAAATTACGAATCTACAATATCCAGGTTTTGTAATGAGCGTTTTGTTTGATGAAGCACAATTTTCTGGCATCCTGGTGTCGTATATTAAGCTAACATTATTTGATGTTTTAACTGTTTGTTTATTGTAGTATGATTAATGTAGTGTTTTAATAAAATATTGCTAATGTAAAAATGCTTCTATTTAAGTTTTAATATCCATCAGCATATTCATTTGCTATTAACTGTAGAAAACTACACTATAGAATGTATCTTTACATGTGAAGGTTATGTACAACTATGGAAGAAAATAAATATTTTCACTATTATAGGCATGTTATTTTTAATGCACCTTTTGAGGCTGACAATTTTGGAAAGTTGGGGGGGGGGGGGGGGGAAATGACGTTCTGAAAATATGGTGAAGGGGGGAACGGGCCAAAAAAGGTTGAGAACCACTGGTCTAGATAGAGCATTCTTATGAGTTGTATTACATGTGGTGGAAAGCCCATATTCCTCATGATTTCCCAAAGTTTCTGATGTTGTACACAGTCGAATGCCTTTCAATAATCCACAAAAACATGAGAATAGGTTTACATTAAATTCTCTGCACTTCTCTATTATTAAACATACATATATACATGAATTATATATATACAGACATGTATACACAAATATAGACACAAACATATTATCGCATTCACACACACACACACACACACAGCACACACACACACACACACACACACAGACAGCACACATAAGACACACACAGACAGCACATATAAGACACACACAGACAACACATATAAGACACACACAGAAAACAGATATAAGACACAGATACACACATACAGACACACACACACATACACACACACACACACACAGCACACATAAGACACACACAGACAGCACACATAAGACACACACAGACAGCACATATAAGACACACACAGAAAACACATATAAGACACAGATACACACATACAGACACACACACACATACACACACAGACACACACACACACATACACACACACATACAGACACAGACAGCACACATAAGACAAAGACGGGACGGTGTCGTGGTGGAAGCGCCAGCCCGGCCCAGCTCTAGTTGCAGAAATCGACATCGGGAGCGGCAATTATCGCACTGTTCTAATGGCAGCCTGTAGATGTCTCTGTCAACAGTTGTCGTCCCTGCCCCCTACTTGTATACAATTTGAAGATGCAAAAATACAGTTGCCATTTTGAGTGTATGCTCCAGATATGTGCGTAGGTTTCGTGTGGTAACGGTTTAGACAACCAGGCACTTAGTCCTTACTATCGTGTGTGATATTTGCACAACCACATAGTTTCTCTATACTATCGTGTGTGATATTTGTACAGCTATAGTTTCTCCCTACTACTATCTTGTGTGATATTTGTACAACAACAGTTTCTCTATACTATCGTGTATGACATTTGTACAAGCATAGTTTCTCCTCACTATCGAATTTCATATTTTAACGATCATAGCTTCTCCTTACTATCGTGTGCGATATTTGTACAACCACATAGCTTCTCCTGACTATCGTGTATGATATTTGTACAGCCATAGTGTCTTCCTACTATCGCGTGTGATATTTGTACAACCATAGTTTCTCCTTACTATCGTGTGCGATATGTGTACAACCACATTTTGTGCTTACTTTCATGTGTAGAGGATACCCAACACAATTATTTCAACATGAAACTGTGATATTTCTTACTTCCATGTGTAGAGGATGCCCAACACAATTATTTCAACATGAAACTGTGATATTTCTGCCAACCGTACACAGATACAGCCAATGTAAGGTTCTGTGGCAGAAAGGAATTGGGACCGATTTGTCACATTTATCAATATAGACGTGCTCTGGTCCGCCATGCATTTTGCCAGAAAGTTCGCAGTTCGCCGGCTCTCAGATATACCAGAAAACAACAGAAGACCTTCGGCCGCGTGCCGCTTGGTTCGGGCACAACCGCTGCAGGAGTCGGTGGGTACATGTAGTTGACAATGTATTGTGCACGCGACTGTCAATGGCCTAGTAAGACACTAAATTCAGGGTGGTGGGGGAGGGGGTATATGACATGTCGCTATGACAAACATAAAGTGGGGAATGAGAGGGGGGTATATGACATGTCGCTATGACACACATAAAGTGGGGAATGAGAGGGGGGGGGGGTATATGACATGTCGCTATGACACACATAAAGTGGGGAATGAGAGGGGGGTATATGACATGTCGCTATGACACACATAAAGTGGGGAAAGAAAGGGGGGGGGGTATATGACATGTCGCTATGACACACATAAAGTGGGGAAAGAGACGGGGGTAATTGACATGTCGCTATGACACACATAAAGTGGGGAAAGAAAGGGGGGGGGGTATATGACATGTCGCTATGACAAACATAAAGTGGGGAATGAGAGGGGGGTATATGACATGTCGCTATGACACACATAAAGTGGGGAATGAGAGGGGGGTATATGACATGTCGCTATGACACACATAAAGTGGGGAAAGAAAGGGGGGGGGGGGGGGTATATGACATGTCGCTATGACACACATAAAGTGGGGAATGAGAGGGGGGTATATGACATGTCGCTATGACAAACATAAAGTGGGGAATGAGAGGGGGGTATATGACATGTCGCTATGACACACATAAAGTGGGGAAAGAAAGGGGGGGGGAGGGTATATGACATGTCGCTATGACACACATAAAGTGGGGAATGAGAGGGGGGTATATGACATGTCGCTATGACACACATAAAGTGGGGAAAGAAAGGGGGTGGGGGTATATGACATGTCGCTATGACACACATAAAGTGGGGAATGAGAGGGGGGTATATGACATGTCGCTATGACACACATAAAGTGGGGAAAGAAAGGGGGGGGGGTATATGACATGTCGCTATGACACACATAAAGTGGGGAAAGAGACGGGGGTAATTGACATGTCGCTATGACACACATAAAGTGGGGAAAGAAAGGGGGGGTATATGACATGTCGCTATGACAAACATAAAGTGGGGAAGAGAGGGGGGTATATGACATGTCGCTATGACACACATAAAGTGGGGAAAGAGACGGGGGTAATTGACATGTCGCTATGACACACATAAAGTGGGGAATGAGAGGGGGGTATATGACATGTCGCTATGACACACATAAAGTGGGGAAAGAAAGGGGGGGGGGTATATGACATGTCGCTATGACACACATAAAGTGGGGAAAGAGACGGGAGTAATTGACATGTCGCTATGACACACATAAAGTGGGGAAAGAAAGGGAGGGGGGGTATATGACATGTCGCTATGACAAACATAAAGTGGGGAATGAGAGGGGGGTATATGACATATCGCTATGACACACATAAAGTGGGGAAAGAAAGGGGGGGGTATATGACATGTCGCCATGACACACATAAAGTGGGGAAAGAGACGGGGGTAATTGACATGTCGCTATGACACACATAAAGTGGGGAAAGAAAGGGGGGGGGGGTATATGACATGTCGCTATGACAAACATAAAGTGGGGAATGAGAGGGGGGTATATGACATGTCGCTATGACACACATAAAGTGGGGAAAGAAAGGGGGGGGGGTATATGACATGTCGCTATGACACACATACAGTGGGGAATGAGAGGGGGGTATATGACATGTCGCTATGACACACATAAAGTGGGGAATGAGAGGGGGGTATATGACATGTCGCTATGACACACATAAAGTGAGGAATGAGAGGGGGGTATATGACATGTCGCTATGACACACATAAAGTGAGGAATGAGAGGGGGGTATATGACATGTCGCTATGACACACATAAAGTGGGGAATGAGAGGTGGGTATATGACATGTCGCTATGACAAACATAAAGTGGGGAATGAGAGGGGGGTATATGACATGTCGCTATGACACACATAAAGTGGGGAAAGAAAGGGGGGGGGTATATGACATGTCGCTATGACACACATAAAGTGGGGAAAGAGAGGGGGGGGGGTATATGACATGTCGCTATGACACACATAAAGTGGGGAATGAGAGGGGGTATATGACATGTCGCTATGACACACATAAAGTGGGGAATGAGAGGGGGGTATATGACATGTCGCTATGACAAACATAAAGTGGGGAATGAGAGGGGGGTATATGACATGTCGCTATGACACATATAAAGTGGGGAAGGGGGTATATGACATGTCGCTAGGACACACATAAAGCGGGGAAGGAGGGGGTATATGACATGTCGCTATGACACACATAAAGTGGGGAATGAGAGGGGGTATATGACATGTCGCTATGACACACACAAAGTGGGGAATGAGAGGGGGGTATATGACATGTCGCTATGAAACACACATAAAGTGGGGAATGAGAGGGGGTATATGACATGTCGCTATGACACACACAAAGTGGGGAATGAGAGGGGGTATATGACATGTCGCTATGACACATATAAAGTGGGGAATGAGAGGGGGTATATGACATGTCGCTATGACAAACATCAAGTGGGGAATGAGAGGGGGTATATGACATGTCGCTATGAAACACACATAAAGTGGGGAATGAGAGGGGGTATATGACATGTCGCTATGACACACACAAAGTGGGGAATGAGAGGGGGTATATGACATGTCGCTATGACACATATAAAGTGGGGAATGAGAGGGGGTATATGACATGTCGCTATGACAAACATCAAGTGGGGAATGAGAGGGGGTATATGACATGTCGCTATGACACACACAAAGTGGGGAATGAGAGGGGGGTATATGAATGTCGCTATGACAAACATCAAGTGGGGAATGAGAGAGGGGTATATGACATGTCGCTATGAAACACACATAAAGTGGGGAATGAGAGGGGGTATATGACATGTCGCTATGACACACACAAAGTGGGGAATGAGAGGGGGTATATGACATGTCGCTATGACAAACATCAAGTGGGGAATGAGAGGGGGTATATGACATGTCGCTATGACACACACAAAGTGGGGAATGAGAGGGGGGTATATGAATGTCGCTATGACACACATAAAGTGGGGAATGAGAGGGGGGTATATGACATGTCGCTATGAAACACACATAAAGTGGGGAATGAGAGGGGGTATATGACATGTCGCTATGACAAACATCAAGTGGGGAATGAGAGAGGGGTATATGACTTGTCGCTATAACACACATAAAGTGGGGAATGAGAGGGGGGTATATGACATGTCGCTATGACACATATAAAGTGGGGAATGAGAGGGGGGTTTATGACATGTCGCTATGACACACATAAAGCGGGGAAGGAGGGGGGTATATGACATGTCGCTATGACACACATAAAGTGGGGAATGAGAGGGGGGTTTATGACATGTCGCTATGACACACATAAAGTGGGGAAGGAGGTATATGACATGTCGCTATGACACACATAAAGTGGGGAATGAGAGGGGGGTTTATGACATGTCGCTATAACACACATAAAGTGGGGAAGGGGGTATATGACATGTCGCTATGACACACATAAAGTGGGGAATGAGAGGGGGGTTTATGACATGCCGCTATAACACACATAAAGTGGGGAATGAGAGGGGGGTTTATGACATGTCGCTATGACACACATAAAGTGGGGAATGAGATGGGGGTATATGACATGTCGCTATGATAAACATAAAGTGGGGAATGAGAGGGGGGTATATGACATGTCGCTATGACACATATAAAGTGGGGAAGGGGGTATATGACATGTCGCTATGACACACATAAAGCGGGGAAGGAGGGGGTATATGACATGTCGCTATGACACACATAAAGCGTGGAAGGAGGGGGTATATGACATGTCGCTATGACACACATAAAGCGGGGAAGGAGGGGGTATATGACATGTCGCTATGACACACATAAAGCGGGGAAGGAGGGGGTATATGACATTTCGCTATGACACACATAAAGCGGGGAAGGAGGGGGTATATGACATGTCGCTATGACACATATAAAGTGGGGAATGAGAGGGGGGTATATGACATGTCGCTATGACACACATAAAGTGGGGAATGAGAGGGGGGTATATGACATGTCGCTATGACACACATAAAGTGGGGAATGAGAGGGGGTATATGACATGTCGCTATGACAAACATAAAGTGGGGAATGAGAGGGGGGTATATGACATGTCGCTATAACACACATAAAGTGGGGAATGAGAGGGGGGTATGTGACATGTCGCTATGACACATATAAAGTGGGGAATGAGAGGGGGGTTTATGACATGTCGCTATGACACACATAAAGCGGGGAAGGAGGGGGGTATATGACATGTCGCTATGACACACATAAAGTGGGGAATGAGAGGGGGGTATAAGACATGTCGCTATGACAAACATAAAGTGGGGAATGAGAGGGGGGTTTATGACATGTCGCTATGACACACATAAAGTGGGGAAGGGGGTATATGACATGTCGCTATGACACACATAAAGTGGCGAAGGGGGTATATGACATGTCGCTATGACACACATAAAGTGGGGAATGAGAGGGGGGTTTATGACATGTCGCTATGACACACATAAAGTGGGGAATGAGAGGGGGGTTTATGACATGTCGCTATGACACACATAAAGTGGGGAAGGGGGTATATGACACGTCGCTATGACTGTCACCGCCTCACTTACACATTTAGTAAAGGGCTGCAATTCCAGCCCAAGGGAAACCATTGAGTCGAGCAGGACCCGAGTAATCTAGAACCTTCTCGAAAGAGATGGTCACCCAGTCCATGATTCCGTGGACACTGATGTGGCCCGCCTAATGCGGGGTCCACGAGGAACTCGGACAGAGTTACCGCCCGTGTCGAGTTCGGACACGCGGAGACCGGCAGAGGACAGACGGACTTGAGAGAGGCAACAGGGCCTGCCTTTGAGGGACTCTATAGATATCAATAGATATATAGACATAGGCTAGATAGTTTGCTAGACTGTTAAATGATACTTATATGTTTGATGTTTACTATTTGGGAGATGTAATATAGCGCGGGTCTGTTTACCCACTGCGCCAACGCATACTGTATATGTAAATACAATAAATATTCGATTTCATAACGAACAGATTTATTGTTGCCTGTATGAACCCAAGTTTAGTTACCTAGATACGAGCAAGACTATGACAGGCTTTTTGGGGGCTAGTTTTCCGGTTTTGGCATAGAATGTTTTCTTAAAAACCTATTAAATGCCATGTAAAATTAATTATTTAATCATATCACACTGATATTTGATAAAACATTGATTTTTGGTAACACATTGATTTGTTTAAATCAAAGAAATTGTTAACGTTACAAGGTTACATAGAACTAGTAGCTATCTAGCGATAAAATAGAAGTAATCTGAGTCCCTCGGCAATGTCTCATCATAAAATCAGTAAATCAGATTGGGCATTTATTCTAATGAGGAATTTGGCTCTTGAACCACTGAAAGTAATAGAAACAATACCACAGGAAATGCGAAAAGACTATGACTACCTAAAACAACGCATTCTCCAACATTTTTCTTTAGACACTGCAGGTTACCAACAACAATTCGCCAAATTATCTCCACAACCAAACCAAACCTTCATAGATTATGTCAGTACAGTCCAAGACATATGCACAAAATGGATTAACTCGGCTAAAACCAACAATAGCCATGATAAACTTAAGGAACTGATTATAATAGATAAAATAGTTAGCACCATCCCCACACCTTTTGCCAAGTTCTTAAAACAAATGGATTGTAAGAGCATTCAAGAAATCGAGGCGAAAGGGAATGCATTTTTTACAGCAAATAGCGATATTTTTCAACATAATATAAGTCACAATGATACAGCAGCTGCAGTAGTGAACACCAAATACTCCAAACAATCACAGAGCAGATTTAAACCACGATCCAATGTCGGTAAAGTAGTAAGATGCCAATATTGCAATTTTCATCACGACAGTTACGGTATGTGTGACAAATCACCCACCTACCCTGAACACCTCAAAAAGATGGTAGAGAAGCAAACAGCTAAACGCATGGCTTACCACAGAGCAATTAAATGTTATTTCTGCAATAGCTGGGGTCACTATAATAAAGATTGTCAAGGCCGAAAGTTATTGAAACAGGCCAATGCGGCATTAGTAGAAACGTCGACTGACGAAGAGCTTGAGTCACTAAATGAATGTGAAAATCAACACGACAATGAAAGCGAGCTTGGGAATGCTGTACACGTCATCAACACCATAACAGACAGTAAGTGCAACACCTGTACAAAGTTCCAAATTGACACAACACTACATTGTGGTCACATAATCCCAATTGCAAATGAAATAGCTAACGCTGCCTTATCATTTACAGGCAAGCTAGTTTTTTATACAGGGTTTGTTAACAACAAAAAGGGCACGTTAATTCGTGATTCCGGCGCAACTCTCTGTGGTGTGAGGAAGACATTAATAGACGCTAAAGACTACACAGACAAACATGTGACGTGTCGCACATTTTCAGGTACAATAGAGAAATACCCCCTTGCTTTGGTCGAAATTCAAACGCCGTTCATATCGGGGCGAGTAGTGTGTGCTATCCTTGAAAATCCCGTCGCGGATATTATACTTGGTAATTTACCCAACATACATCCATGCTCTGAAAGAGAAATAAAAAGTTGGGAGCAAAAGCCTGTCATAGTCTTGCTCGTATCTAGGTAACTAAACTTGGGTTCATACAGGCAACAATAAATCTGTTCGTTCTGAGATCGAATATTTATTGTATTTACATATACAGTATGCGTTGGCGCAGTGGGTAAACAGACCCGCGCTATATTACATCTCCCAAATAGTAAACATCAAACATATAAGTATCATTTAACAGTCTAGCAAACTATCTAGCCTATGTCTATATATCTATTGATATCTATAGAGTCCCTCAAAGGCAGGCCCTGTTGCCTCTCTCAAGTCCGTCTGTCCTCTGCCGGTCTCCGCGTGTCCGAACTCGACACGGGCGGTAACTCTGTCCGAGTTCCTCGTGGACCCCGCATTAGGCGGGCCACATCAGTGTCCACGGAATCATGGACTGGGTGACCATCTCTTTCGAGAAGGTTCTAGATTACTCGGGTCCTGCTCGACTCAATGGTTTCCCTTGGGCTGGAATTGCAGCCCTTTACTAAATGTGTAAGTGAGGCGGTGACAGACACACATAAAGTGGGGAATGAGAGGGGGGTATATGACATGTCGCTATGACACACATAAAGCGGGGAAGGGGGTATATGACATGTCGCTATGACACACATAAAGTGGGGAAAGAAAGGGGGTATATGACATGTCGCTATGACACACATAAAGTGGGGAAAGAGGGGGGTATATGACATGTCGCTATGACACACATAAAGTGGGGAAGGAGGGGGGTATATGACATGTCGCTATGACACACATAAAGTGGGGAAGGAGGGGGGTATATGACATGTCGCTATGACACACATAAAGTGGGGAAAGAGAAGGGTGTATATGCCATGTCGCTATGACACACATAAAGTGGGGAATGAGAGGGGGGTATATGACATGTCGCTATGACACACATAAAGTGGAGAATGAGAGGGGGGTTTATGACATGTCGCTATGACACACATAAAGTGGGGAAGGGGGTATATGACATGTCGCTATGACACACATAAAGTGGGGAAGGGGGTATATGACATGTCGCTATGACACACATAAAGCGGGGAATGAGAGAGGGTATATGACATGTCGCTATGACACACATAAAGTGGGGAATGAGAGAGGGTATATGACATGTCGCTATGACAAACATCAAGTGGGGAATGAGAGAGGGTATATGACATGTCGCTATGACAAACATCAAGTGGGGAATGAGAGAGGGTATATGACATGTCGCTATGACAAACATCAAGTGGGGAATGAGAGAGGGTATATGACATGTCGCTATGACACACATAAAGTGGGGAATGAGAGAGGGTATATGACATGTCGCTATGACACACATAAAGCGGGGAAGAAAGGGGGTATATGACATGTCGCTATGACACACATAAAGTGGGGAAGGGGGTATATGACATGTCGCTATGACACACATAAAGCGGGGAAGGAGGGGGGTATATGACATGTCGCTATGACACACATAAAGCGGGGAAGAAAGGGGGTATATGCCATGTCGCTATGACACACATAAAGTGGGGAAAGAAAGGGGGTATATGACATGTCGCTATGACACACATAAAGTGGGGAAAGAGGGGGGTATATGACATGTCGCTATGACACATATAAAGCGGGGAAGGAGGGGGGTATATGACATGTCGCTATGACACACATAAAGCGGGGAAGAAAGGGGGTATATGCCATGTCGCTATGACACACATAAAGTGGGGAAAGAAAGGGGGTATATGACATGTCGCTATGACACACATAAAGTGGGGAAAGAGGGGGGTATATGACATGTCGCTATGACACATATAAAGCGGGGAAGGAGGGGGGTATATGACATGTCGCTATGACACACATAAAGCGGGGAAGGAGGGGGGTATATGACATGTCGCTATGACACACATAAAGTGGAAAAAGAGAGGGGGGTATATGACATGTCGCTATGACACACATAAAGCGGGGAAGGAGGGGGGTATATGACATGTCGCTAAGACAATCGTAAATCGGGGCCGAGGGCGACTTTTGCTGCGCAAGTGACCTAGGCGCCACTTGTCACAGACAGGGCACAGGCGGAGCGGTCGCTCCCCTGCAGCTCCTTGCTACGCCACTGGTAACAGCGTGTGTGTCTCTCTGTGTGTTTATGTACTCATGTGTGTGTGTGTGTGTGAATGTGTGTGTGTGTGTGTGTGAGTGTGTGTGTGTGTGTGTGTGTGTGTGTGAATGTGTGTGTGTGTGAATGTGTGTGTGTGTGTGTGTGTGTGTGTGAATGTGTGTGTGTGTGTGTGAATGTGTGTGTGTGTGTGTGTGTGTGTGTGTGTGTGTGTGTGTGTGTGTGTGAATGTGTGTGTCAACAACTCATGTTTCAGGCATCATCGGATTACTTCTCCCACACCCTACAAGAAACTTGCAAGTCGTGTGCGAGGAATGAAATGGTACATTTTATTGCCGTTGGCTCTTTACAATTGCAAAAACAGTCGCTATCTAATCACACATAAAGTCACAATATTCTCTATCACTAGTTTTCATAAACCCTATAGCTAATCTCTATCTACTAGGCTATATGAAAACACATATCTATTCTATACGATGTGAACACTACAGAGTCAGTCCCCAGTCTCACTTGCTTCACTCGCGTCGCCACACGCCACGCGGAAGGACCTTCATACGCCCTTCGGCTCTTTGCGTGCTAGGTCAGTTAGCACGCTTCTATTAGCTGGCTTTGGTTTGAGTGCTAATCGTTGCTATCACGCAGGCGTGATTCTGTCGTGACCAGTAGTGCTAACTATCTGGTCAACGCCTTCGTGTAAGGACTAGTTAATAGTCCCCTTTTTCTATCATCTATCCTGCCCTGATCCCGGGCACTCTGTTCCCTCTACTCAATCTGAGGTTGACCCCACGTCCCGGTGGTGTTCTATCATGAGGCAGGCTTCCTGCCTCCTCCTTCAGTCTTTGACAGTGTGTGTGTGTGTGTGTGTGTGTGTGTGTGTGTGTGTGTGTGTGTGTGTGAATGTGTGTGTGTGTGAATGTGTGTGTGTGTGAATGTGTGTGTGTGTGTGTGTGTATGTCAATATATGTGTGTGAACGTGTTTGTGCGTGTCTGTGTGGGTCTGTTTGTGTCACTCTCTTTCCGAGTGTGTGTCTAAGTATGTATGTGTGAGTAGTGTAGACCGAGGAAAGCACGCGAATTTTTGTGGTGCACATTGCTTTTGCACCACAAAGGGTGATAACTCCGGGTTTTTAAATTTCCTCCGCAAAGGGCGATAACTCTTTTTTTTAAATAGGCGTGTGTCCGAGTAGGTGTGGTCTAGTGACGGTAGGTATGTGTACAACATAAAAAATAAAACATTCAAAATAACAAACGAGTCAAGTAAGGTATATGTTTTTATTAAACCATGTATAGTAACAGTTATAAAGTTTTTTGTTTTTTTTTGGCGGGGACCTGTGGACACATCTGGAAGGTAGTACTGGGAACTTATACATCGACGAAGTGTGGGAAAATCACGTACGGGTGTGACGGGGGTCGGTTCATAACAGACGTGGAGGGGTGCATATGGAAAAGTCATTAAGTAACGGGTTGTAAAAACATTGGTGAGTGGTGTGTTAAAATATTTTGAACTGTTAGCGCATTGGTGGTGTATATTAGTACGAATAAAAGGAATAGGTGCGGTGGGGATAGTAGTGGGTATGGGTTAGTGAAATTAGTTTATAAGGGGTGGTTATTAGTGCTTTGTAGATGGTCATAGTAGCTTATTCACTAACATCACACGTGTTACAAATGAAACCTTGAAAGCTAAAGATCGTCCGTTGTAATGGATATGGTATAGTGTCATTCGGTGGTAAGGGGTGGGTACCAGGTATTAGTGGTCAAGAGATGCCCAAATGGTGGTCAAGTGAGGAAAATTTTAGGTGAAAGTGGTTGTAATGATATCGTGATGATTAAAGGGTGGTAAATTAGTGGTCAAACAGTGGTCAACCAGTGGTCAAGTGGTGTTCAAGTGAGGACATTTTAGGGAAAGTGGTTGTAATGATATGGTGATGATTAAAGGGTGGTAAATTAGTGGTCAAGCAGTGGTCAACCAGTGGTTAAGTGGTGGTCAAATGAGGAAATTTTAGGGGAAAGTGGTTGTAATGAAATGGTGATGATTAAAGGGTGGTAAATTAGTGGTCAAGCAGTAGTCAACCAGTGGTCAAGCGTTGGTCAAATGAGGAAATTTTTAGGAGAAAGTGGTTGTAATGATATCGTGATGATTAAAGGGTGGTAAATTAGTGGTCAAACAGTGGTCAACCAGTGGTCAAGTGGTGTTCGAGTGAGGAAATCTTTAGATGAAAGTGGTTGTAATGATATCGTGATGATTAAAGGGTGGTAAATTAGTGGTCAAACAGTGGTCAACCAGTAGTCAAGTGGTGTTCAAGTGAGGAAAATTTTAGGTAAAAGTGGTTGTAATGATATGGTGATGATTAAAGGGTGGTAAATTAGTGGTCAAACAGTGGTCAACCAGTGGTCAAGTGGTGGTCAAATGAGGAAATTTTTTAGGGGAAAGTGGTTGTAATGATATGGGGATGATTAAAGGGTGGTAAATTAATGGTCAAGCAATGATCAAGTAGTGGTCAAGTAGTGCCCAAGTAGCGGTCAAGTAGTGGTTAAGTGGTCGAGTGACCACTTAAATTGTAAGGGAAAGTACGTGAAGTGAACCTGTGTTTGTTAAAGTGATCGATGACGTGGTCAAGTAGTGGTCAAGTAGTGGTAAATGATCAAGTGACTACTTAAATTGTCTGTGAAAGTAGGTATAGTGGCATGGTGATGATCAAGATGTGGTCAAGGGGTGTTCAAATAATGGGCAAGTACTGGTCAAGTAGTGATCAAGTAGTCGAATGACCACTTAAATTGTAGGGTATGGTACGTGTAGTGACGGTGATGGTAAAATAAGTAATGACATGGTCAAATAGTGCCCAAATAGCGGTCAAGTAGTGGTTAAGTGGTCGAGTGATCACTTAAAATGTAGAGGAAAGTACGTGTAGTGAACATTTGTTTGTTAAAGTGATCGATGACGTGGTCAAGTAATGGTCAAGTAGTGGTCAAGTAGTGGTAAATGATCAAGTGACTACTTAAATTGTCTGTGAAAGTAGGTATAGTGGCATGGTGATGATCAAGATGTGGTCAAGGGATGTTCAAATAGTGGGCAAGTACTGGTCAAGTAGTGGTCAAGTAGTCGAATGACCACTTAAATTGTAGGGTATGGTACATGTAGTGAAACGGTGATGGTAAAATAAGTAATGACATGATCAAAAAGTGGTCAAGTAGGGGTCAAGTAGTGGTCAAATGGTCGAGTGATCACTTAAAATGTAGAGGAAAGTACGTGTAGTGAAACGGTGTTGGTTAAAGTGATCGATGAGGTGGTCAAGTAATGGTCAAGTAGTGGTCAAGTAGAGGTGTAGTGGTCAAATGACCACTTAAATTGTAGAGGACGATTTGCCTAAGATTATGGTACTGATTAAAGTGATAGATGACGTAGTAAAGCAGTGGTCAAGCAATGGTCAAGTGGTCGAGTGACCACTTAAATTGCAGGGGAAAGTATGTATAATGTAATGGTGGTGGGTAAATTGAGGAGGAATCACTAGTAGTGATAATAGTACTACCAATATTAGCGATAAGAATATTAGCTGGTGCGTTGTTAGAGATACAAGTCTCTTTTTTGTGGGGTGTGTAAAAATCATACAAAGAGGGTCATACAACCACAAAGACAGTGAAGTACAAACACATACACACACACGTACACACACATACAGATTCAGAAGTACAGACAAACCATACCATTACTAATGTCATCACAAGTACACACAGACACACTCACCCATACACAAGAACACTCAAAGACAAACACAAAGACAACCAAACAAACACACCGTAGACAAAACATACCATTACTACTGTTACAACAACAGCTATACACAAGTACACACCCATAATCAAATACACACAAAGAGGGTCACACAAACACACATACAGACACAAAGACAACCAGACACAGACAACCCATACCATTATTACTGTCACATCAATAGATATACACATAAGCACACACAGCACAAAGACATCAACCATACAAGTATACATACAGATACCACAAACACATCAACCATACAAGTATACACATAAGCACACACAACACAAAGACATCAACCATTCAAGTATATACATACAGATACCACAAAGACATCAACCATACAAGTATACACATAAGTACACATAACAAATACATAAACAAAAAGACACGTACACACATGTACACACCCACAAAGACAACCAAAAACACATACACACATACAGATACAGAAGTACAAACAAACCATACCATTACTACTGTCATCACAACTATACACAAGTACACACAGACACACTCACCCATACACAAGAACACTCAAAGACAAACACAAAGACAACCAAACAAACACACGTACACGTATACAGTTAGTTAGTCGACAGATCATCCTCGTTGCACATCGGACCATCCAGTCCATAAGTGCTCGGATCCCCTCCTCAGCAAATCCCGCAGCGTGTAGCGGCTAACGACGCCAGTTCTGTGTTGGTTTATCAATCTTCTTTGGCTTCCTGCGCAGTGTTCTTGTTTGGCCACCCCTCTTTTAATTTGCTGCTCTCGCAGTCTGGCCATTGTTGTAGATTCACAGTCATCACTTGGTTCTTGCAAAAGTCTCACTTCTCGTAGAGCATTCAGAATGTCAGCCTGGTCCATGGCGCGTCCGCCCTCAACAGTAGCCTCACCTGCGAGCTTGTCAGCCCGCTCATTTCCTTGTACTCCCGCATGCCCTGGCACGAAGATGAAACTAATCTTTGCCAGCCGAGACCGCTTCAGAGGCAGCAACCATTCTCTTCGGATCGACCCCTCCTCTATCCTCTTGATCATGTTCATTGAGTCGCTAAGGAAACAAGCCCTAGTGAATGTCTGTGTCTCGAGCCATGTTATTGCTTTACTTACTGCCATGACTTCCATGGTCAGGCTACTTGTGGTTTCAGTGAAAGCACCAGAGTCCTCCTTCACAATTCTCCCTCCGGCCCGAGCTGTAAAGGCCCATGAGCTTCTCACATGTCGGATGACCGACCCATCTGTGTAGATGACCGCGTCACTGTCTAGCGAATTCTCGAAAATCAACGCTTGTACTTCAGCCTCAACAGCAGCCGGATTTTCTTGTCTGCATTTTCTATCTAGTTGGATGCAAACTGAAAAGGATGTGCAGAAGTCTGTTGGCACTTGCACCCACTCCTCGCCAGGTTCTAAGTCCTCAAGTGAACACACCTGTTGAAGAATGTCCTCGGCTTGACCCATCCACGACCGTCCTCTTTTTAACCTGCTGCCCTTCACCTTCCTAATTTCACTATGCAGTGGATGCTGTGTGTTTGCGTTAATTCTGAGGTAGGCGCGTGCCCTGCAAACTTGCATTCTCTCTTCAATGGTTGGAAAATCAAGAAGGTAGCGCATCGCCCTGCATGCTGTATCTCTTGTACATCCAAGAATAATGCGCATAGCTTCATTCTGTATCCTTTCCATCCTTTCTATCTGCTTATGGCTGACAGTCAGGATTGCCATTGCATACTCCAAAACAGACATGACCAGCCCCTCGTACAGAAGACATAGATGGCGCTGCTCACAGTTTGCTGCCGCCATCACCCGCATCGCTGCCAAACCCCGCTTGGCCTTTGTTATCACCTGGTCTATGTGCACATTATAAGCAAGGCTTCGATCAAACCGTATCCCCAGGTAATTCATTGCCTGCGTTCTTTCCACCGTCTCTGAACACAGCATTACAGTTGGTGTTGGATTGTTGACAATATGATTATTCAACGAGAACCAAGTCACTGTTGCCTTTGTTGGGTTGACCATTGCCCCAGCTTCATCACACCAAGTACTTATGCGATTGAGTTCGGTTTGTAGCTCCACAGCAACCTCCTCTCTATCCTTACCCTGACGATACACTAAAACATCATCGGCATATGACAATGTCCTGCCAGGTCCAGTGATCTGCTCACTGGTGATTCTCACTGTGTAGGCGTTGAACAGTACCGGAGATAATGGTGATCCCTGTGGTAGGCCAGGATATATTGTTGTTGGTTCCGAAGTCCAACTGCCACATCTAAAAACTACTTTCCGTTGGAAGAGAGCTGCAGCGATCCAACTAAGGAGGAATGGACTTACGTTTAGTTCAAGAAGCTGAAACATTAAAAAATCCAGTGGTACTCTGTTGTATGCGTCCTCAAGATCAATCGCTGCAGCAACGGTTTCAGTGCCTGAGTGGAAACCTTCATAGACATCATGGGCAAAGACTGCTGCATTGGTCCAGGTTTCTCTTTTTGGACGGTACCCACCCAGGGTGGGTGGGAAAACACCTTGCCTCTCTAGTTGGCTTGATATTTTCCTGGCAATTACCTTCTCCAGCAGCTTGCCTATTGTATTCTGCATGGTTATAATTCGATATCCCTGAATTTTCTTGTGGTCTTTGTCAGGCTTCGGCAAGGGAATCAGATAGCTGTGTAACCATTCCTCCTTGATGCTAGCACACCCTATACTGTTGTTGTACATGTCTGCTAGTTTCTCTAGCTCATTGTCGGTACACCTATTTATGTCGTCGTATCTTATGCCATCAGGACCTGGAGCACTGTTTTTTGATCGTCGAAGCACAGCCTTGATTTCTTTCACTGTCACTGTGTCTTCATCCGAAGTGTTCTGGGCCTTGCATCTGTCTGAGGTGACCTCCTTGGCCAGATTTCGGCCTCCCATATCTGTCTGGTTGCTCTGCTCAAGGTAGCGTTCAAAGAGGGCTTTGCCCTTGTCCTCGTCAGTCCTCTGCCAGATGAGGTCAGCACCTTGGAAGTCAGAAATGCTCTTATTCTTGACTACACCACTCATGCTTTTATGTAGTCGCCAGAACAATTTCAGTGACTTGTCTGTGCTTACTCTTTGACACACCTCTGCCCATTTTTCGCTTTTAACCACCTTGACCAGTTGTTTGAAATAGCTTACTTTTCTCTCTTTCTAAGTGCAAGCTGGGACTAGGATGACCAGCTCTGTTCTTCTTGGCATTTTGCCATCTCCTTACAGCACTACGCTTATCCACCCATGCCTTCTTCACCTCGAAACTCCACCACGGTGGCTGCTCCCAGCTTTTTTTCCTGCCCTGAAACGTTCTGCGCTTGTCACGTCTTATTTTACTCACCACATCTTGCCCTGTACTGTCATACTGGAACGTCTTTACCATTAGCTTGTGCTGCATAGTTCTGCCTTTCTCCGCCAGTATGCTGCAAGGGTGGTGGTCGCTGCCATGGTGTCCTAGGACACCCCATCTACACACTGTAGTGAGTGAAGGTGAAACTAGCGCCAGATCAATAGCACTGTCCTCATCGCCTGGACGGCTTGCTGTCCTGGTGACACAGCCACTGTTGATACAAACCAGGTCGATGGTTTCCAGTGCAGTCTCGAGCTCCTCCCCTTGTGTATTGGAGGAAGTGTTTCCCCATAATCTGCCTTTAGCGTTGAAGTCACCACAGAAAATAACATTTCTCTCGTGGCCTAATATGCCACTTAAGCACTGCCACTTCTGGGCGTCCACACTCGCATTGCGGGCATAAACATTAACCAACACGAATAGTGTACTGGAATGAGCTCTCAACGCCTGTATTTGTATATCGTCACTGTCCCAACTGGACATGTCTAGCTCTGACGCCACCATGCTGTCGCGAACGAGAATCGCCGTTCCCAGATGTCGTCTGTTGTAGAAACATTTGAAGCCGGCAATTCGGAGTAGCTGATCGCCCAGTCTCGTCTCCTGGAGTGCTACAATGTCGTTCCTGTAAACTAGGATTTCTAAAATAGAGCCCCGTTGTTTTACACTGGCACAGTTCCAATATAGAATACGGATGTTCCTGAGTCCTAGACGGTGACACTTGAGTCTAAAACGTCTCAAACCACCGCGCTTACCTTGTTTCTTTCTCCCTGCGCGGCTAGCCACGCTGCTTCGTTATATTGACTTCTGGCCGCTCGGAGAACACACGTTGTTCCGCCATGTTGAAAAAACGTAAACACACACTGCTGAGAACCACACACGCTGCTGAAAATTCACTCAAGGATGGCTTCGCTCGATGCACGAACTCCGTAGCACCCGCGCAGATCTTGAGTAGAAACTCCTGATTTTACATCCTGGCACACCAATTACACGCAAGAGATGAATAAATCCATCCCCTACGCGAAAAAGTTAACGAACACAAAACAACACGACTGTCCGTCGCCATCTTGAAACCGGATCTCGTCCAAACTTATAAAAACCTAGGAAAAAATAACCAAAGGCGAAAAGGCCAAAATACGAAATGTCTCGACCAAATTTATAAAAACATAGGAAAAAATATTACAACTAAAAGGTTGATCAAAAATTATAAATTCAAACATTATAAAAATAACCAAATGTGAAAAACATCGTCCAAAGACAGAAATATTTCAACTAAACTTATAAATAAGTCACCAAAAGGGAAAAGGTCAAGTACAGAAATAACTATGGAAAAAGTAAGTCCACAAAACTAAGAAAAAAAAAATGTAACTTCTGTAGTCACATGTGTCTTATCTGAAAAGACGCTATCAATGTCACCACTTTCCTTGTTTTACATTACCGAAGGCCTTCGCCGTATCTGGTACAGAAACCCTTATACATCACTCATCTCTCGACACTCTTGGTTTCTTTCTAATACAAAGTGGTCACATCACCAAGAACGTCAAACCTCCATTGTACACGTGCTCCATTAAAACACCCATGACAGTTAACAACATGTTTGGCCATGTAATCTGTGACTCCATCGGGGATAGTTCATCCGAGTATTCGTCACCAAAGATCCATTTCCCATGGCTGACATCTTCAACTTGCTATACCACATCTTAGTCTAACATATACTTTACATGAAATTTCCCAAATTTGGGATCTATTAAAGAATACGTAATGAGATACACAAAGACACCAAGAACATATCAGACAAAACAACTCACAAACCAGACTTAGAACTAATACCATATCAGATGAACCTCCCAGCCAACAAAAGCAACTAGAACACAAACATATAATAAGGAAACACATGACACACAGAGCTTACATCACCAGACAAATCACCTGGACTCAAACAAATTTTGCTTCTTGTACTGTAGAATTCTACTAACACTTCTTTCCTATCACCAAAACTAAACATCTACCACACAACCACTGGGCATTTGTCCAACATAATACTCATACCCTCGCCAACGACATTAAGGACACGCATACTAGTTTATTTCTGTTTATAACTATTTTAATAGGGCAGAGAGATATACATGCTAATTAGACTACAGCTGTCTTCTTCACTGCTGTCCTTTGTTCGATGACTTTTCTTCTGTGGTTGTCCTTCAGGACTGGGTTCAAAAATTTTTCCAAGTCTAGTATACGGCTTTCAAAATTCTCACGTTCTCTGATTACATGATGACAGTTACCATTGCGTTTTTCGTTGCCAACAACATGGACTGTCAAGAAATGAGGCTCTGGTGCAAAATTAACATGTGGAGGTAAATAAAACACACTGAAACTTACAAGACTGCAATACCTACTACTTCAGTAAAGAAAAAACAGTAAAAAATTCACAATGAGAAGTGGTAAAAGGCATAAAAACAGACTGTCGACATTCTTTTGGTCACGCCTTGAGAAAGGGTAAAGGTATAGTCACTGATGGTTTGTGAATTTTTTACTGTTTTTTCTTTACTGAAGTAGTAGGTATTGCAGTCTTGTAAGTTTCAATGTGTTTTACATTTCGTATTTTGGCCTTTTCGCCTTTGGTTATTTTTCCCTAGGTTTTTATAAGTTTGGACGAGCTATATCTGTATTTGGCCGACATCTCTCCCTTTTTGGTTGACAAATTTTCCGACTTTTCATAACCTTGAATGGTGTATTTCATTACTTGGTCAATATTTTTTTTTTCATTTGGTTGACACATTTCCCTATTTGGCCAAGATTTTTTTTCCATTGATTATTTCTATAAATTTGGCCGAGACATTTCTCTCTTTAGGCCTTTTCATACTTGGTTAACTCCTAGTTTTTATACATTTGACTGTTCCGACTTTTCATAACTTCTTCTAAGACTTTGTTCATGTCTGGTAATGTAAGCTCTGTTCCATCAAGACAACGTCATGAACACAAACCACTAAAGAAAATCAACAAAAAACTTGATTTCAATATTTTTATCACCAAAATATGTGTTATTCATCAAAACAGTTTAGTGATATAAGAAAAAACAATCAATGACATACATATTCATCAAAACAGTTTAGAGATACAAGAAAAAAAAATCAATGACATACATGATTAGTGAAAAAACCAAAAAGTTCTCTCTTAGTGATCTTCGTTCTTCTGGGCTCTGCTTTTTGTTTGTATGTGTGTATTTGTGTATAGCTGTTGTTGTGACAGTAGTAATGATAGGAGATGGGTGTGTATGTCTTTGATTGTTCTTGTGTATGGGTAAGTGTGTCTGTGTGTACTTGTGTATAGTTGTGATGACAGTAGTAATGGTATGTTTTGACTGTACTTCTGTGTCTGTATGCGTGTACGTGTGTTTGTTTGGTTGTCTTTGAGTTTGTCTTTGAGTGTTCTTGTGTATGGGTGAGTGTGTCTGTGTGTACTTGTGTATAGTTGTGATGACAGTAGTAATGGTATGGTTTGTCTGTACTTCTGTATCTGTATGTGTGTACGTGTGTTTGGTTGTCTTTGTGGGTGTGTACATGTGTGTACGCGTCTTTTTGTTTATGTATTTGTTATTTGTACTTATGTGTATACTTGTATGGTTGATGTCTTTGTGGTATCTGCATGTATATACTTGTATGGTTGATGTCTTTGTGCTGTGTGTGCTTATGTGTATACTTGTATGGTTGATGTGTTTGTGGTATCTGTATGTATACTTGTATGGTTGATGTCTTTGTGCTGTGTGTGCTTATGTGTATATCTATTGATGTGACAGTAATAATGGTATGGGTTGTCTGTGTCTGGTTGTCTTTGTTTCTGTATGTGTGTTTGTGTGACCCTCTTTGTGTATTTGATTATGGGTGTGTACTTGTGTATAGCTGTTGTTGTGACAGTAGTAATGGTATGTTTTGTCTACGGTGTGTTTGTTTGGTTGTCTTTGTGTTTGTCTTTGAGTGTTCTTGTGTATGGGTGAGTGTGTCTGTGTGTACTTGTGATGACATTAGTAATGGTATGGTTTGTCTGTACTTCTGAATCTGTATGTGTGTGTACGTGTGTGTGTATGTGTTTGTACTTCACTGTCTTTGTGGTTGTATGACCCTCTTTGTATGATTTTTACACACCCCACAAAAAAGAGACTTGTATCTCTAACAACGCACCAGCTAATATTCTTATCGCTAATATTGGTAGTACTATTATCACTACTAGTGATTCCTCCTCACTTTACCCACCACCATTACATTATACGTACTTTCCCCTGCAATTTAAGTGGTCACTCGACCACTTGACCATTGCTTGACCACTGCTTTACCACGTCATCTATCACTTTAATCAGTACCATAATCTTAGGCAAATCGTCCTCTACAATTTAAGTGGTCATTTGACCACTTGACCTCTACTTGACCACTACTTGACCATTACTTGACCACCTCATCGATCACTTTAACCAACACCGTTTCACTACACGTAATTTCCTCTACATTTTAAGTGATCACCCGACCATTTGACCACTACTTGACCCCTACTTGACCACTATTTGATCATGTCATTACTTATTTTACCATCACCGTTTCACTACATGTACCATACCCTACAATTTAAGTGGTCATTCGACTACTTGACCACTACTTGACCAGTACTTGCCCACTATTTGAACATCCCTTGACCACATCTTGATCATCACCATGCCACTATACCTACTTTCACAGACAATTTAAGTAGTCACTTGATCATTTACCACTACTTGACCACTACTTGACCATTACTTGACCACTACTTGACCATTACTTGACCACGTCATCGATCACTTTAACAAACACAGGTTCACTACACGTACTTTCCTCTACATTTTAAGTGATCACTCGACCACTTAACCTCTACTTGACCGCTATTTGGGCACTATTTAACCATGTCATTACTTATTTTACCATCACCGTCACTACACGTACCATACCCTACAATTTAAGTGGTCATTCGACTACTTGATCACTACTTGACCAGTACTTGCCCACTATTTGAACACCCCTTGACCACATCTTGATCATCACCATGCCACTATACCTACTTTCAAAGACAATTTAAGTAGTCACTTGATCATTTACCACTACTTGACCACTACTTAACCACGTCATCGATCACTTTAACAACACAGGTTCACTACACGTACTTTCCCTTACAATTTAAGTGGTCACTCGACCACTTAACCACTACTTGACCGCTACTTGGGCACTACTTGACCACTACTTGACCATTGCTTGACCATTAATTTACCACCCTTTAATCATCACGATATCATTACAACCACTTTCACCTAAAGATTTCCTCACTTGAACACCACTTGACCACTGGTTGACCACTGTTTGACCACTAATTTACCGCCCTTTAATCATCACGATATCATTACAACCACTTTCCCCTAAAATGTCCTCATTTGACCACCACTTGACCACTGGTTGACCACTGCTTGACCACTAATTTACCACCCTTTAATCATCACCATATCATTACAACCACTTTCCCCTAAAATTTCCTCACTTGAACACCACTTGACCACTGATTGACCACTGTTTGACCACTAATTTACCACCCTTTAATCATCACCATATCATTACAACCACTTTCCCCTAAAATTTCCTCACTTGAACACCACTTGACCTCTGGTTGACCACTGTTTGACCACTAATTTACCACCCTTTAATCATCACCATATCATTACAACCACTTTCCCCTAAAATTTTCCTCACTTAACACCACTTGACCACTGGTTGACCACTGTTTGACCACTAATTTACCACCCTTTAATCATCACGATATCATTACAACCACTTTCACCTAAAATTTTCCTCACTTGACCACCATTTGACCATCTCTTGACCACTAATACCTGGTACCCACCCCTTACCACCGAATGACACTATACCATATCCATTACAACCGACGATCTTTAGCTTTCAAGGTTTCATTTGTAACACGTGTGATGTTAGTGAATAAGCTACTATGACCATCTACAAAGCACTAATAACCACCCCTTATAAACTAATTTCACTAACCCATACCCACTACTATCCCCACCGCACCTATTCCTTTTATTCGTACTAATATACACCACCAATGCGCTAACAGTTCAAAATATTTTAACACACCACTCACCAATGTTTTTACAACCCGTTACTTAATGACTTTTCCATATGCACCCCTCCACGTCTGTTATGAACCGACCCCCGTCACACCCGTACGAGATTTTCCCACACTTCGTCGATGTATAAGTTCCCAGTACTACCTTCCAGATGTGTCCACAGGTCCCTGCCAAAAAAAAAAAAAAAAAAAAAAAAAAAAAACTTTATAACTTTGTCTATACATGGTTTAATAAAAACATATACCTTACTTGACTCGTTTGTTATTTTGAATGTTTTATTTTTTATGTTGTACACATACCTACCGCCACTAGACCACACCTACTCGGACACACGCCTATTTAAAAAACGAGTTATCACCCTTTGCGGAGGAAATTAAAAAACCCGGAGTTATCACCCTTTGTGGTGCAAAAGCAATGTGCACCACAAAAATTCGCGTGCTTTCCTCGTTCTACACTACTTGTGTGTGTGTGTGTGTGTTAAGTGGTTCATCACCATTGTGGTGTGTGTGAAACTATAAAAGTGTGTGGTGTATGTGAAACTATAGACGCATGTGTGGTATATGGAAAACTATAAACGTGTGTGTGGTGTATGAAAAACTATAAACACGTGTGTGGTGTATGTGAAACTATAAACATTATGAAGGTGGGAGTTTCGAACCACGTTGTGCGATAAATACATGTTTATGTTGACTAATCTCTCATTAGTTCCTCCACTTCTGTAAGTGCCAACCAATGCCTGTAAACTGATATTTCTGTGTATGACGTGTAGCACAATGAAACCAACCAATCATATCTGTGTGTATGACGTGTAACACAATGAAACCAACCAATCATATCTCGGCTGTGAATGAAGTGTAGCACGATGAAACCAACCAATCATATCTCGGCTGTGAATGAAGTGTAGCACAATGAAACCAACCAATCATATCTGTGTGAATGACGTATAGCACACTGAAGCCAATCAATCGTACCTCTGCTGTATGTGTGCGTATGACACCAGACCAATGAACAACATAAGACAGGCCGGCCAGACAATCTGTTGTTGCCTTGGACAGACCAACCCCTCCAGGAACGAGGAAACCTACACATCATCTAGGCAATTCTCTTCTTCCTCTGTTTCTTTGTGGTCGCTTGGAATGGACTTCTGTCCGCGATGTCACTTCCTGCACACTATGAGATGTCTCCTGCAGGTGTTGCCAACTTCCGTAGAGGTAAACCTCCAGGCTGCGATCATCCGTCCGTAGAGCCGGCCCGTCCGAACCGTCTGTGGTGCCTGTCTGTGTTGTGTGTTTGAGGATCATGACAGGATGTACCCATTGCAGTAGCTTTTTGTGTGCATGTACACATAGCTATAAATTATTTCCTGCATATACTCATTGCTGTAGACATTTCACTTATGTACACATTAAAGTGTGTGAAGAGAAAGGGGTCGACCCAGGTCTATAAAGTGTGTGAAGAGAAAGGGGTCCACCGAGATTTACAAAGTTTTGATCGGGCAAGAGAATGGTATATAGCTAGTGAGTGGTGGGGTAAGAGAATGGTATATAGCTAGTGAGTGGTGGGGTAAGAGAATGGTATATAGCTAGTGAGTGGTGGGGTAAGAGAATGGTATATACCTAGTGAGTGGTAGGGTAAGAGAATGGTATATAGCTAGTGAGTGGTGGTTTAAGAGAATGGTATATAGCTAGTGAGTGGTGGGGTAAGAGAATGGTATATACCTAGTGAGTGGTGGGGTAAGAGAATGGTATATACCTAGTGAGTGGTGGGGTAAGAGAATGGTATATAGCTAGTGAGTGGTGGGGTAAGAGAATGGTATATAGCTAGTGAGTGGTGGGGTAAGAGAATGGTATATACCTAGTGAGTGGTGGGGTAAGAGAATGGTATATAGCTAGTGAGTGGTGGGGTAAGAGAATGGTATATACCTAGTGAGTGGTGGGGTAAGAGAATGGTATATACCTAGTGAGTGGTGGGGTAAGAGAATGGTATATAGCTAGTGAGTGGTGGGGTAAGAGAATGGTATATAGCTAGTGAGTGGTGGGGTAAGAGAATGGTATATACCTAGTGAGTGGTGGGGTAAGAGAATGGTATATAGCTAGTGAGTGGTGGGGTAAGAGAATGGTATATACCTAGTGAGTGGTGAGGTAAGAGAATGGTATATAGCTAGTGAATGGTGGGGTAAGAGAATTGTATATACCTAGTGAATGGTGGGGTAAGAGAATGGTATATAGCTAGTGAGTGGTGGGGTAAGAGAATGGTATATAGCTAGTGAGTGGTGGGGTAAGAGAATGGTATATAGCTAGTGAGTGGTGGGGTAAGAGAATGGTATATACCTAGTGAGTGGTGGGGTAAGAGAATGGAATATAGCTAGTGAGTGGTCGGATAAGAGAATGGTATATAGCTAGTGAGTGGTCGGGAAAGTGAAACATGGCTAGTGATCAATACCTGAGAATGGTAGCCTATTCCCCTCTCTCCCCTCACTATTATCTCTGTGTACATAAAGCCTATTCTTCTCTCTCCACTCACTGTTATCTCTGTGTACATGAAGCCTATTCTCCTCTCTCCCCTCACTGTTATCTCTGTGTACATGAAGCCTATTCTCCTCTCTCCACTCACTGTTATCTCTGTGTACATGAAGCCTATTATTCTCTCTCCACTCACTGTTATCTCTGTGTACATGAAGCCTATTCTCCTCTCTCCACTCACTGTTATCTCTGTGTACATGAAGCCTATTCTTCTCTCTCCACTCACTGTTATTTCTGTGTACATGAAGCCTATTCTCCTCTTTCCACTCACTGTTATCTCTGTGTACACGAAGCCTATTCTTCTCTCTCCACTCACTGTTATCTCTGTGTACATGAAGCCTATTCTCCTCTCTCCACTCAGTGTTATCTTTGTGTACATGAAGCCTATTCTCCTCTCTCCACTCACTGTTATCTTAGTGTACATGAAGCCTATTCTCCTCTCTCCACTCACTGTTATCTCTGTGTACATGAAGCCTATTCTTCTCCCTCCACTCACTGTTATTTCTGTGTACATGTAGTCTATTCTCCTATCTCCGCTCACTGTCGTCTTTGTGTGTACATGCAATCTATTCTTCTCTCTCCGTGGAGTTTAATTGGAATAATTGTCAGGGTACTATGATATGCTGTCAGACCAATGGTTTGTCTGCTCTGTAGTTTGCCATGAAAGACAAAACTGCTTCTATGCTGTCGCACCAGGTCTGAGTTGTGAAATATGTCCTTTATTGGGGTTTGCTGGGGTGTGATATCATATCAGGAACTGTTCTGCTTGAATTAGCATCTTCGTATCTCTGCACTCTCATTTCTTTTGTCTTCGCCATCTTCTATGTCCCATCTATAAGGCTTGATCTCATCCGTCCCGTGGTGAATCTAAGTGCTTAATTTTGCACCTTCTCTAGCTCTTGTAGCGTGGTATTTGATGTTGAACACCACACAGTTGACCCGTATTCCAGTCGTGGTGGTATGCTCTGCTTATAAACTTTGCTAAGTATTTTCCCACTGGCTCCCCACGTGGTTCCAGTTAGTTTTCTCAGGATAATTATTTTCCTTCTGGCTTTTGCTACTGCTTTGTTGATGTGCTTTCTCCATGTCAGCCTGTCACAAATGTTACTCCAAGGTATGTTGATTCTTTATCTTCTCATACGGGTGTTCCATTTATCTGGATGATCCCTGCCTTTTGTTTTGGAGAGAGGGTAAATAGTGTGGTGCTGCACTTGTCAGTGTTTATGATGACACATCATCTATTTGCCCATGCAACAATTATATCTACAGCTCTTTGTAGCGATCTGGTGGCCACTGATGGATGTTCATTTGTGCTCCACAAGACCAGGTCATCAACGTACATTGCCTCTTTAAATTCATACGGTAGATTAGCAACAAGAACATTGATTAAGATTAGAAAAAGTGGGTGGGGGGGGGGGAACAAGACCCCGCTCTGGGGAACACTGTGACACAATAGTACTTTCTTACTCTTGAGTCCATCTATCTATACTGGGGCTCCTCTGTTGTGCAAGTATGAGAGACCGCCCCAGTAGTCGGTGCCAGGCAGCAGCTAACTCCAACTGTGGGATTTCAGATTCCCATTTCTGTAAGTACAGACGGTCCATAAGTTCTGAGATGATATTAACATAGAGTCCATACCTGCTGTTACCGTTGTTGTTTACGTTGAGGCTTCTTTGTTGCCATGTTCTTGCTGGTTTGTGTAGATGGGTGCCCGGTCATGTTCATGGCGATATTAGACAGCAGTGATATCCACAGTGGCAACGTAGGTTTCCATTTCTGTATATGTCAGTTGTGTGACGTGTCAGGATGTCTGTTTGTCCCTGAATCATGCAATTCTGTCAATAAAGGTCTAATTTTGTTGCTCTTAATTTGGTTTGTTTAATTTATAGTTTGTTGTGCAAACTCATTGATCTTGTTACAGTCCAACAGTGTAATCTTTTGTCTGGGGTATCCAACAGTATATCCCCCGCCCAAAGAACTCCTGGAGTTTTCTGTCTAACTCTCTATCCTTTTTCTTGTTAACTGAGGAGGGTGTATAAGGTTCCCCCACCTCTCTCTCTCTCTCTCTCTCTCTCTCTCTCTCTCTCTCTCTCTCTCTCTCTCTCTCTCTTCCTATTATCATCTTCTTCTCTGGCCCACTAAGTGTTGCGCTTCTTCGTCTTTGAGCACCTAAGTATAGAAATTACATCTTCCTATCCTTTATATTCTCCTCCTGTTACATACGCTTTTTTGTATTATTGTTTTTTTATATTTTTATTTTGTATTATTATCATTTGTACATTCTTCCATTGACTTTGCAGTTTCTCAGTTTCTTCATCAGACCTTCTATCCAGACTTTGTCAAAGGCTTTCTTCAGATCTATCCATGCCGCAAGCACCAGCTTCTTCTCTTGGAATGCATCCTCAACTTCTTGAGAGAGGTCGGTTGTCTGATCTTCCGTAGAGTAGCACTGTCTAACGCCAACCTGCTGTGGCACAAGGATGTTTTTACTTTCAATGTACCACTGCAGTCTGTGATTGATGATGCGCTCCATTGTTTGACAGAGACAGCTGGTAAGGCTAATTGGTCTGTATCTGGAGGCAATGGAACTGTCATTCCCTGAATTTAGGAGAGGTATCTCGGTTGCTTCTGTCCAGGTATGTGGAACTCTGCCCAAGTTTCAACAATTATTTTCATTTTGCTATTGTTAGCTCCGGTTCCTTGAGTGTGATCGGTGCCTCAGGTACCTCAGGTGCTATTTCATTCTGTCCTGGATGTTAACGTTTCTCTAGAATCTCTGGCTTCTTCTTCTTCCGTTCTTCTGACATTGACTGTTTATATCTGCAATGTTGTCTCTTGTATAAACTTCACTGTCTTTTTCAGTTCGCTCAGTGGCCCATACAGTTTGTGTTGCACTGTTGTTTCTACAAGTCAGAAGGTTTGCCTAGATATGTCGTATTCGGGGCAGTCTTGGAGTATGTGATCTGCTGCCTGCGACACCAATCCACATGTGCACAAGTCTGATTCGCCAATCTTGAATTGTGCACTCATTTTATTGTGTAATCGATTTACATTTTGAGGCCCATAATATTGATTTGTTCTGGTCTGTCCATGAGGTGGTAATCGTCTTGAGATGGTGTGGGTGGCTTTCTGACTGATGTGATAATTCTTTTCTTTTGATGGTATGTAACGGGCACATCAGGCTGTTCTTCTTTTGCTCCTTCCTTAGCCAATCGATCAGCTCTGTCGTTTCCGGGTACTCCACAGTGGGATGGAATCCACTGCAAGGTGACCTTACTCTGGCTCTAAAGTTAAGAAAGTAGTGTGCGTAGTACTGGCAATTTTCCTAATCCATTGATAGTCGCCTTACGCATCAGTCGCTCCAAGCTAGGATACAGATTCAGATAAGTACCCTTTAAATTGTCATGTAGTTTTGTGTCGGTTTGTGTTTGTTTGTTCTGTGCTGACGAAGGCTTTGGACGCAACGTCCAATTTGTTTCTTGTAATCGTGTTTCAGTAAAGCTCACAATCTATTTCTCGTTTACTGGTGATTCATTCATTGATTTTTCATAACGAAGATGCAAACTATAGATTGCACGATTTATTATCTGACATATTTCGCTGCATCTCATCAGGTACATACTGCAGAATTCACAATCCATCAAGTAAAATAACTATATAAATCCTTCAAGCTGAAATATACACATGTTTGCACAGTAATGTCAGACAACACAATTCAAAGATCGGTGTACCGCAAAGAAACATGGACTGGCCAATACTTAAATTTTTAGAGCTCCGCACCGGTCCAGTACAAATGGGGCTTAGTACGAACCCTGTTTGACCGTGCTAGGAAGATATGCACCCAGGACACACTGACAGTAGAAATTGAAACTCTGAAGAATGTCTTACACCTGAATGGCTACTCAACAGGCCTTATAAAGCGCCACGGCCAACAGCCGGAAAAAAACCCAGACGAAACTATAGTCCCTAAACTCAAGGTATTCATCCAGCTAACCTTTCGATATGATGGCGTAATGCAACGTCTACAGGACTGGCTCATTACTGCAGTCCGCAGAACATTCTGTGCTGCAACTCCAGTTATTAGGTACAGAACCACACCTATTCCCACCCCAGCAATAAAAGAACCCGTCCCTCTGCACGCCAAATCCAATTGCATTTACAAATTCACATGCAGGTGACAGTCTACCTACATCGGCAGAACAGAGCGGCAGTTACACAATAGTGTGGTTGAACACATATCAAATTGGATTGACAAGATACTACACACAGGCGATGGAGCCTGGGAAGAACGACACACCACAAACATCCTGCTTCGTCGATTGAACGGCACGTTTTGGAAACCGGTCATGTAATTGATAGAGACAGCGCTTTTCGCGTGTTGTTTAATACACAAAATAGTCGCTTGTTAACTTTTGCATAAGTCATCACAACTAATCTACATAGGCCAGTTTTGTGCAAACAGAAAGACATGATAGTCAGTTTAAAATTACCGTGGCAGACAACTGACATTACTGTGCCAACATGTGTATACTTCAGCTTGAAGGATTTATCTAGTTATTTTACTTTATGTTGTGTGAATTCTACGGTATGTACCTGGCGAGATGCAGCGAAGTATGTCAGGCAATAAATCGTTCTATATATTTATTGTGTCTTCGTTATTCAAATTCGCTATCTTGATTGCTTGGATTTCTCAATCATAGTCATAGCAGTACTTTCCTGTTGTACTCAGGCAGTGGTCTTAATATCGTGTGGGTATTCTATGTACATAGTATTCTATGTACACTCCCGCTCCGCCATTTCTAACAGCATTTTGTGCTGATCCACCTGTGTAGACTCGGATCCACTGGTCTATTCTTCCTTGCCGAATATTCCGTTCACTTTGTCTGAATTTACCTGGGTAGTTTATGTTTCTTTTTCCATGTAGCTAGTTCTGTGGATTCTTTTGATTGATTGCTGGGCCGATTCCTGTGTTATTGACTTTAACAGTTGAGTGTTAAATGGTTAGCTTGCTGCCTGTTTATTGCTATGAATATTTTCATGTTGATGTAGTCCAGTCCAGTCTCCGAGTGTTTCCTTTAACCACATCATTGTTTTACCGGCTTCCACAACTTTCTAACCGTCATCAATGTTTTACCGGCTTCCACAACTTTCTTACCCACATCATTGTTTTACCGGCTTCCACAACTTCTTACCCTCATCATGTTTTACCGGCTTCCACAACTTTCTTACCCACATCATTGTTTTACCGGCTTCCACAACTTTCTTAATCAGTTCATTGTTTTACCGGCTTCCACAACTTTCTTACCAACACCATTGTTTTACCGGCTTCCACAACTTTCTTACCCACATCATTGTGCTACCAGCTTCCACAACTTTCTTACCCACATCATTGTTTTACCAGCTTCCACAACTTTCTTACCCACATCATTGTTTTACCGGCTTCCACAACTTTCTTACCCACATCATTGTTTTACCAGCTTCCACAACTTTCTTACACACATCATTGTTTTACCGGCTTCCACAACTTTCTTACCCACATCATTGTTTTACCAGCTTCCACAACTTTCTTACCCTCATCATTGTTTTACCGGCTTCCACAACTTTCTTACCCACATCATTGTTTTACCGGCTTCCACAACTTTCTTACCCACATCATTGTTTTACCAGCTTCCACAACTTTCTTACCCACATCATTGTTTTACCGGCTTCCACAACTTTCTTACCCACATCATTGCATTACCGGCTTCCACAACTTTCTTACCCACATCATTGTTTTACCAGCTTCCACAACTTTCTTACCCACATCATTGTTTTACCGGCTTCCACAACTTTCTTACCGACATCATTGTTTTACCAGCTTCCACAACTTTCTTACCCACATCATTGTTTTACCAGCTTCCACAACTTTCTTACCCACATCATTGTTTTACCAGCTTCCACAACTTTCTTACCCACATCATTCTTTTACCAGCTTCCACAACTTTCTTACCCACATCATTGTGTTACCAGCTTTCACAACTTTCTTACCCACATCATTGTTTTACCAGCTTCCACAACTTTCTTACCCACATCATTGTTTTACCGGCTTCCACAACTTTCTTACCCTCATCAATGTTTTACCGGCTTCCACAACTTTCTTACCCACATCATTGTTTTACCGGCTTCCACAACTTCTTACCCTCATCATGTTTTTACCGGCTTCCACAACTTTCTTACCCACATCATTGTTTTACCGGCTTCCACAACTTTCTTACTCACATCATTGTTTTACCGGCTTCCACAACTTTCTTACCCACACCATTGTTTTACCGGCTTCCACAACTTTCTTACCCACATCATTGTTTTACCGGCTTCCACAACTTTCTTACCCACATCATTGTTTTACCGGCTTCCACAACTTTCTTACCCACATCATTGTGCTACCGGCTTCCACAACTTTCTTACCCACATCATTTTTTACCGGCTTCCACAACTTTCTTACCCACATCATTGTTTTACCGGCTTCCACAACTTCTTACCCTCATCATGTTTTACCGGCTTCCACAACTTTCTTACCCTCATCATGTTTTACCAGCTTCCACAACTTTCTTACCCACATCATTGTTTTACAAGCTTCCACAACTTTCTTACCCACATCATTGTTTTACCGGCTTCCACAACTTTCTTACCCACATCATTGTTTTACCGGCTTCCACAACTTTCTTACCCACATCAATGTGCTACCAGCTTCCACAACTTTCTTACCCACATCATTGTTTTACCAGCTTCCACAACTTTCTTATCCACATCATTGTTTTACCGGCTTCCACAACTTTCTTACCCACATCATTGTTTTACCAGCTTCCACAACTTTCTTACCCACATCATTGTTTTACCGGCTTCCACAACTTTCTCACCCACATCATTGTTTTACCAGCTTCCACAACTTTCTTACCCTCATCATTGTTTTACCAGCTTCCACAACTTTCTTACCCACATCATTGTTTTACCAGCTTCCACAACTTTCTTACCCACATCATTGTTTTACCGGCTTCCACAACTTTCTTACCCTCATCATTGTTTTACCGGCTTCCACAACTTTCTTACCCACATCATTGTTTTACCAGCTTCCACAACTTTCTTACCCACATCATTGTTTTACCGGCTTCCACAACTTTCTTACCCACATCATTGTATTACCGGCTTCCACAACTTTCTTACCGACATCATTGTTTTACCAGCTTCCACAACTTTCTTACCCACATCATTGTTTTACCGGCTTCCACAACTTTCTTACCCACATCATTGTTTTACCAGCTTCCACAACTTTCTTACCCACATCATTGTTTTACCAGCTTCCACAACTTTCTTACCCACATCATTGTTTTACCAGTTTCCACAACTTTCTTACCCACATCATTGTGTTACCGGCTTCCACAACTTTCTTACCCACATCATTGTTTTACCGGCTTCCACAACTTTCTTACCCACATCATTGTTTTACCAGCTTCCACAACTTTCTTACCCACATCATTGTTTTACCAGCTTCCACAACTTTCTTACTCACATCATTGTTTTACCGGCTTCCACAACTTTCTTACCCACATCATTGTTTTACCGGCTTCCACAACTTTCTTACCCACATCATTGTTTTACCAGCTTCCACAACTTTCTTACCCACATCATTGTTTTACCAGCTTCCACAACTTTCTTACCCACATCATTGTTTTACCAGCTTCCACAACTTTCTTACCCACATCATTGTTTTACCAGCTTCCACAACTTTCTTACCCACATCATTGTTTTACCAGCTTCCACAACTTTCTTACCCACATCATTGTTTTACCGGCTTCCACAACTTTCTTACCCACATCATTGTTTTACCGGCTTCCACAACTTTCTTACCCACATCATTGTTTTACCGGCTTCCACAACTTTCTTACCCACATCATTGTTTTACCAGCTTCCACAACTTTCTTACCCACATCATTGTTTTACCGGCTTCCACAACTTTCTTACCCACATCATTGTTTTACCAGCTTCCACAACTTTCTTACCCACATCATTGTTTTACCAGCTTCCACAACTTTCTTACCCACATCATTGTTTTACCAGCTTCCACAACTTTCTTACCCACATCATTGTTTTACCAGCTTCCACAACTTTCTTACCCACATCATTGTTTTACCGGCTTCCACAACTTCACCGTGTCTATTTCAAAGTTCATGTGCGGGGGAAAAAGGAAAGTGGGGTGTGTGGGTGGGGAGGGGGGGGGGAAGTGAACCAGCTAGTACTGGACTGTTGACATGCGGAGGGGGGGGGGAGTGAATCAGCTAGCAGTGGACTGTTGACATGCGGAGGGGGGGGGGAGTGAATCAGCTAGCACTGGACTGTTCATATGCGTGGGGGAGGGGGGGGGAGTGAATCAGCTAGCACTGGACTGTTGCCATGTCGGGGAGGTGGGGGCGGGACTGTTGACATGTCTATGCATTACATATTACAGTGTCTAGAGCTGTGGGACAAGTTTCCGTGTCTATGTATTACATATTAAAGCGTCTAGAACTGGGGGGGGGGGGCAGTTGCCGTGTCGATATATTACATATGACAGTGTCTGGAGCTGGATTCCCCAGGTGCCGTGTCTATGTATTACATATGACAGTGTCTGTAGCTGGGGGACCAGTTGCCGTGTCTATGTATTACATATTAGTGTCTAGAGCTGGGGGACCAGATGCCGTGTCGGTTGATTACATATGAAAGTGTCTGGAGCTGGAATCCCCTGTTGCCGTGTCTATGTATTTTATATTACAGTGTCTAGAGCTGGGGAGCTGTATAACTACTCAGTTGAACTCATTCTGCAGCCTAAGCTAATGTACAAATTGTCGATGATTAGCTCCACGAAAAAGGTGGCCGCCGCGGCTGGCTTAAGTGCTGACTAGTGCCTGTAAGTGGCTGCTTCCGGCCGCCGTTCACGGGAACAGGTGGCAGCACATAAGTGCCTTGACAGAGGTTCTCAAATGGGGGATCAAGTCTGACGGTAGCAGGGCCACAAGACTTGCTTCTGGGACCCGTCTTCTAATTCCTCCCATTTACTAGTGTGTGTGTGTGTGTGTGTGTGTGTGTGTGTGTGTGTGTGTGTGTGTGTGTGGAAGGCGGGTTAGGGGAGGGGGGCAGTTCTCTAATTCCTCACATTTACTAGTGTGTGTGGGAGGCGGGTTAGGGGAGGGGGGCAGTTCTCTAGCTCCTCACATTTACTACTGTGTGTGGGAGGCGGGTTAGGGGAGGGGGGCAGTTCTCTAACTCCTCACATTTACTAGTGTGTGTGGGAGGCGGGTTAGGGGAGGGGGGCAATTCTCTAATTCCTCACATTTACTAGTGTGTGTGGGAGGCGGGTTAGGGGAGGGGGGCAGTTCTCTAGCTCCTCACATTTACTACTGTGTGTGGGAGGCGGGTTAGGGGAGGGGGGCAGTTCTCTAACTCCTCACATTTACTACTGTGTGTGGGAGGCGGGTTAGGGGAGGGGGGCAGTTCTCTAGTTCCTCACATTTACTACTGTGTGTGTGGGAGGCGAGTTAGGGGAGGGGGGCAGTTCTCTAGTTCCTCACATTTACTAGTGTGTGTGTGTGTGGGAGGCGGCTTAGGGGAGGGGGGCAATTCTCTAGTTCCTCACATATACTAGTGTGTGTGTGGAAGGCGGGTTAGGGGAGGGGGG
>OY992883.1:999198-1129198 GCA_963921405.1 Cepaea hortensis | reverse complement strand
TACTAGTGTGTGTGTGTGTGGGAGGCGGCTTAGGGGAGGGGGGCAATTCTCTAGTTCCTCACATTTACTAGTGTGTGTGGGAGGCGAGTTAGGGGAGGGGGCAGTTCTCTAATTCCTCACATTTACTAGTGTGTGTGTGTGTGTGTGTGTGTGTGTGTGTGTGTGTGTGTGGAAGGCGAGTTATGGGAGGGGGGCAGTTCTCTAATTCCTCACATTTACTAGTGTGTGTGGAAGGCGAGTTAGGGGAGGGGAGCAGTTCTCTAATTCCTCACATTTACTAGTGTGTGTGTGTGTGTGTGTGTGTGTGTGTGTGTGTGTGTGTGTGTGTGTGTGGAAGGCGAGTTAGGGGAGGGGGGCAGTTCTCTAGCTCCTCACATTTACTAGTGTGTGTGGAAGGCGTGTTAGTGGAGGGGGGCAGTTCTCTAATTCCTCACATTTACTAGTGTGTGTGTGTGTGTGTGTGTGTGTGTGTGTGTGTGTGTGTGTGTGTGTGTGTGTGTGTGTGTGGAAGGCGGGTTAGGGGAGGGGGGCAGTTCTCTAATTCCTAACATTTACTAGTGTGTGTGGAAGGCGGGTTAGGGGAGGGGGCAGTTCTCTAATTCCTCACATTTACTAGTGTGTGTGTGTGTGTGGAAGGCGGGTTAGGGGAGGGGGGCAGTTCTCTAATTCCTCACATTTACTAGTGTGTGTGGGAGGCGGGTTAGGGGAGGGGGGCAGTTCTCTAGCTCCTCACATTTACTAGTGTGTGTGTGTGTGTGTGTGTGTGTGTGTGTGTGTGTGTGTGTGTGTGGAAGGCGGGTTAGGGGAGGGGGGCAGTTCTCTAATTCCTCACATTTACTAGTGTGTGTGTGTGTGTGTGTGTGTGTGTGTGTGTGTGTGTGTGTGTGGAAGGCGGGTTAGGGGAGGGGGGCAGTTCTCTAATTCCTCACATTTACTAGTGTATGTGTGTGTGTGTGTGTGTGTGTATGTGTGGAAGGCGGGTTAGGGGAGGGGGGCAGTTCTCTAATTCCTCACATTTACTAGTGTGTGTGTGTGTGTGTGTGTGTGTGTGTGTGTGGAAGGCGGGTTAGGGGAGGGGGGCAGTTCTCTAGTTCCTCACATTTACTACTGTGTGTGGAAGGCGGGTTAGGGGAGGGGGGCAGTTCTCTAATTCCTCACATTTACTAGTGTGTGTGTGTGTGTGTGTGTGTGTGTGTGTGTGTGTGTGTGTGTGGAAGGCGGGTTAGGGGAGGGGGGCAGTTCTCTAGTTCCTCAAATTTACTAGTGTGTGTGGGAGGCGGGTTAGGGGAGGGGGGCAGTTCTCTAATTCCTCACATTTACTAGTGTGTGTGGAAGGCGGCTTAGGGGAGGGGGGAAGTTCTCTAATTCCTCACATTTACTAGTGTGTGTGGGAGGCGGCTTAGGGGAGAGGGGCAGTTCTCTAATTCCTCACATTTACTAGTGTGTGTGGGAGGCGAGTTAGGGGAGGGGGGCAGTTCTCTAGCTCCTCACATTTACTAGTGTGTGTGTGTGTGGGAGGCGGCTTAGGGGAGGGGGGCAATTCTCTAGTTCCTCACATTTACTAGTGTGTGTGGGAGGCGAGTTAGGGGAGGGGGGCAGTTCTCTAATTCCTCACATTTACTAGTGTGTGTGTGTGTGTGTGTGTGTGTGTGTGTGTGTGTGTGTGTGTGTGTGTGTGTGTGTGTGGAAGGCGAGTTATGGGAGGGGGGCAGTTCTCTAATTCCTCACATTTACTAGTGTGTGTGGAAGGCGAGTTAGGGGAGGGGGGCAGTTCTCTAATTCCTCACATTTACTAGTGTGTGTGTGTGTGTGTGTGTGTGTGTGTGTGTGTGTGTGTGGAAGGCGAGTTAGGGGAGGGGGGCAGTTCTCTAGCTCCTCACATTTACTAGTGTGTGTGGAAGGCGGGTTAGTGGAGGGGGGCAGTTCTCTAATTCCTCACATTTACTAGTGTGTGTGTGTGTGTGTGTGTGTGTGTGTGTGTGTGTGTGTGTGTGTGTGTGTGTGTGTGTGTGGAAGGCGGGTTAGGGGAGGGGGGCAGTTCTCTAATTCCTAACATTTACTAGTGTGTGTGGAAGGCGGGTTAGGGGAGGGGGCAGTTCTCTAATTCCTCACATTTACTAGTGTGTGTGTGTGTGTGTGTGTGTGTGTGTGTGTGTGTGTGTGTGTGTGGAAGGCGGGTTAGGGGAGGGGGGCAGTTCTCTAATTCCTCACATTTACTAGTTTGTGTGGAAGGCGGGTTAGGGGAGGGGGGCAGTTCTCTAGCTCCTCACATTTACTAGTGTGTGTGTGTGTGTGTGTGTGTGTGTGTGTGTGTGTGTGTGTGTGTGTGTGTGTGGAATGCGGGTTAGGGGAGAGGGGCAGTTCTCTAATTCCTAAAATTTAATAGTGTGTGTGGAAGGCGGGTTAGGGGAGGGGGGCAGTTCTCTAATTCCTCACATTTACTAGTTTGTGTGTGTGTGTGTGTGTGTGTGTGTGTGTGTGTGTGTGTGTGTGTGTGTGTGTGGAATGCGGGTTAGGGGAGAGGGGCAGTTCTCTAATTCCTAAAATTTAATAGTGTGTGTGGAAGGCGAGTTAGGGGAGGGGGGCAGTTCTCTAATTCCTCACATTTACGTGTGTGTGTGTGTGTGTGTGTGTGTGTGTGTGTGTGTGTGTGTGTGGAAGGCGGGTTAGGGGAGGGGGGCAGTTCTCTAATTCCTCACATTTACGTGTGTGTGTGTGTGTGTGTGTGTGTGTGTGTGTGTGTGTGTGTGGAAGGCGGGTTAGGGGAGGGGGGCAGTTCTCTAATTCCTCACATTTACGTGTGTGTGTGTGTGTGTGTGTGTGTGTGTGTGTGTGTGTGTGTGTGTGTGTGTGTGTGTGTGGAAGGCGAGTTAGGGGAGGGGGGCAGCTCTCTAATTCCTCACATTTACGTGTGTGTGTGTGTGTGTGTGTGTGTGTGTGTGTGTGTGTGTGTGTGTGTGTGTGTGGAAGGCGGGTTAGGGGAGGGGGGCAGTTCTCTAATTCCTCACATTTACGTGTGTGTGTGTGTGTGTGTGTGTGTGTGTGTGTGTGTGTGTGTGTGGAAGGCGGGTTAGGGGAGGGGGGCAGTTCTCTAATTCCTCACATTTACTAGTTTGTGTGGAAGGTGGGTTAGGGGAGGGGGGCAGTTCTCTAGCTCCTCACATTTACTAGTGTGTGTGTGTGTGTGTGTGTGGAATGCGGGTTCGGGGAGAGGGGCAGTTCTCTAATTCCTAACATATACTAGTGTGTGTGGAAGGCGGGTTAGGGGAGAGGGGCAGTTCTCTAATTCCTCACATGTACTAGTGTGTGTGGAAGGCGGGTTAGGGGAGGGGGGCAGTTCTCTGGTTCCTCACATTTACTAGTGTGTGTGTGTGTGGGCGGGGGGGGGGGAGGAGAACTCGTCTAATTCCTCACGCTTACTAGTGTGTATGTGGGGGGAGGGGGGGACTCGTCTAATTCCCCACATTTACTAGTGTGTGTGTGTGTGGGGGAGGGGAACTGGGAGACTCGACTAATTCCTCACATTTACTAGTGTGTGTGTGTGTGAGGTGGGAGGGTGGACGGTGGGGGGGGGGGGGTTGGCGGGGGGGGGAGTCATCTATTACCTCACATTTACTGCTGTATGTCTATGTGGGGGAAACAGATGTCAACTTCCTCACATTTGTGTGTCTATGTGGGAGAAATAGGTGTCAACTTCTTCACATTTGTGTGTCTATGTGGGGGAAACAGTTGTCTACTTCTTCACATTTGTGTGTCTATTTTGGGGAAACAGTTGTCTACTTCTTCAGATGTGTGTGTCTTGTGGGGGAAACAGTTGTCTAATTCTTCACATTTGTGTGTCTATGTGGGGGAAACAGTTGTCTACTTCTTCACATTTGTGTGTCTATGTAGAGGAAACAGTTGTCTACTTCCTCACATTTGTGTGTCTATGTGTGGAAAACAGATGTCTACGTCCTCACATTTGTGTGTCTATGTGGAGGAAACTGTTGTCTACGTCCTCACATTTACTGCTGTATGTCTACGTAGAGGAAACAGTTGTCTACTTCCTCACATTTGTGTGTCTATGTGGGGGAAACAGTTGTCTACTTCCTCACATTTGTGTGTCTATGTAGAGGAAACAGTTGTCTACATCCTCACATTTGTGTGTCTATGTGGGGGAGACAGTTGTCTACTTCCTCACATTTGTGTGTCTATGTGGGGGAAACAGATGTCAACTTCCTCACATTTGTGTGTCTATGTGGGAGAAATAGGTGTCAACTTCTTCACATTTGTGTGTCTATGTGGGGGAAACAGTTGTCTACTTCTTCACATTTGTGTGTCTATGTGGGGGAAACAGTTGTCTACTTCTTCAGATGTGTGTGTCTTGTGGGGGAAACAGTTGTCTAATTCGTCACATTTGTGTGTCTATGTGGGGGAAACAGTTGTCTACTTCTTCACATTTGTGTGTCTATGTAGAGGAAACAGTTGTCTACTTCCTCACATTTGTGTGTCTATGTGTGGGAAACAGATGTCTACGTCCTCACATTTGTGTGTCTATGTGGAGGAAACTGTTGTCTACGTCCTCACATTTACTGCTGTATGTCTACGTAGAGGAAACAGTTGTCTACTTCCTCACATTTGTGTGTCTATGTGGGGGAAACAGTTGTCTACTTCCTCACATTTGTGTGTCTATGTAGAGGAAACAGTTGTCTACTTCCTCACATTTGTGTGTCTATGTAGAGGAAACAGTTGTCTACTTCCTCACATTTGTGTGTCTATGTAGAGGACACTGTTGTCTACTTCCTTATATTTACTGCTGTATGTCTATGTAGAGGAAACAGTTGTCTACTTCCTTATATTTACTGATGTGTGTCTATGTAGAGGAAACAGTTGTCTACTTCCTCACATTTATTGCTGTATGTCTATGTATAGGAAACAGTTGTCTACCCTCTCACATTTACTGCTGTATGTCTATGTAGAGGAAACAGTTGTCTACGTCCTCACATTTACTGCTGTATGTCTATGTAGAGGAAACAGTTGTCTACTTCCGCACATTTGTGTGTCTATGTAGAGGAAACAGTTGTGTACTTCCTCACATTTGTGTGTCTATGTAGAGGAAACAGTTGGCTACTTCCTTATATTTACTGCTGTGTGTCTATGTAGAGGAAACAGTTGTCTACTTCCTCACATTTACTTCTGTATGTCTATGTAGAGGAAACAGTTGTCTACTTCCTCACATTTACTGCTGTATGTCTATGTAGAGGAAACAGGTGTCTACTTCCTTATATTTACTGCTGTATGTCTATGTAGAGGAAACAGTTGTCTACGTCCTCACATTTACTGATGTGTGTCTATGTAGAGGAAACAGTTGTGTACTTCCTCACATTTGTGTGTCTATGTAGAGGAAACAGTTGTCTACTTTCTCATATTTACTGCTGTATGTCTATGTAGAGGAAACAGTTGTCTACGTCCTCACATTTACTGCTGTATGTCTATGTAGAGGAAATAGGTGTCTACTTCCTTATATTTACTGCTGTATGTCTATGTAGAGGAAATAGGTGTCTACTTCCATATATTTACTGATGTATGTCTATGTAGAGGAAACTGTTGTCTACTTCCTTATAATTACTGATGTATGTCTATGTAGAGGAAATAGGTGTCTACTTCCTTATATTTACTGCTGTATGTCTATGTAGAGGAAATAGGTGTCTACTTCCATATATTTACTGATGTATGTCTATGTAGAGGAAACTGTTGTCTACTTCCTTATATTTACTGATGTGTGTCTATGTAGAGGAAACTGTTGTCTACTTCCTTATATTTACTGCTGTATGTCTATGTAGAGGAAATAGGTGTCTACGTCCTTATATTTACTGCTGTATGTCTATGTAGAGGAAACTGTTGTCTACTTCCTTATATTTACTGATGTGTGTCTATGTAGAGGAAACTGTTGTCTACTTCCTTATATTTACTGATGTATGTCTATGTAGAGGAAACAGTTGTCTACTTCCTTATATTTACTGCTGTATGTCTATGTAGAGGAAACAGTTGTCTAATTCCTTATATTTACTGATGTGTGTCTATGTAGAGGAAATAGGTGTCTACTTCCTTATATTTACTGCTGTATGTCTATGTAGAGGAAACAGTTGTCTACTTTCTCACATTTACTGCTGTATGTCTATGTAGAGGAAACAGTTATCTACTTTCTCACATTTACTGCTGTATGTCTATGTAGAGGAAACAGTTGTCTACGTCCTCACATTTACTGATGTGTGTCTATGTAGAGGAAACAGTTGTGTACTTCCTCACATTTGTGTGTCTATGTAGAGGAAACAGTTGTCTACTTTCTCACATTTACTGCTGTATGTCTATGTAGAGGAAACAGTTGTCTACGTCCTAACATTTACTGATGTGTGTCTATGTAGAGGAAACAATTGTGTACTTCCTCACATTTGTGTGTCTATGTAGAGGAAACAGTTGTCTACTTCTTCACATTTGTGTGTCTATGTAGAGGAAACAGTTGTGTACTTCCTCACATTTACTGCTGTATGTCTATGTAGAGGAAACTGTTGTCTACTTCCTTATATTTACTGATGTGTGTCTATGTAGAGGAAACAGTTGTCTACTTCCTTATATTTACTGATGTGTGTCTATGTAGAGGAAACAGTTGTCTACTTCCTCACATTTGTGTGTCTATGTAGAGGAAACAGTTGTCTACTTCCTCACATTTGTGTGTCTATGTAGAGGACACTGTTGTCTACTTCCTTATATTTACTGCTGTATGTCTATGTAGAGGAAACAGTTGTCTACTTCCTTATATTTACTGATGTGTGTCTATGTAGAGGAAACAGTTGTCTACTTCCTCACATTTATTGCTGTATGTCTATGTATAGGAAACAGTTGTCTACCCTCTCACATTTACTGCTGTATGTCTATGTAGAGGAAACAGTTGTCTACGTCCTCACATTTACTGCTGTATGTCTATGTAGAGGAAACAGTTGTCTACTTCCGCACATTTGTGTGTCTATGTAGAGGAAACAGTTGTGTACTTCCTCACATTTGTGTGTCTATGTAGAGGAAACAGTTGGCTACTTCCTTATATTTACTGCTGTGTGTCTATGTAGATTAAACAGGTGTCTACTTCCTTATATTTACTGCTGTATGTCTATGTAGAGGAAACAGTTGTCTACGTCCTCACATTTACTGCTGTATGTCTATGTAGAGGAAACTGTTGTCTACTTCCTTATATTTACTGATGTGTGTCTATGTAGAGGAAACAGTTGTCTACTTCCTTATATTTACTGATGTGTGTCTATGTAGAGGAAACAGTTGTCTACTTCCTCACATTTGTGTGTCTATGTAGAGGAAACAGTAGTCTACTTCCTCACATTTGTGTGTCTATGTAGAGGAAACTGTTGTCTACTTCCTTATATTTACTGATGTGTGTCTATGTAGAGGAAACAGTTGTCTACTTCCTCACATTTGTGTGTCTATGTAGAGGAAACAGTTGTCTACTTCCTCACATTTGTGTGTCTATGTAGAGGAAACAGTTGTCTACTTCCTCACATTTACTGCTGTATGTCTATGTAGAGGAAACTTTTGTCTACTTCCTTATATTTACTGATGTGTGTCTATGTAGAGGAAACTGTTGTCTACTTCCTCACATTTACTGCTCTATGTCTATGTAGAGGAAACTGTTGCCTACTTCCGCACATTTACAGCTGTATGTCTATGTAGAGGAAACAGTTGTCTACCCTCTCCTATTTACTGTTGTATGTCTATGTGAAGGAAACAGTTGTCTACGTTCTCACATTTGTGTGTCTATGTGGAGGAAACAGTTGTCTACTTCCGCACATTTACTGCTGTATGTCTATGTAGAGGAAACAGTTGTCTACGCCCTCACATTTACTGCTGTATGTCTATGCAGAGGAAACAGTTGTCTACCTCCTCACATTTGTGTGTCTATGTGGGGGAAACAATTGTCTACCCCCTCACATTTTCTGTTGTATGTCTATGTAGAGGAAATAGTTGTCTACGTCCTCACATTTGTGTGTCTATGTGGGGGATACTGTTGTCTACCTCCTCACATTTGTGTGTCTATGTGGGGGATACAGTTGTCTACGTCATCACATGTGTGTGTCTATGTGGGGTATACAGTTGTCTACTTCCTCACATTTGTGTGTCTATGTGGGGGATACAGTTGTCTACCTCCTCACATTTGTGTGTCTATGTGGGGGATACAGTTGTCTACGTCCTCACATTTACTGCTGTATGTCTATGTAGAGGAAACACTTATCTACCCCCTCACATTTACTGCTGTATGTCTATGTAGAGGAAACAGTTGTCTACGTTCTCACATTTGTGTGTCTATGTGGAGGAAACAGTTGTCTACTTCCGCACATTTACTGCTGTATGTCTATATAGAGGAGACAGTTGTCTACTTCCTCACATTTGTGTGTCTATGTAGAGGAAACAGTTGTCTACTTCCACACATTTGTGTGTCTATGTAGAGGAAACAGTTGTCTACTTCCGCAAATTTGTGTGTCTATGTAGAGGAAACAGTTGTGTACTTCCTCACATTTGTGTGTCTATGTAGAGGAAACAGTTGTCTACTTCCGCACATTTACTGCTGTCTGTCTATGTAGAGGAAACAGTTGTCTAATTCCTCACATTTACTGCTGTATGTCTATGTAGCGGAAACAGGTGTCTACTTCCGCACATTTACTGCTGTGTGTCTATGTAGAGGAAACAGTTGTCTACTTCCTTATATTTACTGATGTGTGTCTGTGTAGAGGAAACAATTGTCTACCCCCTCACATTTACTGCTGTATGTCTATGTAGAGGAAACAGTTGTCTACGTCCTCACATTTACTGCCGTATGTCTATGTAGAGGAAACAGTTGTCTACGTCCTCACATTTACTGCTGTATGTCTATGTAGAGGAAACTGTTGTCTACTTCCTTATATTTACTGATGTGTGTCTATATAGAGGAAATAGGTGTCTACTTCCTTATATTTACTGATGTGTGTCTATGTAGAGGAAATAGGTGTCTACTTCCTTATATTTACTGTTGTATGTCTATGTAGAGGAAACTGTTGTCTACTTCCTTATAATTACTGATGTATGTCTATGTAGAGGAAATAGGTGTCTACTTCCTTATATTTACTGCTGTATGTCTATGTAGAGGAAATAGGTGTCTACTTCCATATATTTACTGATGTATGTCTATGTAGAGGAAACTGTTGTCTACTTCCTTATAATTACTGATGTATGTCTATGTAGAGGAAATAGGTGTCTACTTCCTTATATTTACTGCTGTATGTCTATGTAGAGGAAATAGGTGTCTACTTCCATATATTTACTGATGTATGTCTATGTAGAGGAAACTGTTGTCTACTTCCTTATATTTACTGATGTGTGTCTATGTAGAGGAAACAGTTGTCTACTTCCTTATATTTACTGATGTGTGTCTATGTAGAGGAAACAGTTGTCTACTTCCTCACATTTGTGTGTCTATGTAGAGGAAACAGTTGTCTACTTCCTCACATTTGTGTGTCTATGTAGAGGACACTGTTGTCTACTTCCTTATATTTACTGCTGTATGTCTATGTAGAGGAAACAGTTGTCTACTTCCTTATATTTACTGATGTGTGTCTATGTAGAGGAAACAGTTGTCTACTTCCTCACATTTATTGCTGTATGTCTATGTATAGGAAACAGTTGTCTACCCTCTCACATTTACTGCTGTATGTCTATGTAGAGGAAACAGTTGTCTACGTCCTCACATTTACTGCTGTATGTCTATGTAGAGGAAACAGTTGTCTACTTCCGCACATTTGTGTGTCTATGTAGAGGAAACAGTTGTGTACTTCCTCACATTTGTGTGTCTATGTAGAGGAAACAGTTGGCTACTTCCTTATATTTACTGCTGTGTGTCTATGTAGAGGAAACAGTTGTCTACTTCCTCACATTTACTTCTGTATGTCTATGTAGAGGAAACAGTTGTCTACTTCCTCACATTTACTGCTGTATGTCTATGTAGAGGAAACAGGTGTCTACTTCCTTATATTTACTGCTGTATGTCTATGTAGAGGAAACAGTTGTCTACGTCCTCACATTTACTGCTGTATGTCTATGTAGAGGAAACTGTTGTCTACTTCCTTATATTTACTGATGTGTGTCTATGTAGAGGAAACAGTTGTCTACTTCCTTATATTTACTGATGTGTGTCTATGTAGAGGAAACTGTTGTCTACTTCCTCACATTTGTGTGTCTATGTAGAGGAAACAGTAGTCTACTTCCTCACATTTGTGTGTCTATGTAGAGGAAACTGTTGTCTACTTCCTTATATTTACTGATGTGTGTCTATGTAGAGGAAACAGTTGTCTACTTCCTCACATTTGTGTGTCTATGTAGAGGAAACAGTTGTCTACTTCCTCACATTTGTGTGTCTATGTAGAGGAAACAGTTGTCTACTTCCTCACATTTACTGCTGTATGTCTATGTAGAGGAAACTTTTGTCTACTTCCTTATATTTACTGATGTGTGTCTATGTAGAGGAAACTGTTGTCTACTTCCTCACATTTACTGCTCTATGTCTATGTAGAGGAAACTGTTGCCTACTTCCGCACATTTACAGCTGTATGTCTATGTAGAGGAAACAGTTGTCTACCCTCTCCTATTTACTGTTGTATGTCTATGTGAAGGAAACAGTTGTCTACGTTCTCACATTTGTGTGTCTATGTGGAGGAAACAGTTGTCTACTTCCGCACATTTACTGCTGTATGTCTATGTAGAGGAAACAGTTGTCTACGCCCTCACATTTACTGCTGTATGTCTATGCAGAGGAAACAGTTGTCTACCTCCTCACATTTGTGTGTCTATGTGGGGGAAACAATTGTCTACCCCCTCACATTTTCTGTTGTATGTCTATGTAGAGGAAATAGTTGTCTACGTCCTCACATTTGTGTGTCTATGTGGGGGATACTGTTGTCTACCTCCTCACATTTGTGTGTCTATGTGGGGGATACAGTTGTCTACGTCCTCACATGTGTGTGTCTATGTGGGGTATACAGTTGTCTACTTCCTCACATTTGTGTGTCTATGTGGGGGATACAGTTGTCTACCTCCTCACATTTGTGTGTCTATGTGGGGGATACAGTTGTCTACGTCCTCACATTTACTGCTGTATGTCTATGTAGAGGAAACACTTATCTACCCCCTCACATTTACTGCTGTATGTCTATGTAGAGGAAACAGTTGTCTACGTTCTCACATTTGTGTGTCTATGTGGAGGAAACAGTTGTCTACTTCCGCACATTTACTGCTGTATGTCTATATAGAGGAGACAGTTGTCTACTTCCTCACATTTGTGTGTCTATGTAGAGGAAACAGTTGTCTACTTCCACACATTTGTGTGTCTATGTAGAGGAAACAGTTGTCTACTTCCGCAAATTTGTGTGTCTATGTAGAGGAAACAGTTGTGTACTTCCTCACATTTGTGTGTCTATGTAGAGGAAACAGTTGTCTACTTCCGCACATTTACTGCTGTCTGTCTATGTAGAGGAAACAGTTGTCTAATTCCTCACATTTACTGCTGTATGTCTATGTAGAGGAAACAGGTGTCTACTTCCGCACATTTACTGCTGTGTGTCTATGTAGAGGAAACAGTTGTCTACTTCCTCACATTTACTGATGTGTGTCTATGTAGAGGAAACAGTTGCCTACTTCCTTATATTTACTGATGTGTGTCTGTGTAGAGGAAACAATTGTCTACCCCCTCACATTTACTGCTGTATGTCTATGTAGAGGAAACAGTTGTCTACGTCCTCACATTTACTGCCGTATGTCTATGTAGAGGAAACAGTTGTCTACGTCCTCACATTTACTGCTGTATGTCTATGTAGAGGAAACTGTTGTCTACTTCCTTATATTTACTGATGTGTGTCTATATAGAGGAAATAGGTGTCTACTTCCTTATATTTACTGATGTGTGTCTATGTAGAGGAAATAGGTGTCTACTTCCTTATATTTACTGTTGTATGTCTATGTAGAGGAAACTGTTGTCTAATTCCTTATAATTACTGATGTATGTCTATGTAGAGGAAATAGGTGTCTACTTCCTTATATTTACTGCTGTATGTCTATGTAGAGGAAATAGGTGTCTACTTCCATATATTTACTGATGTATGTCTATGTAGAGGAAACTGTTGTCTACTTCCTTATAATTACTGATGTATGTCTATGTAGAGGAAATAGGTGTCTACTTCCTTATATTTACTGCTGTATGTCTATGTAGAGAAAATAGGTGTCTACTTCCATATATTTACTGATGTATGTCTATGTAGAGGAAACTGTTGTCTACTTCCTTATATTTACTGATGTGTGTCTATGTAGAGGAAACTGTTGTCTACTTCCTTATATTTACTGCTGTATGTCTATGTAGAGGAAATAGGTGTCTACGTCCTTATATTTACTGCTGTATGTCTATGTAGAGGAAACTGTTGTCTACTTCCTTATATTTACTGATGTGTGTCTATGTAGAGGAAACTGTTGTCTACTTCCTTATATTTACTGATGTATGTCTATGTAGAGGAAACAGTTGTCTACTTCCTTATATTTACTGCTGTATGTCTATGTAGAGGAAACAGTTGTCTACTTCCTTATATTTACTGATGTGTGTCTATGTAGAGGAAATAGGTGTCTACTTCCTTATATTTACTGCTGTATGTCTATGTAGAGGAAACAGTTGTCTACTTTCTCACATTTACTGCTGTATGTCTATGTAGAGGAAACAGTTGTCTACTTTCTCACATTTACTGCTGTATGTCTATGTAGAGGAAACAGTTGTCTACGTCCTCACATTTACTGATGTGTGTCTATGTAGAGGAAACAGTTGTGTACTTCCTCACATTTGTGTGTCTATGTAGAGGAAACAGTTGTCTACTTTCTCACATTTACTGCTGTATGTCTATGTAGAGGAAACAGTTGTCTACGTCCTCACATTTACTGCTGTATGTCTATGTAGAGGAAACAGTTGTCTACGTCCTAACATTTACTGATGTGTGTCTATGTAGAGGAAACAGTTGTCTACTTCCTTATAATTACTGATGTATGTCTATGTAGAGGAAATAGGTGTCTACTTCCTTATATTTACTGCTGTATGTCTATGTAGAGGAAATAGGTGTCTACTTCCATATATTTACTGATGTATGTCTATGTAGAGGAAACTGTTGTCTACTTCCTTATAATTACTGATGTATGTCTATGTAGAGGAAATAGGTGTCTACTTTCTTATATTTACTGCTGTATGTCTATGTAGAGGAAATAGGTGTCTACTTCCATATATTTACTGATGTATGTCTATGTAGAGGAAACTGTTGTCTACTTCCTTATATTTACTGATGTGTGTCTATGTAGAGGAAACTGTTGTCTACTTCCTTATATTTACTGCTGTATGTCTATGTAGAGGAAATAGGTGTCTACGTCCTTATATTTACTGCTGTATGTCTATGTAGAGGAAACTGTTGTCTACTTCCTTATATTTACTGATGTGTGTCTATGTAGAGGAAACTGTTGTCTACTTCCTTATATTTACTGATGTATGTCTATGTAGAGGAAACAGTTGTCTACTTCCTTATATTTACTGCTGTATGTCTATGTAGAGGAAACAGTTGTCTACTTCCTTATATTTACTGATGTGTGTCTATGTAGAGGAAATAGGTGTCTACTTCCTTATATTTACTGCTGTATGTCTATGTAGAGGAAACAGTTGTCTACTTTCTCACATTTACTGCTGTATGTCTATGTAGAGGAAATAGTTGTCTACTTTCTCACATTTACTGCTGTATGTCTATGAAGAGGAAACAGTTGTCTACGTCCTCACATTTACTGATGTGTGTCTATGTAGAGGAAACAGTTGTGTACTTCCTCACATTTGTGTGTCTATGTAGAGGAAACAGTTGTCTACTTTCTCACATTTACTGCTGTATGTCTATGTAGAGGAAACAGTTGTCTACGTCCTCACATTTACTGCTGTATGTCTATGTAGAGGAAACAGTTGTCTACGTCCTAACATTTACTGATGTGTGTCTATGTAGAGGAAACAGTTGTGTACTTCTTCACATTTGTGTGTCTATGTAGAGGAAACAGTTGTGTACTTCCTCACATTTACTGCTGTATGTCTATGTAGAGGAAACTGTTGTCTACTTCCTTATATTTACTGATGTGTGTCTATGTAGAGGAAACAGTTGTCTACTTCCTTATATTTACTGATGTGTGTCTATGTAGAGGAAACAGTTGTCTACTTCCTCACATTTGTGTGTCTATGTAGAGGAAACAGTTGTCTACTTCCTCACATTTGTGTGTCTATGTAGAGGACACTGTTGTCTACTTCCTTATATTTACTGCTGTATGTCTATGTAGAGGAAACAGTTGTCTACTTCCTTATATTTACTGATGTGTGTCTATGTAGAGGAAACAGTTGTCTACTTCCTCACATTTATTGCTGTATGTCTATGTATAGGAAACAGTTGTCTACCCTCACACATTTACTGCTGTATGTCTATGTAGAGGAAACAGTTGTCTACGTCCTCACATTTACTGCTGTATGTCTATGTAGAGGAAACAGTTGTCTACTTCCGCACATTTGTGTGTCTATGTAGAGGAAACAGTTGTGTACTTCCTCACATTTGTGTGTCTATGTAGAGGAAACAGTTGGCTACTTCCTTATATTTACTGCTGTGTGTCTATGTAGAGGAAACAGTTGTCTACTTCCTTACATTTACTTCTGTATGTCTATGTAGAGGAAACAGTTGTCTACTTCCTCACATTTACTGCTGTATGTCTATGTAGAGGAAACAGGTGTCTACTTCCTTATATTTACTGCTGTATGTCTATGTAGAGGAAACTGTTGTCTACGTCCTCACATTTACTGCTGTATGTCTATGTAGAGGAAACTGTTGTCTACTTCCTTATATTTACTGATGTGTGTCTATGTAGAGGAAACAGTTGTCTACTTCCTTATATTTACTGATGTGTGTCTATGTAGAGGAAACAGTTGTCTACTTCCTCACATTTGTGTGTCTATGTAGAGGAAACAGTAGTCTACTTCCTCACATTTGTGTGTCTATGTAGAGGAAACTGTTGTCTACTTCCTTATATTTACTGATGTGTGTCTATGTAGAGGAAACAGTTGTCTACTTCCTCACATTTGTGTGTCTATGTAGAGGAAACAGTTGTCTACTTCCTCACATTTGTGTGTCTATGTAGAGGAAACAGTTGTCTACTTCCTCACATTTACTGCTGTATGTCTATGTAGAGGAAACTTTTGTCTACTTCCTTATATTTACTGATGTGTGTCTATGTAGAGGAAACTGTTGTCTACTTCCTCACATTTACTGCTCTATGTCTATGTAGAGGAAACTGTTGTCTACTTCCTTATATTTACTGAGGTGTGTCTATGTAGAGGAAACAGTTGCGTACTTCCTCACATTTGTGTGTCTATGTAGAGGAAACAGTTGTCTACTTCCTCACATTTACTGCTGTATGTCTATGTAGAGGAAACTGTTGTCTACTTCCTCACATTTACTGCTGTATGTCTATGTAGAGGAAACAGTTGTCTACTTCCTCACATTTACTGCTGTGTGTCTATGTAGAGGAAACAGTTGTCTACCCTCTCGCATTTACTGCTGTATGTCTATGTAGAGGAAACAGTTGTCTACTTCCTTATAATTACTGATGTATGTCTATGTAGAGGAATTAGGTGTCTACTTCCTTATATTTACTGCTGTATGTCTATGTAGAGGAAATAGGTGTCTACTTCCATATATTTACTGATGTATGTCTATGTAGAGGAAACTGTTGTCTACTTCCTTATAATTACTGATGTATGTCTATGTAGAGGAAATAGGTGTCTACTTCCTTATATTTACTGCTGTATGTCTATGTAGAGGAAATAGGTGTCTACTTCCATATATTTACTGATGTATGTCTATGTAGAGGAAACTGTTGTCTACTTCCTTATATTTACTGATGTGTGTCTATGTAGAGGAAACTGTTGTCTACTTCCTTATATTTACTGCTGTATGTCTATGTAGAGGAAATAGGTGTCTACGTCCTTATATTTACTGCTGTATGTCTATGTAGAGGAAACTGTTGTCTACTTCCTTATATTTACTGATGTGTGTCTATGTAGAGGAAACTGTTGTCTACTTCCTTATATTTACTGATGTATGTCTATGTAGAGGAAACAGTTGTCTACTTCCTTATATTTACTGCTGTATGTCTATGTAGAGGAAACAGTTGTCTACTTCCTTATATTTACTGATGTGTGTCTATGTAGAGGAAATAGGTGTCTACTTCCTTATATTTACTGCTGTATGTCTATGTAGAGGAAACAGTTGTCTACTTTCTCACATTTACTGCTGTATGTCTATGTAGAGGAAACAGTTGTCTACTTCCTCACATTTACTGCTGTATGTCTATGTAGAGGAAACTTTTGTCTACTTCCTTATATTTACTGATGTGTGTCTATGTAGAGGAAACTGTTGTCTACTTCCTCACATTTACTGCTCTATGTCTATGTAGAGGAAACTGTTGCCTACTTCCGCACATTTACAGCTGTATGTCTATGTAGAGGAAACAGTTGTCTACCCTCTCCTATTTACTGTTGTATGTCTATGTGAAGGAAATAGTTGTCTACGTTCTCACATTTGTGTGTCTATGTGGAGGAAACAGTTGTCTACTTCCGCACATTTACTGCTGTATGTCTATGTAGAGGAAACAGTTGTCTACGCCCTCACATTTACTGCTGTATGTCTATGCAGAGGAAACATTTGTCTACCTCCTCACATTTGTGTGTCTATGTGGGGGAAACAATTGTCTACCCCCTCACATTTTCTGTTGTATGTCTATGTAGAGGAAATAGTTGTCTACGTCCTCACATTTGTGTGTCTATGTGGGGGATACTGTTGTCTACCTCCTCACATTTGTGTGTCTATGTGGGGGATACAGTTGTCTACGTCCTCACATGTGTGTGTCTATGTGGGGTATACAGTTGTCTACTTCCTCACATTTGTGTGTCTATGTGGGGGATACAGTTGTCTACCTCCTCACATTTGTGTGTCTATGTGGGGGATACAGTTGTCTACGTCCTCACATTTACTGCTGTATGTCTATGTAGAGGAAACACTTATCTACCAACTCACATTTACTGCTGTATGTCTATGTAGAGGAAACAGTTGTCTACGTTCTCACATTTGTGTGTCTATGTGGAGGAAACAGTTGTCTACTTCCGCACATTTACTGCTGTATGTCTATATAGAGGAGACAGTTGTCTACTTCCTCACATTTGTGTGTCTATGTAGAGGAAACAGTTGTCTACTTCCACACATTTGTGTGTCTATGTAGAGGAAACAGTTGTCTACTTCCGCAAATTTGTGTGTCTATGTAGAGGAAACAGTTGTGTACTTCCTCACATTTGTGTGTCTATGTAGAGGAAACAGTTGTCTACTTCCGCACATTTACTGCTGTCTGTCTATGTAGAGGAAACAGTTGTCTAATTCCTCACATTTACTGCTGTATGTCTATGTAGAGGAAACAGGTGTTTACTTCCGCACATTTACTGCTGTGTGTCTATGTAGAGGAAACAGTTGTCTACTTCCTCACATTTACTGATGTGTGTCTATGTAGAGGAAACAGTTGTCTACTTCCTTATATTTACTGATGTGTGTCTGTGTAGAGGAAACAATTGTCTACCCCCTCACATTTACTGCTGTATGTCTATGTAGAGGAAACAGTTGTCTACGTCCTCACATTTACTGCCGTATGTCTATGTAGAGGAAACAGTTGTCTAAGTCCTCACATTTACTGCTGTATGTCTATGTAGAGGAAACTGTTGTCTACTTCCTTATATTTACTGATGTGTGTCTATATAGAGGAAATAGGTGTCTACTTCCTTATATTTACTGATGTGTGTCTATGTAGAGGAAATAGGTGTCTACTTCCTTATATTTACTGTTGTATGTCTATGTAGAGGAAACTGTTGTCTACTTCCTTATAATTACTGATGTATGTCTATGTAGAGGAAATAGGTGTCTACTTCCTTATATTTACTGCTGTATGTCTATGTAGAGGAAATAGGTGTCTACTTCCATATATTTACTGATGTATGTCTATGTAGAGGAAACTGTTGTCTACTTCCTTATAATTACTGATGTATGTCTATGTAGAGGAAATAGGTGTCTACTTCCTTATATTTACTGCTGTATGTCTATGTAGAGGAAATAGGTGTCTACTTCCATATATTTACTGATGTATGTCTATGTAGAGGAAACTGTTGTCTACTTCCTTATATTTACTGATGTGTGTCTATGTAGAGGAAACTGTTGTCTACTTCCTTATATTTACTGCTGTATGTCTATGTAGAGGAAATAGGTGTCTACGTCCTTATATTTACTGCTGTATGTCTATGTAGAGGAAACTGTTGTCTACTTCCTTATATTTACTGATGTGTGTCTATGTAGAGGAAACTGTTGTCTACTTCCTTATATTTACTGATGTATGTCTATGTAGAGGAAACAGTTGTCTACTTCCTTATATTTACTGCTGTATGTCTATGTAGAGGAAACAGTTGTCTACTTCCTTATATTTACTGATGTGTGTCTATGTAGAGGAAATAGGTGTCTACTTCCTTATATTTACTGCTGTATGTCTATGTAGAGGAAACAGTTGTCTACTTTCTCACATTTACTGCTGTATGTCTATGTAGAGGAAACAGTTGTCTACTTTCTCACATTTACTGCTGTATGTCTATGTAGAGGAAACAGTTGTCTACGTCCTCACATTTACTGATGTGTGTCTATGTAGAGGAAACAGTTGTGTACTTCCTCACATTTGTGTGTCTATGTAGAGGAAACAGTTGTCTACTTTCTCACATTTACTGCTGTATGTCTATGTAGAGGAAACAGTTGTCTACGTCCTCACATTTACTGCTGTATGTCTATGTAGAGGAAACAGTTGTCTACGTCCTAACATTTACTGATGTGTGTCTATGTAGAGGAAACAGTTGTCTACTTCCTTATAATTACTGATGTATGTCTATGTAGAGGAAATAGGTGTCTACTTCCTTATATTTACTGCTGTATGTCTATGTAGAGGAAATAGGTGTCTACTTCCATATATTTACTGATGTATGTCTATGTAGAGGAAACTGTTGTCTACTTCCTTATAATTACTGATGTATGTCTATGTAGAGGAAATAGATGTCTACTTTCTTATATTTACTGCTGTATGTCTATGTAGAGGAAATAGGTGTCTACTTCCATATATTTACTGATGTATGTCTATGTAGAGGAAACTGTTGTCTACTTCCTTATATTTACTGATGTGTGTCTATGTAGAGGAAACTGTTGTCTACTTCCTTATATTTACTGCTGTATGTCTATGTAGAGGAAATAGGTGTCTACGTCCTTATATTTACTGCTGTATGTCTATGTAGAGGAAACTGTTGTCTACTTCCTTATATTTTTGATGTGTGTCTATGTAGAGGAAACTGTTGTCTACTTCCTTATATTTACTGATGTATGTCTATGTAGAGGAAACAGTTGTCTACTTCCTTATATTTACTGCTGTATGTCTATGTAGAGGAAACAGTTGTCTACTTCCTTATATTTACTGATGTGTGTCTATGTAGAGGAAATAGGTGTCTACTTCCTTATATTTACTGCTGTATGTCTATGTAGAGGAAACAGTTGTCTACTTTCTCACATTTACTGCTGTATGTCTATGTAGAGGAAACAGTTGTCTACTTTCTCACATTTACTGCTGTATGTCTATGTAGAGGAAACAGTTGTCTACGTCCTCACATTTACTGATGTGTGTCTATGTAGAGGAAACAGTTGTGTACTTCCTCACATTTGTGTGTCTATGTAGAGGAAACAGTTGTCTACTTTCTCACATTTACTGCTGTATGTCTATGTAGAGGAAACAGTTGTCTACGTCCTCACATTTACTGCTGTATGTCTATGTAGAGGAAACAGTTGTCTACGTACTAACATTTACTGATGTGTGTCTATGTAGAGGAAACAGTTGTGTACTTCTTCACATTTGTGTGTCTATGTAGAGGAAACAGTTGTGTACTTCCTCACATTTACTGCTGTATGTCTATGTAGAGGAAACTGTTGTCTACTTCCTTATATTTACTGATGTGTGTCTATGTAGAGGAAACAGTTGCCTACTTCCTTATATTTACTGATGTGTGTCTATGTAGAGGAAACAGTTGTCTACTTCCTCACATTTGTGTGTCTATGTAGAGGAAACAGTTGTCTACTTCCTCACATTTGTGTGTCTATGTAGAGGACACTGTTGTCTACTTCCTTATATTTACTGCTGTATGTCTATGTAGAGGAAACAGTTTTCTACTTCCTTATATTTACTGATGTGTGTCTATGTAGAGGAAACAGTTGTCTACTTCCTCACATTTATTGCTGTATGTCTATGTATAGGAAACAGTTGTCTACCCTCACACATTTACTGCTGTATGTCTATGTAGAGGAAACAGTTGTCTACGTCCTCACATTTACTGCTGTATGTCTATGTAGAGGAAACAGTTGTCTACTTCCGCACATTTGTGTGTCTATGTAGAGGGAACAGTTGTGTACTTCCTCACATTTGTGTGTCTATGTAGAGGAAACAGTTGGCTACTTCCTTATATTTACTGCTGTGTGTCTATGTAGAGGAAACAGTTGTCTACTTCCTTACATTTACTTCTGTATGTCTATGTAGAGGAAACAGTTGTCTACTTCCTCACATTTACTGCTGTATGTCTATGTAGAGGAAACAGGTGTCTACTTCCTTATATTTACTGCTGTATGTCTATGTAGAGGAAACAGTTGTCTACGTCCTCACATTTACTGCTGTATGTCTATGTAGAGGAAACTGTTGTCTACTTCCTTATATTTACTGATGTGTGTCTATGTAGAGGAAACAGTTGTCTACTTCCTTATATTTACTGATGTGTGTCTATGTAGAGGAAACAGTTGTCTACTTCCTCACATTTGTGTGTCTATGTAGAGGAAACAGTAGTCTACTTCCTCACATTTGTGTGTCTATGTAGAGGAAACTGTTGTCTACTTCCTTATATTTACTGATGTGTGTCTATGTAGAGGAAACAGTTGTCTACTTCCTCACATTTGTGTGTCTATGTAGAGGAAACAGTTGTCTACTTCCTCACATTTGTGTGTCTATGTAGAGGAAACAGTTGTCTACTTCCTCACATTTACTGCTGTATGTCTATGTAGAGGAAACTTTTGTCTACTTCCTTATATTTACTGATGTGTGTCTATGTAGAGGAAACTGTTGTCTACTTCCTCACATTTACTGCTCTATGTCTATGTAGAGGAAACTGTTGTCTACTTCCTTATATTTACTGAGGTGTGTCTATGTAGAGGAAACAGTTGCGTACTTCCTCACATTTGTGTGTCTATGTAGAGGAAACAGTTGTCTACTTCCTCACATTTACTGCTGTATGTCTATGTAGAGGAAACTGTTGTCTACTTCCTCACATTTACTGCTGTATGTCTATGTAGAGGAAACATTTGTCTACTTCCTCACATTTACTGCTGTGTGTCTATGTAGAGGAAACAGTTGTCTACCCTCTCGCATTTACTGCTGTATGTCTATGTAGAGGAAACAGTTGTCTACTTCCTTATAATTACTGATGTATGTCTATGTAGAGGAAATAGGTGTCTACTTCCTTATATTTACTGCTGTATGTCTATGTAGAGGAAATAGGTGTCTACTTCCATATATTTACTGATGTATGTCTATGTAGAGGAAACTGTTGTCTACTTCCTTATAATTACTGATGTATGTCTATGTAGAGGAAATAGGTGTCTACTTCCTTATATTTACTGCTGTATGTCTATGTAGAGGAAATAGGTGTCTACTTCCATATATTTACTGATGTATATCTATGTAGAGGAAACTGTTGTCTACTTCCTTATATTTACTGATGTGTGTCTATGTAGAGGAAACTGTTGTCTACTTCCTTATATTTACTGCTGTATGTCTATGTAGAGGAAATAGGTGTCTACGTCCTTATATTTACTGCTGTATGTCTATGTAGAGGAAATTGTTGTCTACTTCCTTATATTTACTGATGTGTGTCTATGTAGAGGAAACTGTTGTCTACTTCCTTATATTTACTGATGTATGTCTATGTAGAGGAAACAGTTGTCTACTTCCTTATATTTACTGCTGTATGTCTATGTAGAGGAAACAGTTGTCTACTTCCTTATATTTACTGATGTGTGTCTATGTAGAGGAAATAGGTGTCTACTTCCTTATATTTACTGCTGTATGTCTATGTAGAGGAAACAGTTGTCTACTTTCTCACATTTACTGCTGTATGTCTATGTAGAGGAAACAGTTGTCTACTTTCTCACATTTACTGCTGTATGTCTATGTAGAGGAAACAGTTGTCTACGTCCTCACATTTACTGATGTGTGTCTATGTAGAGGAAACAGTTGTGTACTTCCTCACATTTGTGTGTCTATGTAGAGGAAACAGTTGTCTACTTTCTCACATTTACTGCTGTATGTCTATGTAGAGGAAACAGTTGTCTACGTCCTCACATTTACTGCTGTATGTCTATGTAGAGGAAACAGTTGTCTACGTCCTCACATTTACTGATGTGTGTCTATGTAGAGGAAACAGTTGTGTACTTCCTCACATTTGTGTGTCTATGTAGAGGAAACAGTTGTCTACTTCTTCACATTTGTGTGTCTATGTAGAGGAAACAGTTGTGTACTTCCTCACATTTACTGCTGTATGTCTATGTAGAGGAAACTGTTGTCTACTTCCTTATATTTACTGATGTGTGTCTATGTAGAGGAAACAGTTGTCTACTTCCTTATATTTACTGATGTGTGTCTATGTAGAGGAAACAGTTGTCTACTTCCTCACATTTGTGTGTCTATGTAGAGGAAACAGTTGTCTACTTCCTCACATTTGTGTGTCTATGTAGAGGACACTGTTGTCTACTTCCTTATATTTACTGCTGTATGTCTATGTAGAGGAAACAGTTGTCTACTTCCTTATATTTACTGATGTGTGTCTATGTAGAGGAAACAGTTGTCTACTTCCTCACATTTATTGCTGTATGTCTATGTATAGGAAACAGTTGTCTACCCTCTCACATTTACTGCTGTATGTCTATGTAGAGGAAAAAGTTGTCTACGTCCTCACATTTACTGCTGTATGTCTATGTAGAGGAAACAGTTGTCTACTTCCGCACATTTGTGTGTCTATGTAGAGGAAACAGTTGTGTACTTCCTCACATTTGTGTGTCTATGTAGAGGAAACAGTTGGCTACTTCCTTATATTTACTGCTGTGTGTCTATGTAGAGGAAACAGTTGTCTACTTCCTCACATTTACTTCTGTATGTCTATGTAGAGGAAACAGTTGTGTACTTCCTCACATTTGTGTGTCTATGTAGAGGAAACAGTTGTCTACTTTCTCACATTTACTGCTGTATGTCTATGTAGAGGAAACAGTTGTCTACGTCCTCACATTTACTGCTGTATGTCTATGTAGAGGAAATAGGTGTCTACTTCCTTATATTTACTGCTGTATGTCTATGTAGAGGAAACTGTTGTCTACGTCCTCACATTTACTGATGTGTGTCTATGTAGAGGAAACAGTTGTGTACTTCCTCACATTTGTGTGTCTATGTAGAGGAAACAGTTGTCTACTTTCTCACATTTATTGCTGTATGTCTATGTAGAGGAAACAGTTGTCTACGTCCTCACATTTACTGCTGTATGTCTATGTAGAGGAAATAGGTGTCTACTTCCTTATATTTACTGCTGTATGTCTATGTAGAGGAAATAGGTGTCTACTTCCATATATTTACTGATGTATGTCTATGTAGAGGAAACTGTTGTCTACTTCCTTATAATTACTGATGTATGTCTATGTAGAGGAAATAGGTGTCTACTTCCTTATATTTACTGCTGTATGTCTATGTAGAGGAAATAGGTGTCTACTTCCATATATTTACTGATGTATGTCTATGTAGAGGAAACTGTTGTCTACTTCCTTATATTTACTGATGTGTGTCTATGTAGAGGAAACTGTTGTCTACTTCCTTATATTTACTGCTGTATGTCTATGTAGAGGAAATAGGTGTCTACGTCCTTATATTTACTGCTGTATGTCTATGTAGAGGAAACTGTTGTCTACTTCCTTATATTTACTGATGTGTGTCTATGTAGAGGAAATTGTTGTCTACTTCCTTATATTTACTGATGTATGTCTATGTAGAGGAAACAGTTGTCTACTTCCTTATATTTACTGCTGTATGTCTATGTAGAGGAAACAGTTGTCTACTTTCTCACATTTACTGCTGTATGTCTATGTAGAGGAAACAGTTGTCTACTTTCTCACATTTACTGCTGTATGTCTATGTAGAGGAAACAGTTGTCTACGTCCTCACATTTACTGATGTGTGTCTATGTAGAGGAAACAGTTGTGTACTTCCTCACATTTGAGTGTCTATGTAGAGGAAACAGTTGTCTACTTCCTCACATTTACTGCTGTATGTCTATGTAGAGGAAACAGTTGTCTACGTCCTCACATTTACTGCTGTATGTCTATGTAGAGGAAACAGTTGTCTACGTCCTAACATTTACTGATGTGTGTCTATGTAGAGGAAACAGTTGTGTACTTCCTCACATTTGTGTGTCTATGTAGAGGAAACAGTTGTCTACTTCTTCACATTTGTGTGTCTATGTAGAGGAAACAGTTGTGTACTTCCTCACATTTACTGCTGTATGTCTATGTAGAGGAAACTGTTGTCTACTTCCTTATATTTACTGATGTGTGTCTATGTAGAGGAAACAGTTGTCTACTTCCTTATATTTACTGATGTGTGTCTATGTAGAGGAAACAGTTGTCTACTTCCTCACATTTGTGTGTCTATGTAGAGGAAACAGTTGTCTACTTCCTCACATTTGTGTGTCTATGTAGAGGACACTGTTGTCTACTTCCTTATATTTACTGCTGTATGTCTATGTAGAGGAAACAGTTGTCTACTTCCTTATATTTACTGATGTGTGTCTATGTAGAGGAAACAGTTGTCTACTTCCTCACATTTATTGCTGTATGTCTATGTATAGGAAACAGTTGTCTACCCTCTCACATTTACTGCTGTATGTCTATGTAGAGGAAACAGTTGTCTACGTCCTCACATTTACTGCTGTATGTCTATGTAGAGGAAACAGTTGTCTACTTCCGCACATTTGTGTGTCTATGTAGAGGAAACAGTTGTGTACTTCCTCACATTTGTGTGTCTATGTAGAGGAAACAGTTGGCTACTTCCTTATATTTACTGCTGTGTGTCTATGTAGAGGAAACAGTTGTCTACTTCCTCACATTTACTTCTGTATGTCTATGTAGAGGAAACAGTTGTCTACTTCCTCACATTTACTGCTGTATGTCTATGTAGAGGAAACAGGTGTCTACTTCCTTATATTTACTGCTGTATGTCTATGTAGAGGAAACAGTTGTCTACGTCCTCACATTTACTGCTGTATGTCTATGTAGAGGAAACTGTTGTCTACTTCCTTATATTTACTGATGTGTGTCTATGTAGAGGAAACAGTTGTCTACTTCCTTATATTTACTGATGTGTGTCTATGTAGAGGAAACAGTTGTCTACTTCCTCACATTTATGTGTCTATGTAGAGGAAACAGTAGTCTACTTCCTCACATTTGTGTGTCTATGTAGAGGAAACTGTTGTCTACTTCCTTATATTTACTGATGTGTGTCTATGTAGAGGAAACAGTTGTCTACTTCCTCACATTTGTGTGTCTATGTAGAGGAAACAGTTGTCTACTTCCTCACATTTGTGTGTCTATGTAGAGGAAACAGTTGTCTACTTCCTCACATTTACTGCTGTATGTCTATGTAGAGGAAACTTTTGTCTACTTCCTTATATTTACTGATGTGTGTCTATGTAGAGGAAACTGTTGTCTACTTCCTCACATTTACTGCTCTATGTCTATGTAGAGGAAACTGTTGTCTACTTCCTTATATTTACTGAGGTGTGTCTATGTAGAGGAAACAGTTGTCTACTTCCTTATATTTACTGATGTGTGTCTATGTAGAGGAAACAGTTGTCTACTTCCTCACATTTATGTGTCTATGTAGAGGAAACAGTAGTCTACTTCCTCACATTTGTGTGTCTATGTAGAGGAAACTGTTGTCTACTTCCTTATATTTACTGATGTGTGTCTATGTAGAGGAAACAGTTGTCTACTTCCTCACATTTGTGTGTCTATGTAGAGGAAACAGTTGTCTACTTCCTCACATTTGTGTGTCTATGTAGAGGAAACAGTTGTCTACTTCCTCACATTTACTGCTGTATGTCTATGTAGAGGAAACTTTTGTCTACTTCCTTATATTTACTGATGTGTGTCTATGTAGAGGAAACTGTTGTCTACTTCCTCACATTTACTGCTGTATGTCTATGTAGAGGAAACTGTTGTCTACTTCCTTATATTTACTGATGTGTGTCTATGTAGAGGAAACAGTTGTCTACTTCCTTATATTTACTGATGTGTGTCTATGTAGAGGAAACAGTTGTCTACTTCCTCACATTTATGTGTCTATGTAGAGGAAACAGTAGTCTACTTCCTCACATTTGTGTGTCTATGTAGAGGAAACTGTTGTCTACTTCCTTATATTTACTGATGTGTGTCTATGTAGAGGAAACAGTTGTCTACTTCCTCACATTTGTGTGTCTATGTAGAGGAAACAGTTGTCTACTTCCTCACATTTGTGTGTCTATGTAGAGGAAACAGTTGTCTACTTCCTCACATTTACTGCTGTATGTCTATGTAGAGGAAACTGTTGTCTACTTCCTCACATTTACTGCTGTATGTCTATGTAGAGGAAACAGTTGTCTACTTCCTCACATTTACTGCTGTGTGTCTATGTAGAGGAAACAGTTGTCTACCCTCTCGCATTTACTGCTGTATGTCTATGTAGAGGAAACAGTTGTCTACCCTCTCACATTTACTGCTGTGTGTCTATGTAGAGGAAACAGGTGTCTACGTCCTCACATTTACTGCTGTGTGTCTATGTAGAGGAAACAGGTGTCTACGTCCTCACATTTACTGATGTGTGTCTATGTAGAGGAAACAGTTGTCTACTTCCTCACATTTACTGCTGTATGTCTATGTAGAGGAAACAGTTGTCTACCCTCTCACATTTACTGCTGTATGTCTATGTAGAGGAAACAGTTGTCTACTTCCTTATATTTACTGATGTGTGTCTATGTAGAGGAAACAGTTGTCTACTTCCTTATATTTACTGATGTGTGTCTATGTAGAGGAAACAGTTGTCTACTTCCTTATATTTACTGATGTGTGTCTATGTAGAGGAAACAGTTGTCTACTTCCTTATATTTACTGATGTGTGTCTATGTAGAGGAAACAGGTGTCTACGTCCTCACATTTACTGATGTGTGTCTATGTAGAGGAAACAGTTGTCTACTTCCTCACATTTACTGCTGTATGTCTATGTAGAGGAAACCGTTGTCTACCCTCTCACATTTACTGCTGTATGTCTATGTAGAGGAAACAGTTGTCTACCCTCTCACATTTACTGCTGTATGTCTATGTAGAGGAAACTGTTGTCTACTTCCTTATATTTACTGCTGTATGTCTATGTAGAGGAAACAGTTGTCTACTTCCTTATATTTACTGATGTGTGTCTATGTAGAGGAAACAGTTGTCTACTTCCTCACATTTACTGCTGTATGTCTATGTAGAGGAAACAGTTGTCTACCCTCTCACATTTACTGCTGTATGTCTATGTAGAGGAAACAGTTGTCTACGTCCTCACATTTACTGCTGTATGTCTATGTAGAGGAAACAGTTGTCTACTTCCGCACATTTGTGTGTCTATGTAGAGGAAACAGTTGTGTACTTCCTCACATTTGTGTGTCTATGTAGAGGAAACAGTTGTCTACTTCCTTATATTTACTGCTGTGTGTCTATGTAGAGGAAACAGTTGTCTACTTCCTCACATTTACTGCTGTATGTCTATGTAGAGGAAACAGTTGCCTACTTCCTCACATTTACTGCTGTATGTCTATTTAGAGGAAACAGGTGTCTACTTCCTTATATTTACTGCTGTATGTCTATGTAGAGGAAACAGTTGTCTACGTCCTCACATTTACTGCTGTATGTCTATGTAGAGGAAACAGGTGTCTACTTCCTTATATTTACTGCTGTATGTCTATGTAGAGGAAACAGTTGTCTACGTCCTCACATTTACTGCTGTATGTCTATGTAGAGGAAACAGTTGTCTACCCTCTCACATTTACTGCTGTATGTCTATGTAGAGGAAACAGGTGTCTACTTCCTTATATTTACTGATGTGTGTCTATGTAGAGGAAATAGGTGTCTACCTCCTCACATTGAATAATATTGTCATGATTGTACTCTGTCTAGATTTATCTAACAGTATCATGATTGTACTCTGTCTAGATTTATCTAACAGTATCATGATTGTACTCTGTCTAGATTTATCTAACATTGTCATGATTGTACTCTGTCTAGATTTATCTAACATTGTCATGATTGTACTCTGTCTAGATTTATCTAACATTGTCATGATTGTACTCTGTCTAGATTTATCTAACATTGTCATGATTGTACTCTGTCTAGATTTATCTAACATTGTCATGATTGTACCCTGTCTATATGTATCTAACATTGTCATGAATATACTCTGTCTATATCTATCTAAAATTGTCATGATTGTACTCTGTCTATATCTATCTAAAATTGTGATGATTGTACTCTGTCTATATCTATCTAACATTGTCATGATTGTACTCTATCTAGATCTATCTAAGATTGCCATGATTGTGTTCTGCCTAGATCTATCTAACATTGTCATGATTTTACTCTGCCTAGATCTACTTATCATTGTTGTCAGAGTGCTAGAAGTTAGACAGACAGTACAGATCCTGTGAGAGAGGACAGGGGCAGCACATGACAGGACAAGTATGCCTCAGGACAGACAGTTAACATGAGTTAACTGAAAGACAACAATCATCGACGGACTGACAAACCCCGGGACAAGCGAAGGCCAAGACGGAGTACCTGCAACGGAGAACAGGAGGAAACACGGGGCGACTGGAAACGTAACGCAAAACACTGAGGACAGGAGGACAGACTGGACTGAGCGATGGACGTGGACGGATGTGTCTGAGACTGTAGAGCGATTGTACAGCTGAATTGAACGATTGATAGTTTGCGCTGTGAGACGAATAACTGAAACAGTTTGTGTGAGCTAGCTTGGAGTGAGACTATAGCGATGTTACGTATGAAGGACTGAACTGCCGGTGTGGCGACTGTTTTAGATATGTTGATATGTTAAAACTCAACCATGTATACAAACAGATTCATGTATGAAGCCTATTCGGTGATCTTTAAGAAACGGCTATGTGTACTGGTCTTCGACTGATGTTGATTTGTCTCTGACGTCAGGTCTTAGAGGATAGAAATAAATCAATACGAGCCAAGTTAAATCCCAAGACCCTGACAATATGGGGGTGGGGGGGGGGGGTGGGGTGGGGGGGGGGGTTGTTGTTGAAATTTCGTCCGGTTAACCCACAACTGATAACCCTACACGACTGAGGGAAATAACAACAGTCGACTGACAATATATTATAGAACAATAAATAAGGCTTACAGAACTATATGACAAATCATGATTGTACCGTGTCTAGATCTCCCTACCATTGTCATGTTTGTACCCTGCCTAGATATCCTTACCATTGTCAATATGATACTCCGGCTAGATCTCCCTACTGTTGTCATGATTAATCTACTATTAGAACCTACGATGCTTGCTGCTTGCTTGTGTTTGTTGGCTTGAGCTCCAACGCGAAGTCCTGTATGTCGGATGAATGCATCCTGTTGTCCAACATCAGTGTGATGTCATACCGGACCTGAGGTGTGCGTGAGTATCCGTTGTCCCATGTCTGGCTTATTGGTGTGCAGACTGGTGGTTCCTCGCCGTATAGGCAGACACTCTCCGACTTCGGAGGAATCGGCGATCCTACTGACTTTAGCCAGGACCCCGAAGGAACCTGTTGCCCAGGACGCTCGACGAGTACGCGTCAATAGGTCTTGGCCAGTATATAACCCGGCCCTGGTGCCTTGGAAACACCTCTGCGTCCCAGAACCTATGATGATCTTATTACAAATAGAACAATTGCACATATTAGTAAGATTATCGTATTACGCTTAGATTAAACGCTGCCATTATCACACTACATACAGAACATACGAACTATATCGTTTTCATGATCCCACTACACAAAGAACGAATGAACAATATGAATGTCATGATCCCACTTCACAAAGAACACATGAACAATATTAATGGCATGATCCCGCTACACATTGAACAAATGAACAATATGAATGTTACAATCCCACTACACAAAGAACTAATGAACAATATGAATGACATGATCCCACTACACAAAGAACTAATGAACAATATGAATGACATGATCCCGCTACACAAAGAACTAATGAACAATATGAATGACATGATCCCACTAACAAAGAACTAATGAACAATATGAATGACATGATACCACTACACGAAGAACTAATGAACAATATGAATGACATGATCCCACTACAAAAAGAAAACATGAACAATATTAATGTCATGATTCCACTTCACAAAGAACACATGAACAATATTAATGTCATGATCCCACTTCACAAAGAACACATGAACAATATTAATGTCATGATCCCACTTCACAAAGAACACATGAACAATATTAATGTCATGATCCCACTTCACAAAGAACACATGAACAATATGAATGACATGATACCACTACACAAAGAACTAATGAACAATATGAATGACAAGACACCACTACACAAAGAACTAATGAACAATATGAATGACATGATCCCACTACAAAAAGAAAACATGAACAATATTAATGTCATGATCCCACTTCACAAAGAACACATGAACAATATTAATGGCATGATCCGCCACACATTGAACAAATGAACAATATGAATGTTACAATCCCACTACACAAAGAACTAATGAACAAAATGAATGACATGATCCCACTACACAAAAAACTAATGAACAATATGAATGACATGATCCCACTACACAAAGAACTAATGAACAACATGAATGACATGATCCCACTATACAAAGAACTTATGAACAATATGAATGACATGATCCCACTACAAAAAGAAAACATGAACAATATTAATGTCATGATCCCACTTCACAAAGAACACATGAACATTATGAATGACATGATCCCAATACAAAAAGAAAACATGAACAATATTAATGTCATGATCCCACTTCACAAAGAACACATGAACAATATGAATGTCATGATCCCACTTCACAAAGAACACATGAACAATATCAATGTCATGATCCCACTTCACAAAGAACACATGAACAATATTAATGGCATGATCCCGCTACACATTGAACAAATGAACAATATGAATGTTACAATCACACTACACAAAGAACTAATGAAAAATATGAATGACATGATCCCACTTCACAAAGAACGAATGAACAATATTAATGTCATGATCCCACTTCACAAAGAACACATGAACAATATTAATGACATGATCCCACTACACATTGAACAAATGAACAATATGAATGACATGATCCCACTACACAAAGAATAAATGAACAATATGAATGACATGATCCCACTACACAAAGAATAAATGAACAATATGAATGACATGATCCCACTACACATAGCAGAAATGACCCCAATTGTTGACGCAGTCGGTTTCTTCATGCAGGATGGTGAACTGGATGAACCGCCATGTCCGGCGACAGACAGTTGGTCTGGGCGTGTCGGTCAGCCAGCTAAAAGAGAGTGGACAGAAGAGGACCTCGATGAGTTTGTGAGGCAGTTGTCCAACCCGCAGCGCCAGCTGACCAGACAATCCTCGGGCCAGGAGGTTCAACAGTCTGGCGGGAGAAGGCCAGTCTTGACCCGTGCGGCCACTGAAGCCGGCCCCCAGTCACGTGACCCTGACACGTCGTTTCCAGAAGGAGACAAGTCTTGCAGAAATGGCGACGGTGAGTCCACGTCTGCTGGACTCATCAGTGGTTTCAGTGGTCTTCGGTTAATGAAAAACAAGAAAATGGTCAGAAGCTCACAGGCCCAGGCCAAGCGCTCGGCGATGCTGAAATCGCGACAGAATCACCACACAGTCTCCTCGCTTCTCTTCCCCAACGAGGCGGATGACGGTGAAGAAGCAAGTTCCTCGGGCGGAGACGTGCCCCACACTGCGGCCACTGACCCCTGCGCCTCCAGTCCAGAAGGGTCAGATGGTGAGGGAAGCGGGGTGGTCAGCCGGCGCCAGCCAGCCACTAGTGACCTCAGTAAGGACGCCAAGAAGGGGAGGTTCCGCAAGATGTTGTCCCGCCCACTGAACCGCTCTCAGAGTGCAGGCTGTGCCAAGGATGTACCTGCGCATGCGCTGTTCCTAGAGAATCAACAGATGAAAAGCAAAGATGCCGAGTGGGTAAGTGTGCCAGAATGTCTGTGATAGGGGAGACATGTGTGTCTGATAGGGGAGACCTGTGTGTCGGACAAGTGAAGTGTGTGTGTCCATAATAAGGGAGATCTGTGTGTCTGAAAGTGGAGGTCTGTGTATCTGAAAGGGAAGATCTGTGTGTCTAATAGGGGAGATCTGTGTTTCTGATACGGGAGATCTGTGTGTCTATGATAGGGAAGATATGTGTGTATGATAGGGGAGGTCTGTGTGTCCGACCACGTGAAGTGTGTGTGTCCATGATAAGGGAGATTTGTGTGTCTGATATGGGAGATCTGAGTGTCTTATAGGGGAGATCTGTGTGTCTGATAAGGGAGATATATGTGCCTGATAGGGGAGATCTTTGTGACTATGATAGGGGAGATCGGTATGTCTGATAGGGGAGATCTGTGTATCTGACAGGAAAGATTTGTGCGTCTGATAAGGGATATCTGTGTGTCTGATAGAGGCGATATGTGTGTCTTATAGGGGAGATCTGCGTGTCTGATAGGGTAGATATGTATGTCTGATAGGGGAGATCTGAGTGTCTGATAGGGGAGATTTGCGTGTCTGTGATAGGGGAGATCGGTGTGTCTAATAAAAGAGGCCTGTATGTCAAAAAGGGGAGATCTATGCGTCTGATAGGGGAGGCCTGTGTGTCTGATTGGGGAGATCCGTGTGTCTGATAGTGGCGATCTGTGTGTCTATGATAGGAGAGATTTGTGTCAATGATAAGGAAGATTTGCATGTCTATAGTAGGGCAGAGCTATATGTCTATTATAGGGTAGATCTTTGTGTCTATGATAGGGGAGATTTGTGTGTTTTATGGGACAGTTCTGCGTGCCTATGATATGGGAGATTTGTCTATATATGATATAGGGGATATGCGTGTCTATGATAAGGGAGTTTTTCTTGTCCATGACGGGGTAGATCTGTGTGTCTAACATAAAGAAGATCTGTGTGTCTATGACAGAAAAGATCTGTGTGTCTATGCTATTGAAATCTGTGTGTCTATGATAGAGGGGATCTGTGTGTCTATGATAAGAAAGATATGTGTGTCTATGATAGAGGAGATATGTTTGTCTATGATAGGGAAGATATGTGCGTCCATGATAGGAAAGATCTGTGTGTCTATGATAGAGGAGATCTGTGTGTATATTTTTCTTCTTATTCTGCGTTCATCCGGAGTGTTTTTTTTTTTCTCCAGACGTAATTGCGGTGTGTTTTGTTATGCACCCTTGGGCCAAAACCCTTAGGCCAACACATCCGACTTTTGCGTGCATTCTTTAAACCAGGTTAGCATTCCCGAGGGACTCTCACTGTTATGGTGCCGTCCACATCCCAGCTGGTCAAGTTAGAACTGTCGAAGACTTCACGATCCGCCCTCAAGGGAAGGCAGGGACAGTCCATGGGCACTTTCCATGTAACATGGTCCCTGGGGTGAGGGGAACCCTTGATATTATTATATTAAAAGGGGTAGGTTCTGGGAATGGGTACAGGTACTCTCAGTCTACAACCCCTCCGATCCCTAGACCCCGCCTTCTCGCACCCTTTCAACCTCAGGACCCTGACCCCTAGTGCTCCATCCAGAAGACCTGACTCAACTCTGGTTTAGTCCAACAAACTCAAATATAAATGTATTTATATATAAGAGAGTCAAAGGCAATAATTGGCACCTTTCCGTCTTGACAGACGATAGTTTGGTACATTGTGCTTCAAAAAGGCTTAATAACTACGACCCATGGCGGTGGCGAGTGTGGCTGGTAAGGCCAGTTCTTGCTGCAAATGTTTGCCCACAGTAGGTGCATGTGAAAACATGGTCATTTCCAACATCATGCGCCATCTTACGTGTCTCACGCTTTGTGTGTGCTTTATCAGCAATCATTTTCTCTTTTGTCTTTATTCCATTTCTCATGTTTGCCATCCATGCAACACGTTCAGCGACGACTTGCTCCCAATGTGCATTATCAATGCCTGTATCAATCATATCCGGCTTACACACATCTTTGTATCGTAGTAGAGGCCGATCCTGAGATCTCTTACCCATCTGTAATTCACCATAAAAGATGTCCTTTGGTATTCTACCATCATTCATCCTCCTAACGTGTCCTACCCATCTAAGTCTACGAAGACTGAGCATGGAATAAACCGTCACACAACCTGATCTTTCCAATACTTCAGTATTTGTGATTTTGTCTTGCCACTTAATACCAAGAATTCTTCGCAGACACCGCATATGAAAGCTGTTTAAACGTTTCTCTTGGTGTGAGTAAGTTGTCCAGGTTTCACTGCCATAAAGAAGAGTACTAAGGACACAGGCTTGGTAGACGAGGACTTTTATTTTGGCAGTAAGCCTCATGTTCTCCCAGACTCTTTGTGCTAACATGTTCATTGTTGTTGCTGCCTTACCAATCCTGATGTTGATTTCCTGATCTAGGGATAATTTGCTATTTACCACTGATCCTAGATATGTAAAATGGTCTACTATCTCCAGTTCGGTATCGTCAATAAAGATTGATGGTACCCCATATGCACCTTGTGACATAATCTGTGTCTTCTTTTTGTTAATTGTTAAACCAAATTCAGAACATGCATTGGAGAATGCAGATAGTAGATGTTGTAATTCTTCCTCAGAGTGGGTCGTAATTGCAGCATCATCCGCAAAAGCAACACTCTGATTAGTACCCTCCTAATTTTGGTCTTGGCCTTCAATCTATGAACATTATAGAGGCCGCCATCTGAGCGTGAGTGAATGTATATACCGGCATCCTGATCACGAAAGGCACATTTAAGTAGAAGTGAAAAGTATATTCCAAAGAGGGTGGGAGCTAGTACACAACCTTGCTTAACTCCACTCTTGATTTCAAACTCTTCAGAAGTTGCACCATCAAACTTGAATATACCCTTCATGCCTGTGTGGAACGATTCCACAATGGACAGAAGAGTTGGTGGGCAGCCAATCTTCTTTAGTGCCTTGAACAGACCCTCACGACTGACCAAATGAAATGCCTTTGTGAGGTCGATGAAGGCAATAAACAGTGGTTGATTTTGTTCCCGGTATTTTTCTTGCATTTGTCGCAATGAGAATATCATATCAGTGGTAGAACGGTTCTGTCGGACGCCGCACTGTGATTCTGGGTAGACTTGATCTCCTAGGACTTGAAGTCTGTGCAGGACAATTCTGGCAAATACTTTCCCAACAATACACAGAAGTGAGATACCCCTATAGTTGTTGCAGCCGCTCCGATCTCCCTTGTTCTTGTACAGCGTTATGATGTTTGAATCTTTGAAATCCTGTGGGACTTGCCCTTCTCGCCAGCATAGCTCTATTAGCTGGTGGATCTGTAGAGCGAGTGTGTCTTGCCCACTCCTGATCACCTCTATTGCAATCCCATCCTTACCTGGAGCCATGCCAGATGCAAGTTCATTTATAGCACACTTAACTTCTGTTATAGTGGGTAGTGTGTCCAGGTGGTCAAGAGTTGGCAGGGCCTCTATGGCGTTGAGGGTATCATCCGTTAGCTTGGTCTCACTTGAGTAAAGCTCTAAATAGTGCTCGACCCATATATCCATCTGCTGTTTCTTATCAGTGATGATTTCTCCAGTCAAGGTTTTCAGTGGTGCACTTCTTTTGATCATTGGACCACAGGCTTTCTTTATCCCTTCATACATGCTTCTGATGTTTCCCTTATCACTTGCGATTTGAATGGACTCACATAACTTGATCCAATAGTCATTTGCACTCTGCCTGGCAGCCTTTTGTACATCCTTTCTCGCTTGCTTCAGCTCACTCAGAGTGTTACGCGTTGTTCTTTCCTTGTTTCTCAAGAGAGCTATCTTCTTTTTATCAATCAAGGGCTGCAGTGTCTGGCCGTTTGCAGCAAACCAGTCCTGCCTCTTGTGATCCTCAGTGCTGTAAACCCCTACCACAGTTTTATAAAGAGTTTCCTTAAGTTTACCCCACTTTTCACTTACTGCACAATTTTCTGATGTATCAGTGAAAGCGTCTTCAAGTTGCTGTTGAAACTCAAAGCACTTTTCAGGATCGTGAGTGTTAATAATATTAATCCTGGGGCTAGATTTGTGTTTAGCTGTGTAGATTCTCTTTGGTCTCAGTCTAACCCTTGCAACAACCAAAGAATGATCCGTATCACAGTCAGCACTGTGGTAACTTCGAGATAATGATGTATGGTTCAGATGTTGTCTCCGTGTGATGATGAAGTCCAGCTGGTGCCAATGGCCGGATCTTGGATGTTTCCATGTGACCTTATGCATCTCTTTTGTTTTAAAAAAGGAGTTTGTAATACATAGGTCATTACTGGTGCAATGCTCCAGCAGCCTTTGCCCATTTTCATTCATGCGACAGATGTTGTATTTTCCAAGGCACACTGGCCATAAACTCGAGTCCTTGCCCACACGAGCATTGAAATCACCGAGCATATAAATGTAGTCAGATTTTGGAACTGCCTTGATCACGGAGTCTAACTCCTCATATAACGAATCCTTCACATCACCCGAGGAATCGAGTGTCGGTGCATATGCAGTAATAATGGTGGCAAAACCACAAGAGGTTGCCAAGCGCAGGGATAATAGTCTTTCATTTCCTCCTGCTGGAATTTCAATCATTCCCAGTAGCGAATTCTTCACTGCAAAGCCCACAAAATGTTGCCTTTTTATCTGCCTGCCCTCTACCCTTCCAAAAAAATAAAAGGGTATAATTGTTTTCCCTGAGTGACCCTTCCTCAGCGAGGCGAGTCTCCTGCAGGCCAGCAATATCAATGTTAAGACGATTGAGTTCGGCATCAATCACAGCCGTTTTTCTCACATCGTTAAAAATTGGTCAAGTCAGTGGAAAATCCTGGAGACTTGGTTCTCACGTTCCAGGTTGCAAGCCGTAGCTTGAGGTTTCTATTTGTCTTTTTATTATTTTATTTCAAAGGCAATAGAGGTAGGTGAATGTAGGAAGTTTAGACACTAGGAAGACTCAGGATATGCAGAGCAGGTACAAGGCATTCATCACTAGGCCTTGTCAAGATGGTCCACACGGTCTGCCGTCTATGTCGCCTCACCTGGTCTGGGCAGATCCTTCCTTGACTGGTCCCGGCTGAAGTGACCTCTAGGATCGGTAATAGCTGTTGGGAACTAGTTCAGGATCTGGCAACCCACCACGTAGACTCCTGGCTGGTGGCGGCCGCGATGGATGACAAAGTCTTCACGAAAGTTGGCACCCAACATCGAACTGTTCTTAGGCACCGAAGGCATGATGCGTAGTTTATAATGTTAAATAACCTATCACAGTACATAGACCAGCCCTGGGTGGCTGCGGTGAGCAGTTCATATAACCTATCACAGTACATAGACCAGCCGTGGGTGGCTGCGGTGAGCAGTTCATATAACCTATGACAGTCCATAGACCAGCCCTGGGTGGCTGCGGTGAGCAGTTCATATAACCTATGACAGTCCATAGACCAGCCGTGGGAGGCTGCGGTGAGCAGTTCATATAACCTATGACAGTCCATAGACCAGCCGTGGGAGGCTGCGGTGAGCAGTTCATATAACCTATGACAGTCCATAGACCAGCCCTGGGTGGCTGCGGTGAGCAGTTCATATAACCTATGACAGTACATAGACCAGCCCTGGGTGGCTGCGGTGAGCAGTTCATATAACGCCTCTCGTGGAGGTCTCCCGCAGATGGTGGTGGAGTTCAACAGCTCTGCAAAACAAAATGTCTCATTGCAAGACCCAGTCTCGGCACCCGTCAAAGTGTCTGGGCCGTACTGGCCGAATAACAAAATCAATAGACACGATTACCTTGATGTTGAGGTTGTGGTAGGTCCGGAGGTCTTTTATGTAGCTGTACTTCGACTATCAGATTGGCTGGCGTAGACTTGGCGAAGGTTGAACATCTCACATTGAACTACCGGGCGCTTCTCCAACACTCGGGAGTTCCCGCTGCTTGGTACGTGGATTTCGGGCCATGGTTCTCAGTCTCGCCTTCGGTATCCAATCTAGTCGAGCTCGCAATCAAAAGTAGGCTCTGTAACAATAGGGCCTAGTGAGAGCAACACATAACAGCACCGGGCACACAAGCAAGACAAAAATGGTAAGCCTTCAGAACCATAACATGATATAAACATAAACATGTTCCTGTAAACTCCGTCACCTGCACTGAAGTAGGCTGTAGTGGATCGGGCGCTCTCAGACAGCTCAGACAGCTCCAGGAACCACTTCGTCAAGTAGATCTAGGATGCCGCTCGGACAGGTCCTGTCGATCAGTCACAGGTAGCCTCAGGAAGTTACCTGAACACTCTATCATTCTCACCCCTTTCATTCACCACCAGAAGGTTATAGATTAGTGTTAGGCTCTATCACCGTTATAGGCACATACGGCTTCTCGGCCGATCCTATACAAGGTCTTGTCAACATCCGTTTCCCGCTCTGGGCTCTCCCTCCCAGATAGCTGAGAAATCATATTCAGGTATCCGCCTCTTCCCTCCTTAACGTAGGAGAGGTGCCACTCTACTCCAGTCTCTCTCTCTCTCTCTCTCTCTCTCTCTCTCTCTCTCTCTCTCTCTCTCTCTCTCTCTCTCTCTCCCCCCCCCCCCCCTCGGGTTGTCAAGGCTACGAGTAGTATAAATACATGGTTCACCCTCCATGTAGCCGGCCCAATTCAACCACCCATTCCGGATGGCGTGATTCTGTAGAGCGGTGGGGCTGTTCGCTCGAACAGTCTAATCCCTTTCTGAAGGCTAGGAGCCCCCTTAGTTCTACCTCTCTTGCTGCCCCCCCCCCCCCTCTCAGGAAGAACACATATCACTCCCAGATAGGCCCTCCTCAAGGACGAGATAAGTAAAGGAACGGTAAGAAGAAAGTAGCTCGGGAAAATTCAGTGGCCGCCCGAACTTGCGGAGACGGCCCTCATCCCGTCGGTCGTCCTCAGAACTACGTGCTACGCTTCTGCCGACACTCACATTCGACTCCTCTTGACTTTCCCAGTAGTACGGTATATCACGTAATAGGGTTTATCCCATTGGTTGGCAGCATGTATGGAGAATTATCCCATTAGTCGGCAGCATGTAGGGCGATTTATCGAATTCGTCCGCAGCATTTAGAGTGATTTATCCCATTGGTCGGCAGCATGTAGGGAGATTTATCCCATTGGTCAGCAGCATGTAGGGAGATTTATGCCATTGGTCGGTAGCATGTAGGGAGATTTATCCCAATGGTCGGCAGCATGTAGGGAGATTTATCCCAATGATCGGCAGCATGTAGGGAGATTTATCCCAATGGTCGGTAGCATGTAGGGAGATTTATCCCAATGGTCGGCAGCATCTAGGGAGATTTATCCCAATGGTCGGCAGCATGTAGGGAGATTTATGCCATTGGTCGGTAGTATGTAGGGAGATTTATCCCAATGGTCGGCAGCATGTAGGGAGATTTATCCCAATGATCGGCAGCATGTAGGGAGATTTATCCAAATGGTCGGCAGCATCTAGGGAGATTTATCCCAATGGTTGCAGCATGTTGAAAGAGTTATCGCATTGGTCGGCAGCATGTAGGGAGATTTATCCCAATGATCGGCAGCATGTAGGGAGATTTATCCCAGTGGTTGGCAGCATCTAGGGAGATTTATCCCAGTGGTTGGCAGCATGTTGGAAGAGTTATCGCATTGGTCAGCAGCATGTAGAGAGATTTATCCCATTGGTCGGTGGCATGTAAAGAAATTGATCCCATTGGTCGGCAGAATGTAGAGGGATTTATCCCATTGGTTGGCAGCATGTAGAGTGATTTCTTCCATTATCGGCATCATGTAGAGGGATTTATTCCATTGGTCGGCAGCATGTAGAGGCATTTATTCCATTTGTCGGTAGCATGTAGGGAGAGATTTGAAGTAACATGTTTACAGTGTGCTCATGTCAAGGGGAGATGATTCTGTTTACCGGCAGGTGGAGGCACTGAAACCCCGGGCCAGCGAGGGAGACATTCGTGTGGCCAGACAGTCACCGCAGGATGGGCATCTCCATGACGACGACGACGCTGGCAACGACAGTCACCGCAGCCAGATTGGTAGAATCCACAAAACCAACTCTGCCGACTCCGCAATGATGGCAGCCGATGACATTAGCACCAGTACACAGCTCAGTGCAATCAGTCAACCCAAACACAAGTCTAGGAACATGTAAGTTTGTCCCAGTCCACAGATTACATCAGTCAACTCCTACACAAGTCTAGCAACATGTCAGTCTGTCTCAGTACACTGATTACATCAGTCAACCCAAACACAAGTCTAGCAACATGTAAGTCTGTCTCAGTCCACTGATTACATCAGTCAACCCAAACACAAGTCTAGGAACATGTAAGTTTGTCCCAGTCCACAGATTACATCAGTCAACTCCTACACAAGTCTAGCAACATGTCAGTCTGTCTCAGTAAACTGATTACATCAGTCAACCCAAACACAAGTCTAGCAACATGTAAGTCTGTCTCAGTCCACTGATTACATCAGTCAACCCAAACACAAGTCTAGGAACATGTAAGTTTGTCCCAGTCCACTGATTACATCAGTCAACCCAAACACAAGTCTAGCAACATGTAAGTCTGTCTCAGTCCACTGATTACATCAGTCAACCCAAACACAAGTCTAGCAACATGTAAGTTTGTCCCAGTCCACTGATTACATCAGTCAACCCAAACACAAGTCTAGCAACATGTAAGTCTGTCTCAGTCCACTGATTACATCAGTCAACCCAAACACAAGTCTAGGAACATGTAAGTTTGTCCCAGTCCACTGATTACATCAGTCAACACAAACACAAGTCTAGCAACATGTCAGTCTGTCTCAGTCCACTGATTACATCAGTCAACACAAACACAAGTCTAGCAACATGTCAGTCTGTCTCAGTCCACTGATTACACTAGTCACAAACCAAAATGTAACGGATATGAAACTATCTGATCTTAAACTAATTTTGGTTGTGCTGAAAACGAAAATGGCATGAAAAAATGGTGATTGGCTCAAGATTTCAAGATATATGTTACTAGTTAATTTACTTACGGTCAATTTATATATAACGCAACTGTTGCGGTCACTTTAAAATGGTCGTTCTTATTCATAGACTACAGGGTGGATACACCAAGTACGGTTGCTTTCTCTGTGAGTGGGGTAGCCGTGCTTAGACTACAGGGTGGATACACCAAGTACGGTTGCTTTCTCTGTGAGTGGGATAGGCGTGCACGAACTGACCACTACATCAGGAGACATCGGGCAATCAACCAGTCATTGCAGCCTGGCAGTAAGAACGTTGAGAACCCGGCACTTGTCGACACCAACAAGACTTTGTTGTCACCCTTACACATTAGGCTGGGTCTCATGAAAGACTTTGTCAAGGCAATGGAGAAAACAGATAAGGATTTCAAATACCTCATCAGAAAATTTTCAAGGCTCAGTGAAGCTAAAATAAAAGATGGAGTAACTGTCGGGGAGCAAATTCGAAAACTTCTTCATGATATCGAGTTTATTTGCGTGTTATATGGGAAGGAAAAAGCAGCACAGCTAGCATTTAAGTTAATGATGGACAATTTTCTGGGAAACATCAGATCTGATAATTACAATGAAATTGTAGAAAGTATCCTTGTAAAGTATAAGAGTCTTGGCTGCAATATGTCTTTGAAAACTCATTATCAAGATTATCATCTGGATTGCTTTACGTGAAACTGCGGAGTTGTCAGTGATGATCATGGTGAACGATTTCAACATAGCATTGCTGCCATGTAGACAAGTTATCAAGGCAATTGGAACCCTTCAGCCACTATGACAAGAGACACCTCATCGATTGATTACAAGACGCAAAATATAGGAACTTGAACAGCGACTGTGACAAAAGACACCTCATTGATTGATTACAAGACGCAAGCAATGGGAGCTTGAACAGCGACTGAATAATGACGGAGTGGGTGTAAATGTGCCTTTTTAAAACATTATATGTAAACTTTAAATAATGTTTTTATTTTTTGTATCAGTTTGTTGTTTAAAAATTGAAATATCAATTAATTGAGTATGTAACCACGATTTTTTATAATGCTAAAGTAGAAAGACTAAACTGTTCGCCCCAGAATATTAAACACGCATACATCATTTGTATTACCGTGATGAAAATTCATCATTAAACAACCAGAGGCAATTGGTGAATTTCATTATGATATTTGAAATCAGAATGTCAAAATCAATAAGAAATGGTGTATTTAATTTCTTATACAAATAACTTTTGAAAATGTGTAGATTAACGTTATCTGGTCTTGGCAGCAGTCCACTGTCGCCATATCACCCACACATTCTATTGTCTTCACATCACCCACATATTCTATTGTCCTCACATCACCCACACATACTATTGTCCTCACATCACCCACACATACTATTGTCCTCACATCACCCACACATACTATTGTCCTCACATCACCCACATATTCTATTGTCCTCACATCACCCACACATACTATTGTCCTCACATCACCCACACATACTATTGTCCTCACATCACCCACATATTCTATTGTCCTCACATTACTCACACATTCTATTGTCCTCACATCACACACATATTCTATTGTCCTCACATCACTCACGTATTCTATTGTCCTCACATCACCCACATATTCTATTGTCCTCACATTACTCACACATTCTATTGTCCTCACATCACACACATATTCTATTGTCCTCACATCACTCACGTATTCTATTGTCCTCACATCACCCACATATTCTATTGTCCTCATATCACACACACACATTCTATTGTCCTCACATCACACACATATTCTATTGTCCTCATATCACCCACACATTCTATTGTCCTCACATTACCCACACATTCTATTGTCCTCACATCACACACATATTCTATTGTCCTCACATCACTCACGTATTCTATTGTCCTCACATCACACACATATTCTATTGTCCTCATATCACACACACACATTCTATTGTCCTCACATCAAACACACATTCTATTGTCCTCACATCACACACATATTCTATTGTCCTCACATCACCCACGTATTCTATTGTCCTCATATCACACACACATACTATTGTCCTCACATTACCCACATATTCTATTGTCCTCACATCACCCACATATTCTATTGTCCTCACATCACCCACATATCCTATTGTCCTCATATCACCCACACATTCTATTGTCCTCACATTACCCACACATTCTCACACATCTATCCTACATCTCTCACTCATATCTCACACATCTCTCACACATCTCTTACGCATCTATCCCACATCTCTCACACATTTCTCACACATCTATCCTACACGTCTCACTCATATCTCACACATCTCTCACACATTTCTCACACATCTATCCTACATCTCTCACTCATATCTCACACATCTCTCACACATTTCTCACACATCTATCCCACATCTCTCATACATTTCTCACACATCTATCCCACATCTCTCACACATTTCTCACACATCTATCCTACATCTCTCACTCATATCTCACACATCTCTCACACATTTCTCACACATCTATCCCACATCTCTCACACATTTCTCACACATCTCTCACACATTTCTCACACATCTCTCACACATTTCTCACACATCTCTCACACATTTCTCACACATCTATCCCAAATCCCTCACACATCTATCCCACATCTCTCACATATCTATCCCACATCTCTCACACATCTCTAACACATCTATCCCACATCTCTCACACATTTCTCACACATCTATCCCACATCTCTCACAATCTCTCACATCTTCTGTGCATCTCTTTCAGAGCTAAGAAGATCAGCAAGAAATTGTTTCTAAGACGACGACACACAGACTCGACCCTGGGCCTCATTGAGAAGGGCGAAGGCGCTCGACGGCTGGCCACGGTCGACCCAGAGGAGGCCAAACAGTGGAGCAAGTCGTTTGAGAACCTGTTGTTTGATAAAAGTAAGTGAGACAGATGTTGATCTCCGACACAATTTGGTGTAAATGTGGTTGGAGAGTTCTGCATTGACGAATAAAACAGTTGCTGAGATGTTTATTTAGATATGAAACAGTTATTGAGATGTTTATATATATATATAAAACAGTTGGTAAGATGTTTACTGATATATGAAACAGTGATTGAGATATTTATTGATATATGAAACAGTTGGTGAGACATTTATTGATATATGAAACAGTTGGTGAGACATTTATTGATATTCATACATATGGGACGCAGAGGTGTTTCCAAGGCACCAGGGCCGGGTTATATACTGGCCAAGACCTATTGACGCGTCCTCGTCGAGCGTCCTGGGCAACAGGTCCCTTCGGGGTCCTGGCTAAAGTCAATAGGATCGCCGATTCCTCCGAAGTCGGAGAGTGTCTGCCTGTATGGCGAGGAACCACCAGTCTGCACACCAATAAGCCAGACATGGGACAACGGATACTCACGCAAAACTCAGGTCCTGTATGACATCACACTGATGTTGGACAACAGGATGCCTTCATCCGACATACATGACTTCACGTTGGAGCTCAAGCCAACGAACACAAGCAAGCAAGCAAGCTTTCATACATATATGTTTATTGAATCATGTCATTCATACATTTATATGTGCTGAGTGATGTCATTCATACAATTATGTGTGTTGAGTGCTGTCATTCATACATATATGTATGTTGAGTGCTGTCATTCATACATAGATGTATGTTGAGTGCTGTCATTCATTCAGTTATATGTGTTGAGTGATGACATTCATACATAGATGAGTGTTGAGTGATGTCAGTCATTCATAGATGTGTATTGAGTGATGTCATGCATACAATTATGTGTGTTGAGTGCTGTCATTCAAACATAGATGTATGTTGAGTGCTGTCATTCATACATAGATGTATGTTGAGTGCTGTCATTCATACATAGATGTATGTTGAGTGCTATCATTCATACAGTTATATGTGTTGAGTGATGACATTCATACATAGATGTGTATTGAGTGATGTCATTCATATGCACTCTCTCAGAGTGAACGAGCCTTGTCTCCCAGTGTGAACCACCCCCTCTCTAATTGTGAAACACTCATTCTCCCAGTGTGAACCACCCCCTCTCAAATTGTGAAACACTCATTCTCCCAGTGTGAACCACCCCCTCTCTAATTGTGAAACACTCATTCTCCCAGTGTGAACCACCCCCTCTCAAATTGTGAAACACTCATTCTCCCAGTATGAACCACCCCCTCTCTAATTGTGAAACACTCATTCTCCCAGTGTGAACCACCCCCTCTCAAATTGTGAAACACTCATTCTCCCAGTGTGAACCACCCCCTCTCTAATTGTGAAACACTCATTCTCCCAGTGTGAACCACCCCCTCTCAAATTGTGAAACACTCATTCTCCCAGTGTGAACCACCCCCTCTCTAATTGTGAAACACTCATTCTCCCAGTGTGAACCACCCCCTCTCAAATTGTGTGACACTCACTCTCCCAGTGTGAACCACTCCCTCTCTAATTGTGAAACACTCACTCTCAAAGTGTGAACCACTCCCTCTCTAATTGTGAAACACTCATTCTCAAAGTGTGAATCACTACCTCTCTAATTATGAAACACTCACTCTCCCAGTGTGAACCATATCCTGTACATGTGTGAACTACATCCTATCCCAGTGTGAACCACATCCTATCCCAGTGTGAACCACATCCTATCAAAGTGTGAACAACCTTATATCTCAGTGTGAACCACGTCTTCTCCTAGTGTGAAATATCTCATCTCCTAGTGTGTACCATTTTCTATCCCAGTGTAAACCACATCCTCTCCTAGTGTGAACCAGCCTCTTTCCCAACTTAATCATACACTCTCCAAATGTGAACCACTCCCACTCCCAGTGTGAACCAGCCTCTTTCCCAACTGAATCATACACTCTCCAAATGTGAACCACCTCCTCTCCCAGTGTGAACCAGCCTATTTCCCAACTTAATCATACACTCTCCAAATGTGAACCACCCCCTCTCCCAGGGTTAACCACCCCTTCTAGTGTGTATTTATCTGCCATTTAGTGTGTATGTCTGTCCTCTAGTGTGTGTCTGTCTGTCCTCTAGTGTGTGTCTGTCTGTCCTCTAGTGTGTGTTTGTCTGTCCTCTAGTGTGTGTCTGTCTGTCCTCTAGTATGTGTTTGTCTGTCCTCTAGTATGTGTATGTATGTCTTCTAGTGTGTGTCTGTCTGTCCTCTAGTGTGTATGTCTGTCCTCTAGTATGTGTTTGTCTGTCCTCTAGTATGTGTATGTATGTCTTCTAGTGTGTGTCTGTCTGTCCTCTAGTGTGTGTCTGTCTGTCCTCTAGTATGTGTTTGTCTGTCCTCTAGTGTGTGTCTGTCTGTCCTCTAGTATGTGTCTGTCTGTCCTCTAGTGTGTGTCTGTCTGTTCTCTAGTATGTGTTTGTATGTCCTCTAGTATGTGTCTGTCTGTCCTCTAGTATGTGTTTGTCTGTCCTCTAGTATGTGTTTGTCTGTCCTCTAGTATGTGTATGTCTATCCTCTAGTGTGTGTCTGTCTGTCCTCTAGTATGTGTATGTCTGTCCTCTAGTATGTGTTTGTCTGTCCTCTAGTATGTGTCTGTCTGTCCTCTAGTATGTGTCTGTCTGTCCTCTAGTATGTGTTTGTTGTCCTCTAGTGTGTATGTCTGTCCTCTGTGTGTCTGTCTGTCCTCTAGTATGTGTTTGTCTGTCCTCTAGTTGTGTCTGTCTGTCCTCTAGTATGTGTTTGTCTGTCCTCTAGTGTGTGTTTGTCTGTCCTCTAGTATGTGTTTGTCTGTCCTCTAGTATGTGTATGTCTGTTCTCTAGTATGTGTTTGTCTGTCCTCTAGTATGTGTATGTCTATCCTCTAGTATGTGTATGTCTGTCCTCTAGTATGTGTCTGTCTGTCCTCTAGTATGTGTTTGTTGTCCTCTAGTGTGTATGTCTGTCCTCTGTGTGTCTGTCTGTCCTCTAGTATGTGTTTGTCTGTCCTCTAGTATGTGTTTGTCTGTCCTCTAGTGTGTGTTTGTCTGTCCTCTAGTATGTGTTTGTCTGTCCTCTAGTATGTGTCTGTCTGTCCTCTAGTATGTGTATGTCTGTCCTCTAGTATGTGTATGTCTGTCCTCTAATGTGTGTCTGTCTGTTCTCTAGTATGTGTTTGTATGTCCTCTAGTATGTGTCTGTCTGTCCTCTAGTATGTGTTTGTTGTCCTCTAGTGTGTATGTCTGTCCTCTAATGTGTGTCTGTCTGTCCTCTAATATGTGTATGTATGTCCTCTAGTATGTGTTTGTCTGTCCTCTAGTATGTGTCTGTCTGTCCTCTAGTATGTGTTTGTTGTCCTCTAGTGTGTATGTCTGTCCTCTAATGTGTGTCTGTCTGTCCTCTAGTATGTGTTTGTCTGTCCTCTAGTTGTGTCTGTCTGTCCTCTAGTATGTGTCTGTCTGTCCTCTAATGTGTGTCTGTCTGTTCTCTAGTATGTGTTTGTATGTCCTCTAGTATGTGTCTGTCTGTCCTCTAGTATGTGTTTGTCTGTCCTCTAGTATGTGTTTGTCTGTCCTCTAGTATGTGTTTGTCTGTCCTCTAGTGTGTGTCTGTCTGTCCTCTAGTATGTGTCTGTCTGTCCTCTAGTGTGTGTCTGTCTGTCCTCTAGTATGTGTTTGTCTGTCCTCTAGTATGTGTCTGACTGTCCTCTAGTGTGTGTATGTCTGTCCTCTAGTGTGTGTTTGTCTGTCCTCTAGTATGTGTCTGTCTGTCCTCTAGTATGTGTCTGTCTGTCCTCTAGTGTGTGTTTGTCTGTCCTCTAGTATGTGTTTGTCTGTCCTCTAGTATGTGTTTGTCTGTCCTCTAGTATGTGTTTGTCTATCCTCTAGTATGTGTTTGTCTGTCCTCTAGTATGTGTCTGTCTGTCCTCTAGTGTGTGTCTGTCTGTCCTCTAGTATGTGTTTGTCTGTCCTCTAGTATGTGTCTGACTGTCCTCTAGTATGTGTATGTCTGTCCTTTAGTGTGTGTTTGTCTGTCCTCTACTGTGTCTGTCCTCTGACGTGCCTGTCCTTTAGTGTGCCTGTTTTCTACTGTCTATACTGGATCTATCCTCTACTGTGCCTGTCCTCTACTGTGCCTATCCTCTACTGTGTCTGTCCTCTACTTTGTTTGTCCTCTAGTATGCCTGTCATCTAGTGTGTCTGTCTCTCTGTCGGCAGCGGGTCTGGAGCTGTTCCGAGGCTTCCTGCTGACAGAACACAGCGATGAGAACATCGAGTTCTGGATCGCCTGCGAGAACTACAAGCACGCTAAGTCCAGCAAGCAACTGCCCGCCCTGGCCATCAAGATATTCAACGACTACGTGGCGGTCCAGTCCAAGCGCGAGGTAAGCATCCCCCAGTTGGCGACTGTTCTGTAACCATCTCTCGCATGAACATCAATCGATTTAGGAGGCAAGAATGATGATATCTCTTTCATGTACATAAGTCAATGATGTAGGAAACAACAATGATGTATCTTTCTAGTGGTTTGAGGACATCAGACATTATGTAGGCAACACAACTATATTAGATCTTCATGTTGTCCAAGTTAGGGACCACTGGCGTAGTCAAATCTCACACACACTGTTGCATGAATCGGACAGGGGACAACACATAGTGTAGAGATGTCATTGTTATCAGAGATGGGAGATGTATTATAGGGGACAACACTATAGTGTAGAGATGTCATTGTTATCAGAGATGGGAGATGTATAGGGGACACCACTATAGTGTAGAATTGTCATTGTTATCAGAGATGGGAGATGTATTATAGGGGACAACACTATAGTGTAGAGATGTCATTGTTATCAGAGATGGGAGATGTATTATAGTGGACAACACTATAGTGAAGAGATGTCATTGTTATAAGAGATGGGAGATGTATTATAGGGGACACCACTATAGTGTAGAGTTGTCATTGTTATCAGAGATGAGAGATGTATTATAGGGAACACTACTATAGTGTAGAGATGTCATTGTTATCAGAGATGGGAGATGTATTATAGGGGACACCACTATAGTGTAGAGATGTCATTGTTATCAGAGATGGGAGATGTATTATAGGGGATACCACTATAGTGCAGAGATGTAATTGTTATCAGAGATGGGAGATGTATTATAGGGGACACCACTATAGTGTAGAGTTGTCATTGTTATCAGAGATGGGAGATGTATAGGGGACAACACTATAGTAGAGAGATGTAATGTTATCAGAGATGGGAGATGTATTATAGTGGACAATACTATAGTACAGAGATGTCATTGTTATAAGAGATGGGAGATGTATTATAGGGGACACCACTATAGTGTAGAGTTGTCATTGTTATCAGAGATGAGAGATGTATTATAGGGAACACTACTATAGTGTAGAGTTGTCATTGTTATCAGAGATGGGAGATGTATTATAGGGGACACCACTATAGTGTAGAGATGTCATTGTTATCAGAGATGGGAGATGTATTATAGGGGATACCACTATAGTATTATAGGGGACAACACTATAGTGTCGAGATGTCATTGTTATCAGAGATGGGAGATGTATAGGGGACACCACTATAGTGTAAAGTTGTCATTGTTATCAGAGATGGGAGATGTATAGGGGACACCACTATAGTGTAGAGTTGTCATTGTTATCAGAGATGGGAGATGTATAGGGGACACCACTATAGTACAGAGATGTAATGTTATCAGAGATGGGAGATGTAGTATAGGGGACAATACTATAGTATAGAGATGTCATTGTTATCAGAGATGGGAGATGTATTATAGGGGACAACACTATAGTGTAGAGATGTCATTGTTATCAGAGATGGGAGATGTATTATAGGGGACAACACTATAGTGTGGAGATGTCAATGTTATCAGAGATGGGAGATGTATTATAGGGGACATCACTATAGTGAAGAGATGTCATTGTTATAAGAGATGGGAGATGTATTATAGGGGACACCACTATAGTGTAGAATTGTCATAGTTATCAGAGATGGGAGATGTATTATATGGGACACCACTATAGTGTAGAATTGTCATTGTTATCAGAGATGGGAGATGTATTATAGGGGACATCACTATAGTGAAGAGATGTCATTGTTATAAGAGATGGGAGATGTATTATAGGGGACACCACTATAGTGTAGAGTTGTCATTGTTATCAGAGATGGGAGATGTATTATAGGGGACACAACTATAGTGTAGAGATGTCATTGTTATCAGAGATGGGAGATGTATTATAGGTCTCACCACTATAGTGCAGAGATGTCATTGTTATCAGAGATGGGAGATGTATTATAGGAAACACCACTATAGTGTAGAGTTGTAATTGTTATCAGAGATGGGAGATGTATAGGGGACACAACTATAGTACAGAGATTTAATGTTATCAGAGATGGGAGATGTATTATAGGGGACACAACTATAGTCTAGAGTTGTCATTATTATCAGAGATGGGAGATGTATTATAGGGGACACCACTATAGTGTAGAGATGTCATTGTTATCAGAGATGGGAGATGTATTATAGGGGACAACACTATAGTGCAGAGATGTCATTGTTATCAGAGATGGGAGATGTATTATAGGGGACACCACTATAGTGTAGAGTTATCATTGTTATCAGAGATGGGAGATATATTATAGGGGACACCACTATAGTGTAGAGATGTCATTGTTATCAGAGATGGGAGATGTATTATAGGGGACAACACTATAGTGTAGAGTTGTCATTGTTATCAGAGATGGGAGATGTATAGGGGACAACACTATTGTGTAGAGTTGTCATTGTTATCAGAGATGGGAGATGTATAGGGGACACCACTATAGTACAGAGATGTAATGTTATCAGAGATGGGAGATGTAGTATAGGGGACAATACTATAGTATAGAGATGTCATTGTTATCAGAGATGGGAGATGTATTATAGGGGACAACACTATAGTGTAGAGATGTCATTGTTATCAGAGATGGGAGATGTATTATAGGGGACAACACTATAGTGTGGAGATGTCAATGTTATCAGAGATGGGAGATGTATTATAGGGGACATCACTATAGTGTCGAGATGTCATTGTTATCAGAGATGGGAGATGTATAGGGGACACCACTATAGTGTAAAGTTGTCATTGTTATCAGTGATGGGAGATGTATAGGGGACAACACTATAGTGTAGAGTTGTCATTGTTATCAGAGATGGGAGATGTATAGGGGACAACACTATTGTGTAGAGTTGTCACTGTTATCAGAGATGGGAGATGTATAGGGGACACCACTATAGTACAGAGATGTAATGTTATCAGAGATGGGAGATGTATAGGGGACAACACTATAGTGTAGAGATGTCATTGTTATCAGAGATGGGAGATGTATTATAGGGGACACAACTATAGTGTAGAGTTGTCATTGTTATCAGAGATGGGAGATGTATAGGGGACACCACTATAGTACAGAGATATAATGTTATCAGAGATGGGAGATGTGTTATAGGGGACAACACTATAGTACAGAGATGTCATTGTTATCAGAGATGGGAGATGTAGTATAGGGGACAACACTATAGTGTAGAGATGTCATTGTTATCAGAGATGGGAGATGTATTATAGGGGACAACACTATAGTACAGAGATGTAATGTTATCAGAGATGGGAGATGTATTATAGGGGACATCACTATAGTGAAGAGATGTCATTGTTATAAGAGATGGGAGATGTATTATAGGGGACACCACTATAGTGTAGAATTGTCATAGTTATCAGAGATGGGAGATGTATTATATGGGACACCACTATAGTGTAGAATTGTCATTGTTATCAGAGATGGGAGATGTATTATAGGGGACATCACTATAGTGAAGAGATGTCATTGTTATAAGAGATGGGAGATGTATTATAGGGGACACCACTATAGTGTAGAGTTGTCATTGTTATCAGAGATGGGAGATGTATTATAGGGGACACAACTATAGTGTAGAGATGTCATTGTTATCAGAGATGGGAGATGTATTATAGGTCTCACCACTATAGTGCAGAGATGTCATTGTTATCAGAGATGGGAGATGTATTATAGGAAACACCACTATAGTGTAGAGTTGTAATTGTTATCAGAGATGGGAGATGTATAGGGGACACAACTATAGTACAGAGATTTAATGTTATCAGAGATGGGAGATGTATTATAGGGGACACAACTATAGTCTAGAGTTGTCATTATTATCAGAGATGGGAGATGTATTATAGGGGACACCACTATAGTGTAGAGATGTCATTGTTATCAGAGATGGGAGATGTATTATAGGGGACAACACTATAGTGCAGAGATGTCATTGTTATCAGAGATGGGAGATGTATTATAGGGGACAACACTATAGTGTAGAGTTATCATTGTTATCAGAGATGGGAGATATATTATAGGGGACACCACTATAGTGTAGAGATGTCATTGTTATCAGAGATGGGAGATGTATTATAGGGGACAACACTATAGTGTCGAGATGTCATTGTTATCAGAGATGGGAGATGTATAGGGGACACCACTATAGTGTAAAGTTGTCATTGTTATCAGAGATGGGAGATGTATAGGGGACAACACTATAGTGTAGAGTTGTCATTGTTATCAGAGATGGGAGATGTATAGGGGACAACACTATAGTGTAGAGTTGTCATTGTTATCAGAGATGGGAGATGTATAGGGGACACCACTATAGTACAGAGATGTAATGTTATCAGAGATGGGAGATGTATTATAGGGAATAACACTATAGTACAGAAATGTCATTGTTATCAGAGATGGGAGATGTATTATAGGGGACACCATTATAGCGTAGAGTTGTCATTGTTATCAGAGATGGGAGATGTATTATAGGGGACACAACTATAGTGTAGAGATGTCATTGTTATCAGAGATGGGAGATGTATTATAGGGGACAACACTATAGTACAGAGATGTCATTGTTATCAGAGATGGGAGATGTATTATAGGGGACAACACTATAGTGTAGAGATGTCCTTGTTATCAGAGATGGGAGATGTATTATAGGGGAAAACACTACAGTGTAGAGTTGTCATTGTTATCAGAGATAGGAGATGTATTATAGGGGACAACACTATAGTACAGAGATGTCATTGTTATCAGAGATGGGAGATGTATTATAGGGGACAACACTATAGTGTAGAGTTGTCATTGTTATCAGAGATGGGAGATGTATAGGGGACACCACTATAGTGTAGAGTTGTCATTGTTATCAGAAATGGGAGATGTATAGGGGACAACCCTATAGTGTAGAGTTGTCATTGTTATCAGAGATGAGAGATGTATAGGAGACACCACTATAGTGTAGAGTTGTCACTGTTATCAGTGATGGGAGATGTATAGGGGACACCACTATAGTGTAGAGTTGTCATTGTTATCAGAAATGGGAGATGTATAGGGGACCACACTATAGTGTAGAGTTGTCATTGTTATCAGAGATGGGATATGTATGGGGGACACCACTATAGTGTAGAGTTGTAATTTTTATCAGAGATGGGAGATGTATAGGGGACACCACTATAGTGTAAAGTTGTCATTGTTATCAGAGATGGGAGATGTATAGGGGACAACACTATAGTGTAGAGTTGTCATTGTTATCAGAGATGGGAGATGTATAGGGGACAACACTATTGTGTAGAGTTGTCACTGTTATCAGAGATGGGAGATGTATAGGGGACACCACTATAGTACAGAGATGTAATGTTATCAGAGATGGGAGATGTATTATAGGGAACAACACTATAGTACAGAAATGTCATTGTTATCAGAGATGGGAGATGTATTATAGGGGACACAACTATAGTGTAGAGTTGTCATTGTTATCAGAGATGGGAGATGTATAGGGGACACCACTATAGTACAGAGATATAATGTTATCAGAGATGGGAGATGTATTATAGGGGACAACACTATAGTACAGAGATGTCATTGTTATCAGAGATGGGAGATGTAGTATAGGGGACAACACTATAGTGTAGAGTTGTCATTGTTATCAGAGATGGGAGATGTATAAGGGACACCACTATAGTACAGAGATGTAATGTTATCAGAAATAGGAGATGTATTATAGGGGACAACACTATAGTACAGAAATGTCATTGTTATCAGAGATGGGAGATGTATTATAGGGGACAACACTATAGTGTAGAGTTGTCATTGTTATCAGAGATGGGAGATGTATAGGGGACACCACTATAGTGTAGAGTTGTCATTGTTATCAGAAATGGGAGATGTATAGGGGACAACACTATAGTGTAGAGTTGTCATTGTTATCAGAGATGGGAGATGTATAGGGGACACCACTAGAGTGTAGAGATGTCATTGTTATCAGAGATGAGAGATGTATTATAGGGGACAACACTATAGTGTAGAGTTGTCGTTGTTATCAGAGATGGGAGATGTATAGGGGACACCACTATAGTGTAGAGTTGTCATTGTTATCAGAGATGGGAGATGTATTATAGGGGACACGACTATAGTGTGTAGTTGTCATTGTTATCAGAGATGGGAGATGTATTATAGGAGACACCACTATAGTATAAAGATGTCATTGCTATCAGAGATGGGAGATGTATTATAGGGGACAACACTATAGTATAAAGATGTCATTGTTATCAGAGATGGGAGATGTATTATAGGGAACAACACTATAGTATAGAGATGTCATTGTTATCAGAGATGGGAGATGTATTATTGGGGACAACACTATCGTGTAGAGTTGTCATTGTTATCAGAGATGGGAGATGTATAGGGGACACCACTATAGTGTAGAGTTGTCATTGTTATCAGAAATGGGAGATGTATAGGGGACAACCCTATAGTGTAGAGTTGTCATTGTTATCAGAGATGAGAGATGTATAGGAGACACCACTATAGTGTAGAGTTGTCACTGTTATCAGTGATGGGAGATTTATAGGGGACACCACTATAGTGTAGAGTTGTCATTGTTATCAGAAATGGGAGATGTATAGGGGACCACACTATAGTGTAGAGTTGTCATTGTTATCAGAGATGGGATATGTATGGGGGACACCACTATAGTGTAGAGTTGTAATTTTTATCAGAGATGGGAGATGTATAGGGGACACCACTATAGTGTAAAGTTGTCATTGTTATCAGAGATGGGAGATGTATAGGGGACAACACTATAGTGTAGAGTTGTCATTGTTATCAGAGATGGGAGATGTATAGGGGACAACACTATTGTGTAGAGTTGTCACTGTTATCAGAGATGGGAGATGTATAGGGGACACCACTATAGTACAGAGATGTAATGTTATCAGAGATGGGAGATGTATTATAGGGAACAACACTATAGTACAGAAATGACATTGTTATCAGAGATGGGAGATGTATTATAGGGGACACAACTATAGTGTAGAGTTGTCATTGTTATCAGAGATGGGAGATGTATAGGGGACACCACTATAGTACAGAGATATAATGTTATCAGAGATGGGAGATGTATTATAGGGGACAACACTATAGTACAGAGATGTCATTGTTATCAGAGATGGGAGATGTAGTATAGGGGACAACACTATAGTGTAGAGTTGTCATTGTTATCAGAGATGGGAGATGTATAAGGGACACCACTATAGTACAGAGATGTAATGTTATCAGAAATAGGAGATGTATTATAGGGGACAACACTATAGTACAGAAATGTCATTGTTATCAGAGATGGGAGATGTATTATAGGGGACAACACTATAGTGTAGAGTTGTCATTGTTATCAGAGATGGGAGATGTATAGGGGACACCACTATAGTGTAGAGTTGTCATTGTTATCAGAAATGGGAGATGTATAGGGGACAACACTATAGTGTAGAGTTGTCATTGTTATCAGAGATGGGAGATGTATAGGGGACACCACTAGAGTGTAGAGATGTCATTGTTATCAGAGATGGGAGATGTATAGGGGACAACACCATAGTGTAGAGTTGTCATTGTTATCAGAGATGGGAGATGTATAGGGGACAACACCATAGTGCAGAGTTGTCATTGTTATCAGAGATGAGAGATGTATTATAGGGGACAACACTATAGTGTAGAGTTGTCGTTGTTATCAGAGATGGGAGATGTATAGGGGACACCACTATAGTGTAGAGTTGTCATTGTTATCAGAGATGGGAGATGTATTATAGGGGACACGACTATAGTGTGTAGTTGTCATTGTTATCAGAGATGGGAGATGTATTATAGGAGACACCACTATAGTATAAAGATGTCATTGCTATCAGAGATGGGAGATGTATTATAGGGGACAACACTATAGTATAAAGATGTCATTGTTATCAGAGATGGGAGATGTATTATAGGGAACAACACTATAGTATAGAGATGTCATTGTTATCAGAGATGGGAGATGTATTATTGGGGACAACACTATAGTGTAGAGTTGTCATTGTTATCAGAGATTGGAGATGTATTATAGGGGACACCACTATAGTATAAAGATGTCATTGTTATCAGAGATGGGAGATGTATTATAGGGGACACCACTACAGTATAAATATGTCATTGTTATCAGAGATGGGAGATGTATTATAGGGGACACCACTATAGTATAAAGATGCCATTGTTATCAGAGATGGGAGATGTGTTATAGGGGACAACACTATAGTGTAGAGATGTCATTGTTATCAGAGATGGGAGATGTATAGGGGACAACACTATAGTGTAGAGATGTCATTGTTATCACTGTGTCTGTGTCCTCTAATGTGTCTGTACTCTAGCGTGCATGTCCTCTAATGTGTCTGTACTCCAGCGTGCATGTCCTCTAGTGTGTCTCTCCTCTAGTGTGTCTGTACTCTAGCGTGCATGTCCTCTAGTGTGTCTGTTCTCTATTGTGTCTGTACTCTAGCGTGCATGTCCTCTAGTGTGTCTGTACTCCAGCGTGCATGTCCTCTATTGTGTCTCTCCTCTAGTGTGTCTGTACTCTAGCGTGTTTGTACTCTAGCGTGTCTGTCCTCTATTGTGTCTGTACTCTAGCGTGCATGTCCTCTAGTGTGTCTGTACTCTAGCGTGCATGTCCTCTAGTGTGTCTCTCCTCTAGTGTGTCTGTACTCTAGCGTGTTTGTACTCTAGCGTGTCTGTCCTCTAGTGTGTCTCTCCTCTAGTGTGTCTGTACTCTAGCGTGCATGTCCTCTAGTGTGTCTGTTCTCTATTGTGTCTGTACTCTAGTGTGTCTGTACTCTAGCGTGCATGTCCTCTAGTGTGTCTCTCCTCTAGTGTGTCTGTACTCTAGCGTGCATGTACTTTAGTGTGTCTGTACTCTAGCGTGTCTGTCCTCTAGTGTGTCTGTACTCTAGCGTGCATGTACTTTAGTGTGTCTGTACTCTAGCGTGTCTGTCCTCTAGTGTGTCTGTACTCTAGCGTGCATGTCCTCTAGTGTGTCTCTCCTCTAGTGTGTCTGTACTCTAGCGTGCATGTACTTTAGTGTGTCTGTACTCTAGCGTGTCTGTCCTCTAGTGTGTCTGTACTCTAGCGTGCATGTACTTTAGTGTGTCTGTACTTTAGCGTGTCTGTCCTCTAGTGTGTCTGTACTCTAGCGTGCCTGTCCTGCAGTGTGTCTGTACTCTAGCGTGCATGTACTTTAGTGTGTCTGTACTTTAGCGTGTCTGTCCTCTAGTGTGTCTGTACTCTAGCGTGCCTGTCCTGCAGTGTGTCTGTACTCTAGCGTGCGTGCCCTGTAGTGTGTCTGTACTCTAGCGTGCATGTCCTCTAGTGTGTCTGTACTCTAGCGTGTCTGTCCTCTAGTGTGTCTGTACTCTAGCGTGTCTGTCCTCTAGTGTGTCTGTACTCTAGCGTGTCTGTCCTCTAGTGTGTCTGTACTCTAGCGTGCCTGTCCTGCAGTGTGTCTGTACTCTAGCGTGCCTGTCCTGCAGTGTGTCTGTACTCTAGCGTGTCTGTCCTCTAGTGTGTCTGTACTCTAGCGTGCCTGTCCTGCAGTGTGTCTGTACTCTAGCGTGTCTGTACTCTAGCGTGTCTGTCCTCTAGTGTGTCTGTCCTCTAGTGTGTCTGTACTCTAGCGTGCATGTCCTCTAGTGTGTCTGTTCTCTATTGTGTCTGTACTCTAGCGTGCATGTCCTCTAGTGTGTCTGTTCTCTATTGTGTCTGTACTCTAGCGTGCATGTCCTCTATTGTGTCTGTACTCTAGCGTGTCTGTCCTCTAGTGTGTCTGTACTCTAGCGTGCCTGTCCTGCAGTGTGTCTGTACTCTAGCGTGTCTGTCCTCTAGTGTGTCTGTACTCTAGCGTGTCTGTCCTCTAGTGTGTCTGTACTCTAGCGTGCCTGTCCTGCAGTGTGTCTGTACTCTAGCGTGTCTGTCCTCTAGTGTGTCTGTACTCTAGCGTGCATGCCCTGTAGTGTGTCTGTACTCTAGCGTGCATGTCCTCTAGTGTGTCTGTACTCTAGCGTGTCTGTACTCTAGCGTGTCTGTACTCTAGCGTGTCTGTACTCTAGCGTGTCTGTACTCTAGTGTGTCTGTACTCTAGCGTGCATGTCCTCTAGTGTGTCTGTTCTCTATTCAGTATGTCCTCTCTTGTGTCTGTTCTCTACTGTGTCTGTCCTCTATTGTGTATGTCCTCTAGTGTGTCTGTCCTCTATTGTGTCTGTCCTCTATTGTGTCTGTCCTCTATTGTGTCTGTACTCTAGTGTGTCTGTCCTCTATTGTGTCTGTCCTCTATTGTGTCTTTACTCTAGTGTGTCTGTACTCTAGCGTGTCTGTACTCTAGTGTGTCTGTACTCTAGCGTGTCTGTACTCTAGCGTGTCTGTACTCTATTGTGTCTGTCCTCTATTGTGTCTGTCCTCTATTGTGTCTGTCCTCTAGTGTGTCTGTTCTCTATTGTGTATGTCCTCTCTTGTGTCTGTACTCTAGTGTGTCTGTCCTCTATTGTGTCTGTCCTCTATTGTGTCTGTCCTCTATTGTGTCTGTACTCTAGTGTGTCTGTCCTCTATTGTGTCTGTCCTCTATTGTGTCTGTACTCTAGTGTGTCTGTACTCTAGCGTGTCTGTACTCTAGTGTGTCTGTACTCTAGCGTGTCTGTACTCTAGCGTGTCTGTACTCTAGCGTGTCTGTACTCTAGCGTGTCTGTACTCTAGCGTGTCTGTACTCTAGTGTGTCTGTACTCTAGCGTGCATGTCCTCTCTTGTGTCTGTCCTCTCTTGTGTCTGTCCTCTATTGTGTCTGTCCTCTACTCTGTGTGTCCTCTATTGTGTCTATTCTCTATTGTGTATGTCCTCTCTTGTGTCTGTCCTTTAGTGTGTCTGTCCTCTATTGTGTCTGTCCTCTATTGTGTCTGTCCTCTACTGTGTCTGTCCTCTATTGTGTCTGTCCTCTATTGTGTCTGTCCTCTATTGTGTCTGTACTCTAGTGTGTCTGTACTCTAGCGTGTCTGTACTCTAGTGTGTCTGTACTCTAGCGTGTCTGTACTCTAGCGTGTCTGTACTCTAGCGTGTCTGTACTCTAGCGTGTCTGTACTCTAGCGTGTCTGTACTCTAGTGTGTCTGTACTCTAGCGTGCATGTCCTCTCTTGTGTCTGTCCTCTCTTGTGTCTGTCCTCTATTGTGTCTGTCCTCTACTCTGTGTGTCCTCTATTGTGTCTATTCTCTATTGTGTATGTCCTCTCTTGTGTCTGTCCTTTAGTGTGTCTGTCCTCTATTGTGTCTGTCCTCTATTGTGTCTGTCCTCTACTGTGTCTGTCCTCTATTGTGTCTGTCCTCTATTGTGTCTGTCCTCTATTGTGTCTGTACTCTAGCGTGTCTGTACTCTAGCGTGTCTGTCCTCTATTGTGTCTGTACTCTAGCGTGTCTGTACTCTAGCGTGTCTGTACTCTAGTGTGTCTGTACTCTAGCGTGTCTGTACTCTAGCGTGTCTGTACTCTAGTGTGTCTGTACTCTAGCGTGTCTGTACTCTAGCGTGTCTGTACTCTAGCGTGTCTGTACTCTAGCGTGTCTGTACTCTAGCGTGTCTGTACTCTAGTGTGTCTGTACTCTAGCGTGCATGTCCTCTAGTGTGTCTGTCCTCTATTGTGTCTGTCCTCTATTGTGTCTGTCCTCTACTCTGTGTGTCCTCTATTGTGTCTATTCTCTATTGTGTATGTCCTCTCTTGTGTCTGTCCTCTATTGTGTATGTCCTCTATTGTGTATGTCCTCTCTTGTGTCTGTCCTCTACTGTGTCTGTCCTCTATTGTGTCTGTCCTCTATTGTGTATGTCCTCTAGCGTGTCTGTCCTTTAGTGTGTCTGTCCTCTATTGTGTATGTCCTCTATTGTGTATGTCCTCTATTGTGTCTGTCCTCTATTGTGTCTGTCCTCTATTGTGTATGTCCTCTAGCGTGTCTGTCCTTTAGTGTGTCTGTCCTCTATTTTGTCTGTCCTCTATTGTGTCTGTCCTCTATTATGTATGTCCTCTATTGTGTCTGTCCTCTCTTGTGTATGTCCTCTATTGTGTATGTCCTTTAGTGTGTCTGTCCTCTATTGTGTCTGTCCTCTATTGTGTCTGTCCTCTATTGTGTCTGTCCTCTATTGTGTATGTCCTTTAGTGTGTCTGTCCTCTCTTGTGTATGTCCTCTATTGTGTATGTCCTTTAGTGTGTCTGTCCTCTATTGTGTCTGTCCTCTATTGTGTCTGTCCTCTCTTGTGTATGTCCTCTCTTGTGTATGTCCTCTATTGTGTATGTCCTCTCTTGTGTATGTCCTCTATTGTGTCTGTCCTCTCTTGTGTATGTCCTCTATTGTGTCTGTCCTCTCTTGTGTATGTCCTCTATTGTGTCTGTCCTCTATTGTGTCTGTCCTCTATTGTGTCTGTCCTCTATTGTGTATGTCCTCTATTGTGTCTGTCCTCTATTGTGTATGTCCTCTATTGTGTCTGTCCTCTCTTGTGTATGTCCTCTATTGTGTATGTCCTTTAGTGTGTCTGTCCTCTATTGTGTCTGTCCTCTATTGTGTATGTCCTCTATTGTGTCTGTCCTCTATTGTGTATGTCCTCTATTGTGTCTGTCCTCTATTGTGTATGTCCTTTAGTGTGTCTGTCCTCTATTGTGTCTGTCCTCTATTGTGTCTGTCCTCTCTTGTGTATGTCCTCTCTTGTGTATGTCCTCTCTTGTGTATGTCCTCTCTTGTGTCTGTCCTCTATTGTGTATGTCCTCTATTGTGTCTGTCCTCTATTGTGTCTGTCCTCTATTGTGTCTGTCCTCTATTGTGTCTGTCCTCTATTGTGTATGTCCTCTATTGTGTCTGTCCTCTCTTGTGTATGTCCTCTATTGTGTATGTCCTTTAGTGTGTCTGTCCTCTATTGTGTCTGTCCTCTATTGTGTCTGTCCTCTATTGTGTATGTCCTCTATTGTGTCTGTCCTCTCTTGTGTATGTCCTCTATTGTGTATGTCCTTTAGTGTGTCTGTCCTCTAGTGTGTATGTCCTCTATTGTGTATGTCCTCTATTGTGTCTGTCCTCTATTGTGTCTGTCCTCTCTTGTGTCTGTCCTCTACTGTGTCTATTCTCTATTGTGTATGTCCTCTCTTGTGTCTGTCCTCTAGTGTGTCTGTCCTCTATTGTGTATGTCCTCTACTCTGTGTGTCCTCTATTGTGTCTATTCTCTATTGTGTATGTCCTCTCTTGTGTCTGTCCTCTAGTGTGTCTGTCCTCTATTGTGTATGTCCTCTACTCTGTGTGTCCTCTATTGTGTCTATTCTCTATTGTGTATGTTCTCTCTTGTGTCTGTCCTTTAGTGTGTCTGTCCTCTAGTGTGTATGTCCTCTATTGTGTCTATTCTCTATTGTGTCTATTCTCTATTGTGTATGTCCTCTAGTGTGTCTGTCCTCTATTGTGTCTGTCCTCTATTGTGTCTGTCCTCTACTCTGTGTGTCCTCTATTGTGTCTATTCTCTATTGTGTATGTCCTCTCTTGTGTCTGTCCTTTAGTGTGTCTGTCCTCTATTGTGTATGTCCTCTCTTGTGTCTGTCCTCTACTGTGTCTGTCCTCTATTGTGTATGTCCTCTACTGTGTCTGTCCTCTATTGTGTATGTCCTCTATTGTGTATGTCCTCTATTGTGTATGTCCTCTACTGTGTCTGTCCTCTACTGTGTCTGTCCTCTATTGTGTATGTCCTCTATTGTGTCTGTCCTCTATTGTGTATGTCCTCTCTTGTGTCTGTCCTTTAGTGTGTCTGTCCTCTATTGTGTCTGTCCTCTATTGTGTCTGTCCTCTACTGTGTCTGTCCTCTAGTCTGCTGTGTACTGTTACATAGATAAACAAATGACCCATATCTGCTGTTTGCTGTTACATAGATAAACAAATGACCCATATCTGCTGTTTGCTGTTACATAGATAAACAAATGACCCATATCTGCTGTTTGCTGTTACATAGATAAACAAATGACCCATGTCTGCTGTGTACTGTTACATAGATAAACAAATGACCCATATCTGCTGTTTGCTGTTACATAGATAAACAAATGACCCATATCTGCTGTTTGCTGTTACATAGATAAACAAATGACCCATGTCTGCTGTTTGCTGTTACATAGATAAACAAATGACCCATGTCTGCTGTTTGCTGTTACATAGATAAACAAATGACCCATGTCTGCTGTTTGCTGTTACATAGATAAACAAATGACCCATGTCTGCTGTTTGCTGTTACATAGATAAACAAATGACCCATATCTGCTGTTTGCTGTTACATAGATAAACAAATGACCCATATCTGCTGTTTGCTGTTACATAGATAAACAAATGACCCATATCTGCTGTTTGCTGTTACATAGATAAACAAATGACCCATATCTGCTGTTTGCTGTTACATAGATAAACAAATGACCCATGTCTGCTGTTTGCTGTTACATAGATAAACAAATGACCCATGTCTGCTGTTTGCTGTTACATAGATAAACAAATGACCCATATCTGCTGTTTGCTGTTACATAGATAAACAAATGACCCATGTCTGCTGTTTGCTGTTACATAGATAAACAAATGACCCATGTCTGCTGTTTGCTGTTACATAGATAAACAAATGACCCATGTCTGCTGTTTGCTGTTACATAGATAAACAAATGACCCATGTCTGCTGTTTGCTGTTACATAGATAAACAAATGACCCATGTCTGCTGTTTGCTGTTACATAGATAAACAAATGACCCATATCTGCTGTTTGCTGTTACATAGATAAACAAATGACCCATGTCTGCTGTTTGCTGTTACATAGATAAACAAATGACCCATGTCTGCTGTTTGCTGTTACATAGATAAACAAATGACCCATGTCTGCTGTTTGCTGTTACATAGATAAACAAATGACCCATATCTGCTGTTTGCTGTTACATAGATAAACAAATGACCCATATCTGCTGTTTGCTGTTACATAGATAAACAAATGACCCATGTCTGCTGTTTGCTGTTACATAGATAAACAAATGACCCATATCTGCTGTTTGCTGTTACATAGATAAACAAATGACCCATATCTGCTATTTGCTGTTACATAGATAAACAAATGACCCATATCTGCTGTTTGCTGTTACATAGATAAACAAATGACCCATATCTGCTGTTTGCTGTTACATAGATAAACAAATGACCCATATCTGCTGTTTGCTGTTACATAGATAAACAAATGACCCATGTCTGCTGTTTGCTGTTACATAGATAAACAAATGACCCATATCTGCTGTTTGCTGTTACATAGATAAACAAATGACCCATATCTGCTGTTTGCTGTTACATAGATAAACAAATGACCCATATCTGCTGTTTGCTGTTACATAGATAAACAAATGACCCATGTCTGCTGTTTGCTGTTACATAGATAAACAAATGACCCATGTCTGCTGTTTGCTGTTACATAGATAAACAAATGACCCATGTCTGCTGTTTGCTGTTACATAGATAAACAAATGACCCATGTCTGCTGTTTGCTGTTACATAGATAAACAAATGACCCATATCTGCTGTTTGCTGTTACATAGATAAACAAATGACCCATGTCTGCTGTTTGCTGTTACATAGATAAACAAATGACCCATATCTGCTGTTTGCTGTTACATAGATAAACAAATGACCCATGTCTGCTGTTTGCTGTTACATAGATAAACAAATGACCCATATCTGCTGTTTGCTGTTACATAGATAAACAAATGACCCATGTCTGCTGTTTGCTGTTACATAGATAAACAAATGACCCATGTCTGCTGTTTGCTGTTACATAGATAAACAAATGACCAATGTCTGCTGTTTGCTGTTACATAGATAAACAAATGACCCATGTCTGCTGTTTGCTGTTACATAGATAAACAAATGACCCATGTCTGCTGTTTGCTGTTACATAGATAAACAAATGACCCATGTTTGCTGTTTGCTGTTACATAGATAAACAAATGACCCATGTCTGCTGTTTGCTGTTACATAGATAAACAAATGACCCATGTCTGCTGTTTGCTGTTACATAGATAAACAAATGACCCATGTCTGCTGTTTGCTGTTACATAGATAAACAAATGACCCATGTCTGCTGTTTGCTGTTACATAGATAAACAAATGACCCATATCTGCTGTTTGCTGTTACATAGATAAACAAATGACCCATGTCTGCTGTTTGCTGTTACATAGATAAACAAATGACCCATATCTGCTGTTTGCTGTTACATAGATAAACAAATGACCCATGTCTGCTGTTTGCTGTTACATAGATAAACAAATGACCCATGTCTGCTGTTTGCTGTTACATAGATAAACAAATGACCCATGTCTGCTGTTTGCTGTTACATAGATAAACAAATGACCCATATCTGCTGTGTACTGTTACATAGATAAACAAATGACCCATATCTGCTGTGTACTGTTACATAGATAAACAAATGACCCATGTCTGCTGTTTGCTGTTACATAGATAAACAAATGACCCATATCTGCTGTTTGCTGTTACATAGATAAACAAATGACCCATATCTGCTGTGTACTGTTACATAGATAAACAAATGACCCATATCTGCTGTTTGCTGTTACATAGATAAACAAATGACCCATATCTGCTGTTTGCTGTTATATAGATAAACAAATGACCCATGTCTGCTGTTTGCTGTTACATAGATAAACAAATGACCCATGTCTGCTGTTTGCTGTTACATAGATAAACAAATGACCCATATCTGCTGTTTGCTGTTACATAGATAAACAAATGACCCATGTCTGCTGTTTGCTGTTACATAGATAAACAAATGACCCATGTCTGCTGTTTGCTGTTACATAGATAAACAAATGACCCATGTCTGCTGTTTGCTGTTACATAGATAAACAAATGACCCATGTCTGCTGTGTACTGTTACATAGATAAACAAATGACCCATGTCTGCTGTGTACTGTTACATAGATAAACAAATGACCCATATCTGCTGTGTACTGTTACATAGATAAACAAATGACCCATGTCTGCTGTGTACTGTTACATAGATAAGCAAATGACCCATATCTGCTGTGTACTGTTACATAGATAAACAAATGACCCATGTCTGCTGTGTACTGTTACATAGATAAACAAATGACCCATATCTGCTGTGTACTGTTACATAGATAAACAAATGACCCATGTCTGCTGTTTGCTGTTACATAGATAAACAAATGACCCATGTCTGCTGTGTACTGTTACATAGATAAACAAATGACCCATGTCTGCTGTGTACTGTTACATAGATAAACAAATGACCCATGTCTGCTGTGTACTGTTACATAGATAAACAAATGACCCATGTCTGCTGTGTACTGTTACATAGATAAACAAATGACCCATGTCTGCTGTTTGCTGTTACATAGATAAACAAATGACCCATGTCTGCTGTGTACTGTTACATAGATAAACAAATGACCCATGTCTGCTGTTTGCTGTTACATAGATAAACAAATGACCCATGTCTGCTGTTTGCTGTTACATAGATAAACAAATGACCCATGTCTGCTGTTTGCTGTTACATAGATAAACAAATGACCCATGTCTGCTGTGTACTGTTACATAGATAAACAAATGACCCATGTCTGCTGTTTCAGATCAACCTGGACTCGAGGACCAGAAACTACACCTACGAGAGTGTGACGGGCAACCCGACCAGGCAGACGTTTGACGAGGCCCAGAGGAGGGTCCAGGCTCTCATGGAGAAGGATTCATACCGGAGATTTCTGGAGTCTGAAATATACCACGACCTGGCCACTGGCAACATCCAGCACAAGTCTTAAAACAGCGGCCTTACGTCATGTCACAGGCCTGGTCAACGAATATCCGTCACAATATTTTACAGACCCTGTCAACGAATGTCCATCAAGTTATATTACAGTTCTTGTCAACGAATGTCCATCAAGTTATATTACAGTTCTTGTCAACGAATGTCCATCAAGTTATATTACAGACCTGGTCCACTCGCATGATCACATATCAATAATGCTATTTTTGAACTGTGTTATAAATTATAAACCTTTTTTTAAATACATATTATAATTAAGATTACCTGTGATTCACTCTGTGATTAATTTTGAAATTGTATCATTGAATGATTAATTATCTGTATTATTGTCTTATTTTATTCTTGATTGCCTGCACGATTGTCTTATTTTATGACAAATTGTCTGCACACATGTCTCACTGTGTGATTGATGTCATCGTGCTGCAAGAATTGAATGGCGATGATTACCAGTGCCACGTCAGCCACATTAATCCGCCTGGACACGGGAGACATGGGCAGGATCTGCTTGTGAAGACAGGATTAGAACACGAGGTTCTACACTTAATTCAGTGGAATAGTAATGCCAGAGAGGTGCAGGGTATAACGATAGAGAGCTGAGACTTCATACATGTGTATGCCGAGGTGGGTTCTTATGTCATAAAGGAACGATGGGACTGGTTTAAGGGGCTGGGGGAGATCCCAGGCAGTAGGCTTGTCACTTGTAGAGACTTGAATACATGCAACAGAGAGTGGGGCAATGCTGGGGACAACCCACAGGAAAATGCTCTTGCAGAAGCCATGTTGGATTCAGACGTAGTCTGCATAAGCGATGGGAGGAGGCCAACTAGAATGGGGATGAAACCTGGTGATGCAGACACGGCTATTAACCTGGTATTCGTTACTCATTCGGCTGTATTGGATGTCAAATGGACTGTCGCGAGTGATCATGGGAGTGACCATCTGCCTTGTTCATTCAGTATTGATTTCTAAGTCCAATAATACCAAGGCTGTGAGAGCACACATGTCCTTTACATATGAGAGGGCAAACACCCTTCTGGGAAACCTCAGGCAGAGTATTTGCAGTGTCACTAGCAGACCTACTTATGTGCCGCCTCCATGGTGAACCTCCGAGGCATGCAGTGTTACTAGCAAACCTACTTACGTGCAGCCTCCATGGTGGACCTCCGAGGTTTGCAGTGTCACTAGCAGACCTACTTATGTGCAGCCTCCATGGTGAACCTCCGAGGTTTGCAGTGTCACTAGCAGACCTACTTATGTGCAGCCTCCATGGTGAACCTCCGAGGTTTGCAGTGTCACTAGCAGACCTACTTATGTGCAGCCTCCATGGTGAACCTCCGAGGTTTGCAGTGTCACTAGCAGACCTACTTATGTGCAGCCTCCATGGTGAACCTCCGAGGTTTGCAGTGTCACTAGCAGACCTACTTATGTGCAGCCTCCATGGTGAACCTCCGAGGTTTGCAGTGTCACTAGCAGACCTACTTATGTGCAGCCTCCATGGTGAACCTCCGAGGCATGCAGTGTTACTAGCAAACCTACTTATGTGCAGCCTCCATGGTGAACCTCCGAGGTTTGCAGTGTCACTAGCAGACCTACTTATGTGCAGCCTCCATGGTGAACCTCCGAGGTTTGCAGTGTCACTAGCAGACCTACTTATGTGCAGCCTCCATGGTGGACCTACGAAGTAGAAGGGCATGGAAATACAAGAGAGCGGCAGTTAAGCTGTTACAGACAGTGGACACTCCAAAGCTCACAAGAGGAAATAGAGAATGTTTCGAAAGAAAAGAAACAAGAGTTGGAGGAATTCAAGCTCTGTCCAGCAGAGACCAAAAAGAGCGATACGGGAACACTATATGAATGAGATTGGAGGAGATAAGACACTGAGAAAGTTCTGGAAATTACACAGACAGATGCAAAGGAAAGATTGTTCAGCCACAGTGGGTACTGTATATAGAGATAGTGGTACGCCTTTCACAACAGACACAGAGAAAGAGTCAGTTTTCCTGCAGACATTTAAAGCACAGACAGATGAGAACGATGGGGGAATCAGAGATTTAGAGACCATTTCTCAGGTACAATTAAAGATACCTACTGTGAAGATATCATACAGCCGTAAGATATCAAAAATGTATTTTAAAAATAAAACAAAAAATACCGCACCGGGTGCCGATGGGGTTAGGTACGCCCACATGAGGGATATGAGTGATGGAGAACTTATGGAGATAGCTTTTTGCTTTAAACCTGCGCCTCGGGGTGTTATCAGTACCCTAGGATTGGGTGCACAGCTAGGTAACACCACTTCTTAAACCAGGCAAAGATCATTCAAAGCTAAATGTGTTTAGGCTATCACCCTAAATAACACTTTTGGCAAGTTGCTTGAGAAGGTCGTCGCTGTTAAGTTTCAGGAATATTTAGAAAGGGAAAGCTCTTCCCAAAAGGCTTGGGAAGTTACCAGCCAGGGAAAGATACTTGGTCAAATGCAGCCACTTTTGCCTATGATGTTTATGAGGGGTTTCAAAACAGACAGGAGACTGCGGTGGCAGCACAGGATCTCGAGGACGCGTACGACAGAATCAGATATAATATGTTAATGCACGCTGTTGTGGAGAAGAGAGTCTGCCCGTTATTGATGAACTGGACAAGCAGTTGTTCTGCATTCTCGTAGAATGGTTCTCTGGCTGTCTACATGGACCTCAGAGCCATTTATCATAGCACCGGACTATCACAGGGATCAAGAAATCTCCTGTACTCTTCATGAAGATGTGTATGCGAGCAAGATTGCAAGCCTAGAAGCTCCAGGGGCTGGAAGAATACTAGCATATTCCCATGATATTCTCGTACAAAGCAGGGGAGGGAGAGAAATCAAACATCTCAGGAGCTGCAAAGGACAATGGACAAAGTGATGGATTGGTGCACGGAGGTGAATGCTGTCATTAACCCAGAAAAAGGCGGCTGTCTTGTGGTGCTCTCTGGACAATAGGATTGTTAAAGCTGACCTCCAAGCCTTACAATAAACGGTAGAAATGTGATTAGAGAAAGCAGACTGAAGCACCTGGGAATCACATTTGATAGAAGCCTGTCCTTAAGGGATCATGTTGAAGTGGTAGTTACAAAATGTCAGAAGGGGCTCAATGTACTGAAGAGTATGGCAACAAGGGACATGGAGCAGAACATGCTATTCACAGTGTTTCAGCACTTAATCATTTCATTGGTAGAGTATGGACTGGGAATACCCACTGTCTCAAAGATTCAGCTAGCACGAGGAAGATTCTGGAATGTACAAGAGATGCCCAAATAGTGTGTATGCAATACATCCTGGCGTTGCCGACCACCATTGCAGACAGACTCAATGTGTTGCAGGCGGGGTCATACCCGAAGGTAGCTGCTGACAAGGAACACCACTTGCTTGATTCATGGACGCAGTCATGGATCCAAGGCTGCTAAGAGGAAGATCATGGATGGCTCAGGCAGAAGATATTAACAGAGAAATGTGCCCACTAGAGAAGATTGACAGAGGCAAGGAGTGGGTCAGAGTGCCGAATAGAAATGCAGATTTATGTGGGATTATAATCACACGGGTCCGTGAGTGTAGGAAATGACCAGCGGCTACTACGGAAGCTGAAATTCAGCAATTAATCCATGACCACTCTCGTCCTGGCGATGTGATTATCTATACCGATGGCTCTGTGGTAAGAGGCAAAAAAAAAAAGTGCCTAGAGATTCATAGCAAAAGAAAATGTCCGTTGTCTAGTAAAGGAGAGGTTGGCATATGACACGACAACTTCAAGTCTGAGAATGGAGGTGAAGGCGGTCACTGTATCTTTCCGCTGGTTGGAGAACAAACTTTATATTCATGTTGTGATTGTAACAGATTCACAAAGCAGGCTGACAGAGGTGAAGACTGGCAAGCTTCGTGCAGAATGGCTTGCGTCGATTCAGAGGTCGAGGGTTGTAAGCATTCGCTGGATCTTTTCTCCAGGACACTCTGGTGTGGTTGGAAATGAACAGGCAGAATGGCTGATGCCGCTTCTTTAAGGGGGTGATTTGAGGCATGATAAGGCCGTTGCGGTGATGGCCCTCTGGGAGAATATGACTAATGCAGAAGAGTTGAGTTGAGCAAAGAACTGGCACCACTGCACTCAGGACATTCCCATAGCGCTCCGTCATCTCGTTCAACAGTCAGCGAAGAGTGGCACTACTAATCGTTCCCACCGCTATTTAATTGAAAGTTCTTCTGGTCTTCCCTCTTAGTTTTTAGATTGTTCCAGAACCCCTGATTCTTTCTCAGCGAGGCGAGTCTCCTGCAGGCCAGCAATATCAATGTTATGACGACTGAGTTCAGCATCAACCACAGTCGTTTTTCTCACATCGTGAATACTATTCAGATCAGTGGAAAATCCTGGACACATGGTTCTTACGTTCCAAGTTGCATGTCGTACCTTGAGATTTCTATTCTTCTGTTTATTAGTACCTGGTGCATTTGTTGGACAGCCTACGATTCAGATTTTGTCCTAGCCCCAAGCAATCATTGAGGCCAACAGGCTGTGGCGGATCAGCACCGAATTGTCCGGGGGCTGCCCAGCTTGAGGCGGGCGGTAGCTGATCAGTGACACCTGTAGGTGTCTCCCACCGTCAGAGACACCGAGTGGCGCCCCATGTCTACGCCAAGTGACAAGGACTTATAACTCGTAACTGATAGGTCTCGCTTTGATTCCGAGACCGGTTAAGACTAGGGATGGAGTCATACCTCTCCATAGCACAAAGCTTGGGCTAAAAATATAGAGACCATGTGTTGCCCATGCAGCATGATCCCTCTCTCGGGCTGTCTAATTCACTCCAGAGGAATGGTAACACCCCTACATCTGGAATAAGACAAGCTGCAGAAGCTGCCGGATCAAGAAAGCAATGCTTTAACCGTCCGCCTGTCGGAGTTTCGATCCTAGACCAGCTGCCAACCAAGACAAAGGGCTGGTCTGCCCTGCCATGACATTTTGTCTTTAGATTGCATTTCCTCACACCAGGATAAGGCTTGTACCCTCCCAGTTGTGCTCTTCCGCACGAAGCCATTGGCACAATGTGGGGTGTCGGGTTTGGTAAGCGCCGCCCAACATTCGGTGCTAACAGAAAGCAGGTAGTACTATGTACCGTTATACGGTAGCTCAGTAATATCTGTCTAAGACCTGACACTAATGTAGAAATTATTGTGTGACATTTCATGGCTGAATGATTGTTTTATGACTTGTAATGATGTACAGATTATTTTATGATATTTCGTGACTGAATTATTGCTGTATGACATGTAATCATGTGGAATTTATTGTGTGACATTTCATGACTAAATGATTGTTGTATGTCATGCAATCATGTAGAGATTATTGTGTGTCATTTCATGGCTGAATGATTGTTGTTTGACATGTAATCATGTAGAGATTATTGTGTGTCATTTCATGGCTGAATGATTGTTGTTTGACATGTAATCATGTAGAGATTATTGTGTGTCATTTCATGGCTGAATGATTGTTGTTTGACATGTAATCATGTAGAGATTATTGTGTGTCATTTCATGGCTGAATGATTGTTGTTTGACATGTAATCATGTAGAGATTATTGTGTGTCATTTCATGGCTGAATGATTGTTGTTTGACATGTAATCATGTAGAGATTATTGTGTGTCATTTCATGGCTGAATGATTGTTGTTTGACATGTAATCATGTAGAGATTATTGTGTGACATTTCATGGCTGAATGATTGTTGTGTGACATGTAATCATGTAGAGATTATTGTGTGCTATTTCATGGCTGAATGATTGTTGTGTGACATGTAATCATGTAGAGATTATTGTGTGTCATTTCTTGGCTGAATGATTGTTGTGCGACATGTAATCATGTAGAGATTATTGTGTGACATATCATGGCTGAATGATTGTTGTGTGACATGTAATCATGTAGAAATTATTGTGTGTCATTTCATGGCTGAATGATTGTTGTTTAACATGTTATCGTGTAGAGATTATTATGTGACATTTCATGGCTGAATGATTGTTGTGTGACATGTAATCATGTAGAGATTATTGTGTGACATTTCATGGCTGAATGATTGTTGATTGACATGTAATCATGTAGAGATTATTATGTGACATTTTAAGGCCGAACATTTGTCTGCAGCATCTTTATTGAAGTATTATTGTGGGACATGTTTTGATTGATTGAGGTAAATATCACCTTATTCTGTCACATTCTTGTTGATATTACGATGTGCTATCACAATGACGTATCGATGACGTGTGAATCAGTGTATGCAATATTTTGTGCCATTGTCTCAACATCATTTGTTATTATTGCCTATTTACTATCAATATGTCAAGTGTATGTTTATTTATATCAAAACTATCCTGTTTGTTCACAAATTTGATGTATATATGGACTGGTGTATTTATTCACAAACTAATTGTGTGCACAGACTGTTTGTTGTTTTGTTGACAATCCAAATACTTCTTGGGATCTAGGTGGCTGAAAGAATAAGAGTGTCCGGGTGTAAACTTCCAGCTGACTGATGGCCCTGGGGTGGGGGGGGGGATGGGGGGGGGGGGGGGGTTTCCAACACCCGCACCAGTCATGCTGACTTCAGCGATGACGTCTCGTTCATCAATGGCAAGCTACTGAACGTTGCATTGCCTAGATTCCTAGATAATCATCCCCGGACTGGACTTGATGCCAACGTCCTGCAAAAGACATCACACATTTTAAACAATTACTTCTCTCAGCTGGGTGAATTGTTAACATTCTAATTATGTATGTCAGCTGATTGAATTGTTAACGTTCTAACTACTTCTGTCAGCTGGATGACGTGATAACAATCTAACTACTACCGCAAACTGTGAGAACTGCTAACATTTTAACTACTTCTGTCAGTTAAGTGAATTGCTAACGTTCTAACTATTTCTGTCAGCTGAATGAATTGTTAACATTCCAAATACTTCTTCTACAGCTGAGCGAATTGTTAACATTCTAACTGTCAGCTCCGTGAATTGTTCACATTCTAACTATTTCTGTAAGTTGAGTGATTATTAACATTCTAACTACTTCTGTCAGTTAACTGAATTGTTAACATTCTAACTACTTCTGTCAACTAGATAATTGATAACATTCTAACTACTTCCGACAGTTGAGTGATTATTAACATTCTAAATTCTTCTGTCAGTTGAGTGATTATTAACATTCTAACTACGTCTATCTGCTGAATGAATTGTTAACATTCTAACTACTCAAACAAACAACGAAAAAAGTCTACCAACTCGCCAAAATTAAAAACTTCCTTGATGAGGACACAAGGAAACTATTCTATACTTCTCATATACAGACACACTTTGACTACTGCTCCACAATCTTGGACGGTTGTTCTAATTCAAACACCAAACGACTTTACTCACTCCAGAAACGGGCCATGAGTCTAATTTATAGCAAAAATTTATCTGACAATCCTAGTCTGTATAAACGCCTTCAGTTACTACCATTCCGCAAACGCCTACTTTTCAATAAAGCTAAACTAATTCACAAAATCCTGCATCGGAATGCCCCAAATTACCTTTGGCCATTGTTTAAATATAATGCTAGACACAGTAAACGTTTAAATATACTACACATTCCGAAGCCTAGGATTGACTTATACAAAACAAGCTTAACGTACTCTGCAGCTCAGCTGTGGAACAATCTTCCACAAGAAATCAAAGACATCACCAATCCCTATTCATATAATCGCAAATTATTCGAACACTATCTCAATACGGATTAACTTCCCCCTTACTAATAGAGATAATAATAATAATAATAACAAAACCCTAGTATAACAGCCAGTCCCCTTTTGGTAGGCCAGTATATTCCACATGGCTAATAACAAGTGTCAGACCATTATCTAATATTACTGTGTCGTGTAGTTTTGATGTTCGCATTTTGCCCATGCCTTTATAATGCATATCTTTTATATTGTTGCTGTTCTTTGTTAGCCTTGAATGATGTGTGAATGAAATAATGTATGAAAGAGAGTGATAGAAGGGCAGAATGTTAGACGGGCCTGCGTGCCCAATTCTTAACCCTTTGAAAATAAAGTTTGTTCGTTCGTTCGTTCGTTCGTTTGTCACCCAGATCAATTGCTAACATTCTATCTACTTCTGTCAGCTGAGTGACTTGTTAACATTCTAACTACTTCTGTCAGCTGAGTGGATTGTTAAAATTCTAGAATAGAGATTGGTTGGGACGCTAGAATGTATGAATGTCCTCTAAATAAATAAACTGAATATGTTTGTTTGCTCACGTGTCTATTGCAGTATACATGTATTATATTTATACTGCAACATGACTGACGGGACAACGTGTGTTTCGCATAGACAGGTAGCTAGGGTCAAGTTATGGAAGTTAGTTATCAGTTATCAGTTATCAGTTGGGGTATCTTCATTGCACTCCGGACATGTCCATAGGTGCTCAGATCCTCCCCCCAGCATATGCATCAGCGTCCGGTGGCTAATAGTGCCAGTTCTGTGTTGGTTGACGAGGCGCTTTGTTTTCCCGATGTACCTCTCGTGTCTGGCCGTGCCACTTCTTACTCCCAAATCACTGACGTCAAAGTCCTCTGTTCTCGCCATATATTTAAGGACGTTAATAACATCGGCACGATCCATGGGCTGGCCATCTACAGGGGGTGCAGAGCCAACCAGTTTATCAGCTCGTTCATTTCCCTCGACTCCCGCATGTCCCGGGACGAAGATGAAGGTGACTTTACGGACAACAGACTTCCGCAGCGATTCAGTCCACTGTCTGCGTACAGATCCAACTTCGACCTTCTGAATCATGCTCATTGAATCACTTAGTACACACACGTTGGTATAGTGCTGTGATTCCAGCCATATGAAAGCCTGTGTAACTGCCATCACCTCCATCGTCATGCTGCTCGTGGTCATAGAGTGGGCACCACTGGATTCTTGAACGGTTCGGCCCGCTGAACGGGCTGTAAATGCCCACGCACTTCTCTGCTGCTTTACAACAGATCCATCTGTATAGATGAGCACTTCGGGGCTATCTGAGTGTTCATAGATGAGCGCGTTAACCTCTGCATTGAAAGCGGCAGGGTTCTGCTCTCTGCACCGTCTGTCGAGTGTAAGTTATGGAAGTATAAACTTCTATGTATACCCGGACTAATTATACGGGTACCCGAACTAGATGTACAGTTACCCAAATTAGATGCACAGTTACCCAAACTAAATATACAATTACCCAAACTAGACGTACAGTTACCCAAACTAGAGGTACAGTTAGCCGAACTAGTTACCTGAACTAGATGTGCAGTTAGCCTAACTAGTTACCCGAATTAGATGTAAAGTTACCCGAACTAGATATAAAAATATCCGAACAAGATGTAAAGTTACCGGAACCAAATGTACAGTTACCCGAACCAGATGTACAGTTACTTGAACTAGATGTACAACTTCCTGAACTATAGTACAGCTGCCTGAACTAGCTGTACCGTGACACAAACAAGATGTACAGCTACCTGAATTGGATGTACAGTTACACAAACTAGATGTTCAATTACTCGAATTAGATGTACAGTTACCCGAACAAGATGTACAGTTACCTGAACTAGATGTACAGTCACACAAATTAGATGTACAGTTACCTGAATTGGACGTACTGTTACACAAATTAGATGTACAGTCACCCGAATTAGATGTACAGTTACATGAAGTAGATGTACAGTTACCCGAACAAGATGTACAGTTACCTGAACTAGATGTACAGTCACCCGAACTAGATTTACAGTCACCTGAACTAGATGTACAGTTACCTGAACTAGATGTACAGTCACCTGAACTAGATGTACAGTCACCTGAACTAGATGTACAGTTACATGAACTAAATGTACAGTTACACAAATCATATATACATTTACCTGAACTAGGTGTACAGTTACATAATTCAAATGTACAGTTACCCGAAATATATGCACAGTTACCTGAACTAGTTATACAGTTACTCGAACTAGATGTAGTAGACACCTTGCAGTCTTGACAGACCAAAGTATGTGAGTGGAATGTGGCCAATATTCCATCACAATGTCTGGGCAGAGCTTCAGAGATCATATGATGCCCAAACGACATGACCCCTCCCTCGGCCTAGTCTTGTGTATTCCACAGGAATGGGTAACCAATACGTCTGGCACATGGTAGGCTGCAGACGCTGGCGGCTCAGCGTCAATCCACCGAGACCTCACCACCACGAGCCGGTGGCGAGTTATAGCCAGACCCTGACACCCAAGGGACCCGGCTTAGAGGCGTTCAGCCATGTCCCACAGGTGAGGGCCTTGTACGAGCCCGGACCATGAGGGCGCGCACATCTGTCAATCACAAGTGTCCGGACCTGTGTAAAGCGTGCACTATCGTCAGACTCCCCACCTGACTTATAGCGGCCCCCGCGACCAGCGGGAATAGGTCCGCCATAGCTACCGCAGGAGATATTGCCTATTTGCACGCAAATATCCCATACTTCCACTGTGCGGATCTCGCGACCAGCGAGAATAGACCCGCCGGAGATTATGCTCGTCTGCTGCGAACAAATCACTACCGAGAGACTGAATAAGTAAAGAAACGAGCACAGCTGCCTGAACTAGCTGTACCGTGACACAAACAAGATGTACAGCTACCTACATTGGATGTACAGTTACACAAACTAGATGTACAGTTACACAAACTAGATGTACAGTTACACAAACTAGATGTACAGTTACACAGACTATTTGTACAGTTACACAAACTAGATGTACAGTTACACAGACTATTTGTACAGTTACACAAACTAGATGTACAGTTACACAAACTAGATGTACAGTTACACAAACTAGATGTACAGTTACACAAACTAGATGTACTGTTACACAAACTAGATGTACAGTTACACAGACAATTTGTACAGTTACACAAACTAGATGTACAGTTACACAGACTATTTGTACAGTTACACAAACTAGATGTACAGTTACACAAACTAGATGTACAGTTACACAAACTAGATGTACAGTTACACAAACTAGATGTACAGTTACACAAACTAGATGTACAGTTACACAGACTACTTGTACAGTTACACAAACTAGATGTACAGTTACACAGACTATTTGTACAGTTACACAAACTAGATGTACAGTTACACAAACTAGATGTACAGCCACACAAACTAGATGTACAGTTACACAAACTAGATGTAAAGTTACACAAACTAGATGTACAGTTACCCGAACTAGATGTACAGTTACACAAACTAGATGTACAGTTACACAAACTATATGTACAGTTACACAAACTAGATGTACAGCCACACAAACTAGATGTACAGTTACACAAATTAGATGTACAGTTACACAAACTAGATGTTCAGTTACCCGAACTAGATGTACAGTTACACAAACTAGATGTACAGCCACACAGACTATTTGTACAGTTACACAAACTAGATGTACAGTTACCCGAACTAGTTGTACAGTTACACAAACTAGATGTACAGTTACACAAACTAGATGTACAGCCACACAGACTATTTGTACAGTTACACAAACTAGATGTACAGTTACCCGAACTAGATGTACAGTTACACAAACTAGATGTACAGCCACACAAACTAGATGTACAGCCACACAAACTAGATGTACAGTTACCCGAACTAGATGTACAGTTACACAAACTAGATGTACAGCCACACAAACTAGATGTACAGCCACACAAACTAGATGTACAGCCACACAAACTAGATGTACAGTTACACAAACTAGATGTACAGTTACATAAACTAGATGTACAGTTACATAAACTAGATGTACAGTTACACAAACTAGATGTACAGTTACACAAACTAGATGTACAGTTACATAAACTAGATGTACAGCCACACAAACTAGATGTACAGTTACACAAACTAGATGTACAGCCACACAAACTAGATGTACAGTTACACAAACTAGATGTACTGTTACACAAACTAGATGTACAGTTACACAAACTAGATGTACTGTTACACAAACTAGATGTACTGTTACACAAACTAGATGTACAGTTACACAAACTAGATGTACAGTTACACAAACTAGATGTACTGGTACACAGACTAGATGTACTGTTACACAAACTAGATGTACTGTTACAGAGTCTAGATGTACTGTTACACAAACTAGATGTACTGTTACACAAACTAGTTGTGTAGTTACATAAACTAGATGGATGGCTACACAAACTAGATGTACAGCCACACAAATTAGATGTACAGTTACACAATTTAGTTGTGTAGTTACATAAACTAGATGTATGGCTACACAAACTAGTTGCACAGTTACCCGAACTAGTTGTACAGTTACACAAACTAGATGTACAGTTACACAAACTAGTTGTACAAAAACGCAAACTATGTCACAGAATACAACAGACCCATCTGTGTAGATGATTACACCAGGGACGGGCCAATACTAGATCTTGAATTTCCACAACCATTGTACGTACATTCTTCCCTGTGATGGCGACACCGTGGATTTCTGGACTCGTGGCCGTCCTAAGCTACTCATAATTGTGGATGGTGCTGCCATCGAACGACACCTTCAGAAACTACTAACTAGCATGTTGGCTCCACCACATTGGCTGTCTCTCCTTCTGACAATCACACGCTTGGCAATCATTTATATGTTTCAGCTAATATGTTTTATACACAGTGAAATGTGTCGCTATCTGCTGAAACAATCTGTGGTTCCAAGAGGGGAAGAAAATGGGCCATGTTTGTGCCTGAAGTGTCACGTTGTCAGCCTTGCAATCAAAGCCTGCTGTGTTTTTGTCCTGTTTGTGTCGTGACGTCAATTGCAAAGGCGTCTAAATATTTGTCAATATGGAATCGTGTCTGTTTGTTATCTGTCCTGTATGTATCCATGTTTGTGTTTATACGACAACTATGTTCATAACATTATCAAATGACATGTCGGTCTTCCGTTGGCGGTAGTCAACAGTGCAAGTGTCCTTTCAGCCAGATGTTATTGTCGTGCGCAGACGATCAGGTCGAATTCTGGGCTGACTAAACCATTCTCTTTCATGTCTTTATTGTCTAGTGTGTCACTGATGAGAAAAAGACTTGAATGTGTCACAGATGAGATCATAGACTTGAATGTGTCACAGATGAGAACTTGAATGTGCTGAGGTGCGTTAGGTCCCGTCTGATACATCATTGTGTGAAACACACGGACGACAGCGTCCGTCACTACAACCAATCACAGGGCGGACCAAAGCCACGTGATACCACATATATTGTTAGAGACACGTTCTGTTGGCAGTCTTGTGTTTGTGACGTGGCTGGGATCTACCTCTGGTAGACTTTCACAGATTGGTGTCCTCAAGGGGTTGTCTCTCGGGTAAGTCATTGATTGATTGTCTGTGAAATAAGTCATTGATTGACTGTATGTGCGGTGAGTCATTGATTGATTGTCTGTCAAGTGAGTCATTGATTGATTGTCTTTGAAGTATGCCATTACGGGAAAGTGCCTTCAATGATATGTAGATGAGTGATATAGTACCTTCAGTGAGATATGAGAATATATGAGACAGTACAATCAGTGTCTCCAGAACTGACACCCTGAGGTATATATGAGACAGTACAATCAGTGTCTCCAGAACTGACACCCTGAGTTATATATGAGACAGTACAATCAGTGTCTCCAGAACTGACACCCCTGAGTTATATATGAGACAGTACAATCAGTGTCTCCAGAACTGACACCCTGAGTTATATATGAGACAGTACAATTAGTGTCTCCAGAACTGACACCCCTGAGTTATATATGAGACAGTACAATCAGTGTCTCCAGAACTGACACCCCTGAGTTATATATGAGACAGTACAATCAGTGTCTCCAGAACTGACACCCTGAGTTATATATGAGACAGTACAATCAGTGTCTCCAGAACTGACACCCTGAGTTATATATGAGACAGTACAATCAGTGTCTCCAGAACTGACACCCTGAGTTATATATGAGACGGTACAATCAGTGTCTCCAGAACTGACACCCTGAGTTATATATGAGACAGTACAATCAGTGCCTCCAGAACTGACACCCTGAGTTATATATGAGACAGTACAATCAGTGTCTCCAGAACTGACACCCCTGAGTTATATATGAGACAGTACAATCAGTGTCTCCAGAACTGACACCCCTGAGTTATATATGAGACAGTACAATCAGTGTCTCCAGAACTGACACCCTGAGTTATATATGAGACAGTACAATCAGTGTTCCCAGAACTGACACCCCTGAGTTATATATGAGACAGTACAATCAGTGTCTCCAGAACTGACACCCTGAGTTATATATGAGACAGTACAATCAGTGTCTCCAGAACTGACACCCCTGAGTTATATATGAGACAGTACAATCAGTGTCTCCAGAACTGACACCCTGAGTTATATATGAGACAGTACAATCAGTGTCTCCAGAACTGACACCCTGAGTTATATATGAGACAGTACAATCAGTGTCTCCAGAACTGACACCCTGAGTTATATATGAGACAGTACAATCAGTGTCTCCAGAACTGACACCCTGAGTTATATATGAGACAGTACAATGAGTGTCTCCAGAACTGACACCCTGAGTTATATATGAGACAGTACAATCAGTGTCTCCAGAACTGACACCCTGAGTTATATATGAGACAGTACAATCAGTGTCTCCAGAACTGACACCCTGAGTTATATATGAGACAGCACAATCAGTGTCTCCAGAACTGACACCCTGAGTTATATATGAGACAGTACAATCAGTGTCTCCAGAACTGACACCCTGAGTTATATATGAGACGGTACAATCAGTGTCTCCAGAACTGACACCCTGAGTTATATATGAGACAGTACAATCAGTGTCTCCAGAACTGACACCCTGAGTTATATATGAGACAGCACAATCAGTGTCTCCAGAACTGACACCCTGAGTTATATATGAGACGGTACAATCAGTGTCTCCAGAACTGAACCCTGAGTTATATATGAGACAGTACAATCAGTGTCTCCAGAACTGACACCCTGAGTTATATATGAGACGGTACAATCAGTGTCTCCAGAACTGACACCCTGAGTTATATATGAGACGGTACGATCAGTGTCTCCAGAACTGACACCCTGAGTTATATATGAGACAGCACAATCAGTGTCTCCAGAACTGACACCCTGAGTTATATATGAGACAGTACAATCAGTGTCTCCAGAACTGACACCCTGAGTTATATATGAGACAGTACAATCAGTGTCTCCAGAACTGACACCCTGAGTTATATATGAGACAGTACAATCAGTGTCTCCAGAACTGACACCCTGAGTTATATATGAGACGGTACAATCAGTGTCTCCAGAACTGACACCCTGAGTTATATATGAGACAGTACAATCAGTGTCTCCAGAACTGACACCCTGAGTTATATATGAGACGGTACAATCAGTGTCTCCAGAACTGACACCCTGAGTTATATATGAGACGGTACAATCAGTGTCTCCAGAACTGACACCCTGAGTTATATATGAGACAGCACAATCAGTGTCTCCAGAACTGACACCCTGAGTTATATATGAGACAGTACAATCAGTGTCTCCAGAACTGACACCCTGAGTTATATATGAGACAGTACAATCAGTGTCTCCAGAACTGACACCCTGAGTTATATATGAGACAGCACAATCAGTGTCTCCAGAACTGACACCCTGAGGTCATGTAGCCTGTGTTCCACAAGAGGACCTGCAGTTGGGGCAGTCCTATGGCAGCTCTTGTTGGAACAGTCCCTGCCTTACAGTTGCAGGAGTCACAGCAGGACACACAGCAGGACACACAGCAGGACACACAGCAGGACACACAGCAGGACACACAGCAGGACACACAGCAGGCGTCACAGCAGGCGTCACAGCAGGCGTCACAACAGGCGTCACAGCAGGTGTCACAGTGGGAGTCACAGCAGGTGTCACAGTGGGAGTCACAGCAGGCGTCACAGCAGGTGTCACAGCAGGTGTCACAGCAGGAGTCACAGCAGGTGTCAAATCAGAAGTCACAGAGGGTGTCACAGTGGGAGTCACAGCAGGTGTCACAGTGGGAGTCACAGCAGGTGTCACAGTGGGAGTCACAGCAGGTGTCACAGTGGAAGTCAAAGCAGGTGTCACAGTGGGAGTCACAGCAGGTGTCACAGTGGAAGTCACAGCAGGTGTCACAGTGGAAATCACAGCGGGTGTCACAGTGGAAGTCACAGCAGGTGTCAAAACAGAAGTCACAGCAGGTGTCACAGTGGGAGTCACAGCAGGTGTCACAGTGGAAGTCACAGCAGGTGTCACAGTGGGAGTCACAGCATTTGTCATAACGGGAATCACAGCAGGTGTCACAGTGGGAGTCACAGCAGGTGTCACAGTGGGAGTCACAGCAGGTGTCACAGCATTTGTCATAACGGGAATCACAGCAGGTGTCACAGTGGGAGTCACAGCAGGTGTCACAGTGGAAGTCACAGCAGGTGTCACAGTGGGAGTCACAGCATTTGTCATAACGGGAATCACAGCAGGTGTCACAGTGGGAGTCACAGCAGGTGTCACAGTGGGAGTCACAGCAGGTGTCACAGCATTTGTCATAACGGGAATCACAGCACGTGTCACAGTGGGAGTCACAGCAGGTGTCACAGTGGAAGTCACAGCAGGTGTCACAGTGGGAGTCACAGCATTTGTCATAACGGGAATCACAGCAGGTGTCACAGTGGGAGTCACAGCAGGTGTCACAGTGGAAGTCACAGCAGGTGTCACAGTGGAAGTCACAGCAGGTGTCACAGTGGAAGTCACAGCAGTTGTCACAGTGGAAGTCACAGCAGGTGTCACAGTGGAAGTCACAGCGGGTGTCACAGTGGAAGTCACAGCAGGTGTCAAAACAGAAGTCACAGCAGGTGTCACAGTGGGAGTCACAGCAGGTGTCACAGTGGAAGTCACAGCAGGTGTCACAGTGGGAGTCACAGCAGGTGTCACATTGGGTGTCACAGTGGGAGTCACAGCAGGTGTCAAAACAGAAGTCAAAGCATTTGAAACAGTGGGAGTCACAGCGGGTGTCACAGTGGGAGTCACAGCGGGTGTCACAGTGGGAGTCACAGCGGGTGTCACAGTGGGAGTCACAGCAGGTGTCAAAACAGAAGTCACAGCAGGTGTCACAGTGGGAGTCACAGCAGGTGTCAAAACAGAAGTCACAGCAGGTGTCACAGTGGGAGTCACAGCAGGTGTCACAGTGGGAGTCACAGCAGGTGTCACAGTGGGAGTCACAGCGGGTGTCACAGTGGGAGTCACAGCAGGTGCCACAGTGGGAGTCACAGCAGGTGTCACAGTGGGAGTCACATCAGGTGACAAAACAGAAGTCACAGCAGGTGTCACAGTGGGAGTCACAGCAGGTGTCACAGTGGAAGTCACAGCAGGTGTCACAGTGGGAGTCACAGCGGGTGTCACAGTGGGAGTCACAGCAGGTGTCAAAACAGAAGTCAAAGCAGGTGTCACAGTGGGAGTCACAGCGGGTGTCACAGTAGGAGTCACAGCGGGTGTCACAGTGGGAGTCACAGCAGGTGTCACAGTGGGAGTCACAGCAGGTGTCACAGTGGGAGTCACAGCGGGTGTCACAGTGGGAGTCACAGCAGGTGTCACAGTGGGAGTCACAGCACGTGTCACAGTGGGAGTCACAGCAGGTGTCAAAACAGAAGTCACAGCATGTGTCACAGTGGGAGTCACAGCAGGTGTCACAGTGGGAGTCACAGCGGGTGTCACAGTGGGAGTCACAGCAGGTGTCACTGTGGAAGTCACAGCAGGTGTCACAGTGGGAGTCACAGCAGGTGTCACAGCGGGAGTCACAGCAGGTGTCACAGCAGGTGTCACAGTGGGAGTCACAGCAGGTGTCACAGTGGGAGTCACAGCAGGTGTCACAGTGGGAGTCACATCAGGTGTCACAGTGGGAGTCACAGCAGGTGTCAAAACAGAAGTCACAGCAGGTGTCACAGTGGGAGTCACAGCAGGTGTCACAGTGGAAGTCACAGCAGGTGTCACAGTGGGAGTCACAGCAGGTGTCAAAACAGAAGTCACAGCAGGTGTCACAGTGGGAGTCACAGCAGGTGTCACAGTGGGAGTCACAGCAGGTGTCAAAGTGGGAGTCACAGCAGGTTTCACAGTGGGAGTCACAGCAGGTGTCAAAACAGAAGTCACAGCAGGTGTCACAGTGGGAGTCACAGCAGGTGTCACAGTGGGAGTCACAGCAGGTGTCACAGTGGAAGTCACAGCAGGTGTCACAGTGGGAGTCACAGCAGGTGTCACAGTGAGAGTCACAGCATGTGTCACAGCAGGGGTCACAGTGGGGGTCACAGTGGGAGTCACAGCAGGTGCCACAGTGGGAGTCACAGCAGGTGTCACAGTGGGAGTCACATCAGGTGACAAAACAGAAGTCACAGCAGGTGTCACAGTGGGAGTCACAGCAGGTGTCACAGTGGAAGTCACAGCAGGTGTCACAGTGGGAGTCACAGCGGGTGTCACAGTGGGAGTCACAGCAGGTGTCAAAACAGAAGTCACAGCAGGTGTCACAGTGGGAGTCACAGCGGGTGTCACAGTAGGAGTCACAGCGGGTGTCACAGTGGGAGTCACAGCAGGTGTCACATTGGGAGTCACAGCAGGTGTCACAGTGGGAGTCACAGCGGGTGTCACAGTGGGAGTCACAGCAGGTGTCACAGTGGGAGTCACAGCACGTGTCACAGTGGGAGTCACAGCAGGTGTCAAAACAGAAGTCACAGCAGGTGTCACAGTGGGAGTCACAGCAGGTGTCACAGTGGGAGTCACAGCGGGTGTCACAGTGGGAGTCACAGCAGGTGTCACTGTGGAAGTCACAGCAGGTGTCACAGTGGGAGTCACAGCAGGTATCACAGCAGGTGTCACAGTGGGAGTCACAGCAGGTGTCACAGTGGGAGTCACAGCAGGTGTCACAGTGGGAGTCACAGCAGGTGTCACAGTGGGAGTCACAGCAGGTGTCAAAACAGAAGTCACAGCAGGTGTCACAGTGGGAGTCACAGCAGGTGTCACAGTGGAAGTCACAGCAGGTGTCACAGTGGGAGTCACAGCAGGTGTCAAAACAGAAGTCACAGCAGGTGTCACAGTGGGAGTCACAGCAGGTGTCACAGTGGGAGTCACAGCAGGTGTCAAAGTGGGAGTCACAGCAGGTGTCACAGTGGGAGTCACAGCAGGTGTCAAAACAGAAGTCACAGCAGGTGTCACAGTGGGAGTCACAGCAGGTGTCACAGTGGGAGTCACAGCAGGTGTCACAGTGGAAGTCACAGCAGGTGTCACAGTGGGAGTCACAGCAGGTGTCACAGTGGGATTCACAGCATGTGTCACAGCAGGTGTCACAGTGGGGGTCACAGTGGGAGTCACAGCAGGTGTCACAGTGGGAGTCACAGCAGGTGTCACAGTGGGAGTCACAGCAGGTGTCACAGTGGGAGTCACAGCAGGTGTCATAAAAGGAGTCACAGCAAGAGTCAGAGCTTATAGGGCATCCTGTGGTTTATGTACAACCCGCATCCGTCATTGTTGCTATCTCTGCTGATGATGTTGTCAGGTAGTTTTATGTTGATTGTTGGGAAATACAAATACTTCGAGAGATGTGGGGGAGGAAGGTGGGGTGGGGGAGGGGGGATGCAGGGTAAGAAAACAATGACTTCCTTTCCGTGGCTTGTGGGTGGAGGTGTTTTTCCATGTATCCTTCTGCCAAGTCCGCCATTAAGTGTCATTGTTTGTTACCAGCTGTCAATCATAACTCTCTGTAGACACCAGTTCTGTCGACTCATGTAGCTTGTTATAGTTTCAGTCAGTGCTCACTGTATAAGTTCTCGTTTGCTAGCGTCTCAACATTCAGCCCCATGTGTGTCTCTCTTTGCTGGTTTGTGTCTCTCTTTGCTGAATTGTGTCTCTCTTTGCTGAATTGTGTCTCTCTTTGCTGAATTGTGTCTCTCTTTGCTGATGTGTGGACACACAATGACATGTTTTCTGAGTGCTGACATTTTATAACGTCTAAAAAATAAAACTGTCATTTACTGCCAATATAGTACCTTGGGGGTGTATAGCAGGGAGGTCTTGAGCCTGAGGAATTAGACCGCCTTGGCTAGTGCCTGTTTACCGCCGACAGAAAAAACATCCATACCTTACCGATTCGAACTCGGGTCTCCCGAAGGAGAATCCGGCATTCTAGCCACCTGGCCAGCCCCTCCCCTTGATGACGTCTATAGTTCACACAATTCTGAGATTATAAGGAGTGGCCTTTTGACCTTGGCTTTAGCGGAATGGTATACCTGTCAGTGGCACAGATAACAAGTATACCTATCAATGGTACAGGTAACTGGTATACCTGTTAATAGCACAGATAACGGGTATATCTCTCAGTGGCACAGATAACTGGTATACCAGACCCAGTGGACTAGCGGGGATCCCAGTCACACCCAGTGGGCTAGCAGCAGTGGGGATAATTGTTGGTGTAGCCTCTGAGGTCTGGTGGAACTGGAGATCTGCAGAGTTGTCGGGAATCGTGAAGTGACAGGATGAAGGGGATGATACGGGTACACTGGACGTCCGGCCACACAGCTGAGGTCTGCAGTCTGCAGCCCATGTCTGGCAGGGGGTGATGCGGGGACAGTGGACGCTCGGCCACACAGCTGGGGGATGCAGCCTGTGCTGGGTGTGACTGGGATTCCCGCTATCCCACTGGGTGTGACTGGAATCATCGTTGACCCACTGGACGTGACTGGGATTCCCGCTATTCCACTGGGTGTGACTGGGATCCCCGCTAGTCCACTGGGTGTGACTGGGATCCTCGTTGGCACACTGGCTGAGAATGGGATCCGCGTTGACCCACTGGGTGTGACTGCGATCCTCGTTGACCCACTGGGTGTGACTGGGATCCCCGCTATCCCACTGGGTGTGACTGGAATCATCGTTGACCCACTGGACGTGACTGGGATTCCCGCTATTCCACTGGGTGTGCCTGGGATCCCCGCTAGTCCACTGGGTGTGACTGGGATCCTCGTTGGCACACTGGCTGAGAATGGGATCCGCGTTGACCCACTGGGTGTGACTGCGATCCTCGTCACTGGTTGAGACGCCAGATCTGAACTAGCCGACTGGGTGTGCATCAGTTCTGTTGTATGATCAACAGACGTGACATCGTATGAACTGATACATGCTGTTGGAGATAGCAAGATGTGGAGACGCATGATCGCCCATGCCAATCAGCCAGGCACTTGACGTGATGGTATTAAATAGACAAGACTGGGTTATTGTGGGTTGACAGAGCGTTATACGAAGCACTTAACCCATTCACTTTGGGTTAATGCAGGCCAGTGCCGTCATATTGTGCTCGTCAGTGGCGACTGTACCTGTACCTTTCTTCTCCTGTTACCTGTCGTCCCGAGTGGAGCTTGGCCTTCAACCGAACCAGGCCAAGCATGCCACAGGGGCATACGCCCTCAGCCAAACCTTTCCCCACCTCCTGCAGCTGTGTCCTGTCCCTTCTCTTGTTCATAACCTATATAGAAAAGAAACGAACAGAACTCAGAAGAACCATCGGCAAATTACACCATTAAAGAACTCTTATTTGGGGACGATCAAATACTAATAACAAAATCAGAAGCAGAATTACAAGACCACATGAATAGTCTAAACGAAGTGTGTAAGGAACACAGTAGGAACATTAGTACAAGTAAAACACAGGTAATGACTATAATCATAGAAGCAAAAATAACAACAATTCACCCATAAGACCACCCTCTGAAAGAAGTAAAGAGCTCCAAGTACCTAGGAAGTATAATATACTCAAATGTCTAATCAGAAGACGAGATTAAAAACAGGTGGAATAAGGCAAACCAGCTCATAGGACAAATAGGACCAATACTAAAGAACAGACTCGTAACAATCGTTGCCAAGAAAGCACTTTACAACACAATCTTCCTACCGACTCTATGCTACCTATACCAAACCTGGACAACGACAGAAACAGAGAAAAGAAAAATCGCAACAGAAATGAGATTCCTGAGAAGAATACTCAACGTATCAAGAAGAGATAAGATCAGAAATGAAGAAATCAGGACTAAAGTGGGGGTTATAGCAGCGCTAGATTTTATTAGAAGACAGCAAGTCAAATGGTTTGGCCATGCAAGTAGGTTACCAACAAACAGTATACTACAACAAGCATTGATGTACAGACCAGATGGAAGCAGAGGAAGAGGCCGAACACGTAAACGTTGGACGGAGGGAATAACAGAGTCCATGGAAATATCGATACATGAAGCCCATAAACGTGCACTCTCACGATGTTTATACTTCACATCGACACCGCAAGGTACAGGAGGAACATGATGAGATGAGATGAGATGAGATGCGATGAGATGAGCTGAGATGAGATGAGATGAACGAACGAACGAAAGAACGAACAGATTTTATTTTCAAAGGGTAACAAATTGGGCACGCAGGCCCATCTTACATACGGCCCTTCCAATCACTCATCTTTCTTTCATCAACAGTGCATAGGAAAAAAACATTGTCACATGAATTTTGTAAACATAAACAATGCATATTACTATGTTATGAGACACAACCACCACCCACCCACACATCCCCCATTCACTCCAACTTCCCCACCCAACCACACACACATACAATACATTCCCCCACCCATCCACCACATCCCTACACCTACACATCTCCCCACCCACATACACCTCTAACCCACCACACATCCCATACACCCACACCCCAAGCACACATACATTCAATAACCCACACATCCCCCACCTACACACATCTCCCCACCCACTCACATATCCTCTACCCGTCCCATTTCCCACCAACAATCACTCACCCAATATCCTCCTCCACCCACACACCTCCAACCACCCAGCCAAACACACATTACTCAGCCACACACACATCTCCCCGTCAACTCACATATTCCGCACCTACCCACACACAAATTCCGCACTCACCCACATAATGTCTCATCTCCCCCAGCCCACTCACAGATCCCGAGCCCACACCTACAAACATCCCCCACCATCTCCTAACCTGCACACACTCACCCACCCACATATCCTCTACCCACCCACACACCCTCTATCCACCCATCCCCCAACCAAACATCCCTTAACCACACACCCTTACTCATGTACAATCACCCACCCACACATCCTCTACCCAACCACACATCCTCCATCCACCCATTCCCCCAGCCACACATCCCTTAACCACACACTCCTACCCATATACACACATCCCCACCCACGCACAATCTCCCCACCCATATAAACATCCCTCACACACATCCCCACGCACCAACACATTCCCCATTCACAAACACACACCTCCCATCCACGCACACACAACCCACACACACATCCCCAACCCATACATTCATCCCCTCACATCCCTAGACACACGTACTTATCCCTCAACCACTAACACCCACACATCCCTTACCCGTTCATCAACACATACATCTCCTATCTACCCACCCACACTCACACATCCCAACAACCCATCTAAGCACACATCCCCCACCCTCACACACATCCTTCACCCACCCGCAAACCCAACCACACCTTCACCCACCCAAACAAACATCATTTATCCACACCCAGCTCCCCTCCCACACAACACCACACCCACACACATCCCAAAGACACATCCCACACACACATCTATCCACACATCTCCTACCCATCCACACATCCCCCAACTACCATCACCCTCACTACCCACACATACTTCCTCCATCCAGCCACACACACTCCCACCCAGCCAGACATATCCCCCACCCACACACACATCTCCAAATCCATCACCCACACCCATCACGCACCCCTCCCCAACCCACACACATCCCCCACACATCTCTCACCCACACACACTCCCCACACATCCACCCAAACATCCCACACCCATACACCTCCCTCACCCACACACACACATCCCCAAACCCACAACTACCCCCACCTGCACACATCTCCCACCCACCACATATCCCCACACCCACATCTCCCCACCCACACATATACCCCCACCCATCCCATAACTCACCATCAATCATCCACCAACATTTCCTCCTCCACCCACTCACCCACAACCACCTAGACAAACGCACATCCCCACCCACAAACACATCTCCCCATACACCCATATATCTCGCACGCATCCACACACAAATCCCCCACCCACCCACACACAAATCCCCCACCCACCCACACAATCTTCCCCGCCCACCCACACATCCTGAGCCCACCCACACACATCACGAATCCACCCACACACACATCCCCCATCCCCCAACCTACTATTATGATCAAACTCCCACACTTTACACACACATACAGTGATGATTTTCGTGAGCATTGTCGCAAAATTCTAAAGAAAATGGAGGAAAATTGTACATATACATTTTGTAACTTAAAAATTAGTGAAGTAATTCAACTCTCTCTCTCTCTCTCTCTCTCTCTCTCTCTCTCTCTCTCTCTCTCTCTCTCTCTCTCTCTCTCTCTCTCTCTCTCTCTCTCTCTAACGCTCTCACTCACATTACAGTAATGTTATATTATACATGATAAAATCAAGTGTCATACATACAAAATGATAATGTGAAAGATGAAAATACACAAAAAATATGGAATGGCATGTTACAGGACATGCGAGCACTCAATTCGCTCTGCCTGTCTGTCTGTCTGTCTGTCTGTCTGTCTCTCTCTCTCTCTCTCTCTCTCTCTCTCTCTCTCTCACACACACACACACACACACACACAGGCACACACACACACATTCCCCACACACACACATATCCTTCACATACACACCCATACATACATCCTCAAATCTAGACAAATACTTGATGCCTCACATGATTACTGAAACTAATAAGAACAAACTCCCACACTTTACACACAATTGAGACACTGACGATTGTCGTGAGAATTCTCGAAATTGCAAGAAGTGGAGAAAAAATTGTACATATACATTATGTAGCGTAAAAATTAGTGATGCAATTCAACTCTCTCTCTCTCTCTCTCTCTCTTGCTCTTGCTCTCTCTCTCTCTCTCTCTCTCTCTCTCTCTCTCTCTCTCTCTCTCTCTCTCTCTCTCTCTCTCTCTCTTGCTCTTGCTCTCTCTCTCTCTCTCTCTTCTCTCTCACACACATGTACATACACACACCCACACACATCATACCCACGCAATACACACACCTGCACACATCCATATACTTACTCACACGTACTCATATAACACCCGAATATACACTCCCTCGCATACACTGCATGTATGCACACTTACACATACAAAGATATACAATACATACACGAGCACACACACACACACACTCATCCATACACACATACACACACGCACATGCATATAAACGCATATAAACACATGAACGCACACTTTAACACACGTACAGACATACACACAGAGGCACACACAGATACACACATGTGCATACATATACACACATCCAGACATGCACACACATACATCACACTTTCTCATGCACTCTCTCATTCACCAACGCTCTCTCTTTTACACACTCACTCGCTCTCACACTCACTCATTCGCGCACATACACGCATACCCACAAATTCTCTCTCACTCACTCACGCTCCCTTACTCACTCATTTACTCGATGACTCTCTAACTCACACTCACTCACTAACTTTCACACTCTATCACACAGACAGGCAGACACACAACACACCCACTCTCTCAGATTCACTCATTCTCTAACTAAATCTCTCACACATATGTCCACACACTCACTCACTTTTACACTCACTCAGGCACACGCGCTTGCATACTCTCTCACTCTCACTCATACTAATTCTTCCACTCACACTCTTTCTCACTCACTCTCTCACCCACTGTCTCGTTCACACACATACAGTGAAGAATGATAGTGGAAAAATGATACTAGTAGGTGACTTATGGAGGCATATAGTCGGTATGAAGTAAGTATTGAAAGAGTTTTCGGTTGAATGTGTAGGAACTCATTGGTGTTTTCAGTTCTGGTGGGAAGCTATTCCACAAGTGAGCACCAGAATATGCGAAACAACTTTTGTATAAGTCCAATCTAGGCTTAGGAAGCTGTAATAAATTTAAGCGCTTACTGTTCATTGCATTAGATTGGATTAACGGTAGAAGATACTCTGGGGTATTTTCAGATATAATTTTATTCACTAATTTGGCTTTGTTAAAAAGGAAGCGCTTTTGAAGTGGTAGAAGTCTTAGATGGCTGTATAATTTATTACTTTCAACGTGCTTTATGCTAGAAACTAGACGTATAGCGCGGTTTTGAAGCAAACACAATCGTTTCATATTAGATTTAGGGCAGCCATCCCAGACTGTGGAACAATAATCGAGAAGTGATTGGATATAGGATGCATAGAATATTTTACGTGTGCTTTCATCCAAAAAGTGTTGAATTTTAGCAAGTTGGTAAACTTTTTGTGCTATTCTCTTGGTAAGGGCGTGAACATGAGGGCTCCAGTTTAAATGTCTGTCAATTAAAAGACCTAATGTTTTATGCTCATTTACATTAATTATAGGTAACGTGTCCACGTGGAGCTCGAGCGGTATCCCAGTTATGGCTAGGGTCTGTAGTTTTTGTCTGGTCGTTATTAGCATGGATTTGGTTTTGTTGATGTTAATTAACATGCGATTTTCATTGCTCCATCTACTAAGGTTGTCAAGTTCGTTTTGTAAAGAGCTCTCTAAGTCACAAAGGGTCTCTTGACTTGTATAAATAGTGCAGTCGTCCGCAAATAGATCACACGAAGTATTGAGGTATAAAGGAAGATCGTTAATATACACTGCAAAAAGCAGCGGACCTAGTATTGAGCCCTGAGGCACCCCAAAATTAAGTTGTGTGGGTCTTGATAGACAGTTATTGAAGGACACTACTTGTTGTCTGTCAGATAAAAATGACGCAATTAGGTTCACCATATTGGTGCTGGTCTTCATTTGTTTTAATTTTCTAATTAAAATATCATGATCTACCATATCAAAGGCCTTTTTAAAGTCTACAAATACTGCTCCACAAATGTTGCCATTGTTGATACAAAGATGCCAGTTATCGGTCATTTTTGTAAGGGCACTATGGCAAGAATATTTAGGTCGAAACCCAGATTGACTGTCAATTATTAGATCGTTGTTAATTAAATGATGTAGTGTTATTTTATGCATTTCTAATGGCTTTGATAGCGACGATAGTAAGGAAATAGGTCTATAATTACCCAAGACGCTAATATCAGTTGAGCCATTTTTAAGTAGAGGATACACTTTAGCAACTTTAAAGGCAGATGGAAAGTAGTTTTTGGATAGGCACTGGTTATATATGAACGTTAAGGACTCACTAATAATAGGTGCAGCACACCGAAGAATTCTATTACTGATACCATCTAGGCCTTCTGAATTTGTTGCTTTGAGATTCCAGAGATATTTATATACTTCTGCAACAGACATCAAGGGAATCTCAGGGGGAATATTTCTAGAGCACTTCCCTTCACAGAATGATGACAGTGAACTTAAATTACATACTGAGTCTGGTATTGAGGACTTTAGATTCTCTATTTCTGATTGAAAGAAGTAACTGAAATCCTCGCATGTTATAGAGTTTGGTATTGCTGACTCTGAAGCGTGTTTCTTGTTGGTTAGCGAGTTAATAGCCTTCCATATATTTGTGTTATTTGATTTATCTACAATCAAGTATTTGAAATGATCTTTCTTGATGAGATGCGATGAGATGAGCTGAGATGAGATGAGATGAGATGATGAGATGAGCAGCTCCCTCCGTGTCCTCCCAGTTTGATTCATCCCTGTCTGTAATCCTCTTCTACGTGTGTTTTTAGCTGTGCCGCTATTTCGCTTGCCTTGTGGGTTCCAGACCAGAGTGTCCAGTTATATTATTATCATCAGGTTGTCTCAGTATATGTCCTGTCTTGTGTGTTCCAGACAAGAGAGTGTCTAGTTGCATTGTCCTCAGGATGTCTCAGTGAATGTTCTATCCAGTGCCAGTATCTTATCCCCACTTCTTGGTCCACTGGAAGTTGTCTAGTTCTCTCCCAGGCTGTACTATGGTTCACTGGGATGTGTCTAGTTCTCTCCCAGGCTGTACTATGGTTCACTGGGAGTTGTTTAGTTCTCCCTCAGGCTGTACTATGGTTCACTGGGATGTGTCTAGTTCTCTCCCAGGCTGTACTATGGTTCACTGGGATTTGTTTAGTTCTCTCCCAGGCTGTACTATGGTTCACTGGGATGTGTCTAGTTCTCCCTCAGGCTGCACTATGGTTCACTGGGATTTGTTTAGTTCTCCCTCAGGCTGTACTATGGTTCACTGGGATGTGTCTAGTTCTCTCCCAGGTTGTACTATGGTTCACTGGGATTTGTTTAGTTCTCTCCCAGGCTGTACTATGGTTCACTGGGATGTGTCTAGTTCTCCCTCAGGCTGTACTATGGTTCACTGGGATGTGTCTAGTTCTCTCCCAGGCTGCACTATGGTTCACTGGGATTTGTTTAGTTCTCCCTCAGGCTGTACTATAATTCACTGGGATGTGTCTAGTTCTCCCTCAGGCTGTACTATGGTTCACTGGGATGTGTCTAGTTCTCCCTCAGGCTGCACTATAATTCACTGGGATTTGTTTAGTTCTCTCTCAGGCTGTACTATAATTCACTGGGATTTGTTTAGTTCTCTCTCAGGCTGTACTATGGTTCACTGGGATTTGTTTAGTTCTCCCTCAGGCTGTACTATAATTCACTGGGATTTGTTTAGTTCTCCCTCAGGCTGTACTATGGTTCACTGGGATTTGTTTAGTTCTCCCTCAGGCTGTACTATGATTCACTGGGATTTGTTTAGTTCTCTCCCAGGCTGTACTATGATTCACTGGGATTTGTTTAGTTCTCTCTCAGGCTGTACTATGGTTCACTGGGATTTGTCTAGTTCTCCCACATGCTGCACTATGGTTCACTGGGATGTGTCTAGTTCTCTCCCAGGCTGCACTATGGTTCACTGGGATTTGTCTAGTTCTCTCCCAGGCTGAACTATGGTTCACTGAGATTTGTCTAGTTCTCTCCCTCAGGCTGCACTGTGTTTTACTGTGATTTGTTAATGATGGAGCAGACAATGTTTAGGGCTCTGTTTCTAACCCATTCCTCGTGCTATGGGGGAGAACAGTGTGTTCCTATAGAGGGCTGCTCAGTCACTCAGGGCTGCCCAATCCCACTGCTGCTCCAGTCAGTAGAAGACGACCATATGGCTGGAGCCGCCTGTGTGCAGGTCTCCGACTACGACTGCCAGCGTACCCACGCCAGCCGCTTTGCCGCTCACCCATCGCCACAGGGCTTGAAGGTGATATATGAAGTTGGATGAAGAATGACTTGCCCGATAAATTGGATTTAAGTGAGGAAGAGTTGCGCAATTCGTCGACCTCACTCTCTCGCTTGAGTCCATCTGAGTCCAGTGGCAAGACAAGTCAAGACGACTGGAGACGAATACGGGTGCCGTGAATGACCAGGGCGCTCTACGTGCCTTGCCGTGCTCATTACGTTCTACAACGCTTTGCAGGTAAACACCGTCTTACCCGTTAAATTATCAATGATTTCTTCCGAGCAGTCTGCCGAATCCTGTTTTCACATGCTGGGTAGGCATACCGCTGTCGCATGCTAATAGCTATTAAGAGCCACAGGCTTGAGCTGGATGCCAGGTGTTGACCAGTGGAGGATAGGCCCTGAAAAGGGCATGGCAGCCATCCTTACAATGCCTGACATCACAGACCTCTCCTCCCCCCTCCCACATATTCACTTCCATCCTAGCTGATGTGTCAATATATCAATACATCCATATGTTATAATAAATTTCCATTTCTTTACAATAATATGCATGTGTGTGTTATATCTACGTGTCTGCAATACTGCAGTCTGTTGTCAAGTGTTTATGTTGACTGGATCTTTTTGTGATCCCTACCTGGTCCGACATTACCTCTAAACTAAGTGCTGGCAAACTACGATGGCACATGTGATTGTTGTTGGTTGGTCACGGTCTGACACCTCTCTTTCTGGCCGCGTCGCCGCCAACATTGTGTTTAGGATCACAGATCTATGTTTGTACCCTGGCAATGGACACGACAAGCTCTGCTGGTTCACAATGACTCCACAACAGCACTGATCGGGTTTGTTGGGGAACCAGGCGGCGCTGATGGTTATCAACGACATGTTCCACATACCAACCAAAGCACGTCCGTGTTATCCAATAACTGATCTTTATGTGTGTTTCATCGTTTGTTTGTCTCCTGCTCATTTCTTATTTGTCTCTTGTTTATCTCTTTTGTGTTTCATGTTCATCGTTTATTTGTCTCGTGTTTGCCTCTTGTTCGCCTTTTATTTGAATCTTTTTTTTTGGGGGGGGGGGGGGGGGTTCTTGTTCATCTTGTATTTGTCCTTTATATGTCTCGTTTTTTGGTTTCTTGTTCATCTTGTATTTGTCTTCTGCTTTTCTCTTGTTTATTTCTTGTTCATTTTTTATTTGTCTCGTGTTTGTCTCTTGTTTCTTGTTCATCTTTCATTTGTCTCGTGTTTGTCTTGTTTTGGTCTCTTGTTCATCATTTATTTGTCTCTTGTTTGTCGTTTGTTCATATTTTATTTGTCTCTTGTTTGCTTTTTGTTCATCTTTCATTTATCTCTTGTTTGTTTCTGGTTCATCTATTTTTGTCTCTTGTTTGCCCCTCTTATAACTTTTATTTGTCTCTTGTCCATCTCTTGTTTTTTCTTGTACATCTTTTATTTATCTCATGTTTGTCTCTTGTGTGTTTCATGTTCACCTTTTATTTGTCTCTTGTTTGTCTCTTGTTCATCTTTTGTTCATCTTTTGTTTGTCTCTTGTTTGTCTCTTGTTCATCTCTTGTTTGTCTCTTTGTTCACTATTGATATCTACTGTTCATATCTTGTTTTATTTTATTTTAAAGTTTTCTTCTCCTGTTCTATTATTTTCTCATGCTCTTAAACGTGTCTTCTCATACTGTTGTACTTGTTTCCTCACATTCTTCTCATACTGTTGTAATTGTTTCCTCACGTTCTTCTCACGTGCTTTTGTTTTTACTTCTTCGTCGTCTTCAGTAGTCTCACCAACGTCTTCTCATGTTCTATCAGTTTCTTCTCTTTAAGATCAAATACATTTGTCTACATTGGGAAACAACTTGCTCATCAAACATATCAAATACATTTGTCTACATTGGGAACCAGCTTACTCGCCACGAATATCAAACACTCAGAACGGACACACCATACATCCAATACAGGATTGCGTAGGACACCTTTAGCTACTCCACCTGAAACTCAAGCCAGACGACATATTTGCCACATAGCAAGTGCTCCAATGCACACTAGACAGAGGTTGGAAGGAAAATCCCGAAGGGAACAGTAACAGTGCACCGAAACCACGAGAGACGAAAATGCGTCACGAAAACGACAGCATGACAAGAAAGGATACGTTGTGTGAGAAGCAAAGTGAACGGACGTGTATTTCGATCGGGAGAGCAATTCAGTGTGGCTAGTGGATCGTCGGCAGACTAGCAGGAGACTTATTCCAAACTAAGGACAGCTAGCAACGTAACTGGAGAACGCCATAGATCTATGAACAGCGGACAAGCTCTAGACAGCCGGAGATTCGGTGGAAGATAAAAAGATGACTGCTAGGACGACCTGAAGGAATAGAGGGGAAGCGAATGTTATTCAACGGCGTTAGGAAAGATGCAAGACGACATTTGAGGTTCGTGCATTAGATAATTAGTTGCTCCTCGGTATCACGAGACGCTAATTAGTCACCACCTAACATATGTTCTCTTGACTCCGGAAAATAAAACGGATTTATCGTTTCCTGAGCGTTGTACGTCATTCCACGTTCGCCGGTGAGTCCTAAAGTAATTTTTACACCGCTTTTCTTCAATGAGCCAATTCGTGTTCCTTGTCGCGAATCAATCCATGGCATAATACTTGAGGAAAGAGGATTTGCGACTTGGCAATATTCCCGTCACATCAAGTACCAATAGGCCAGAAGTGTGCAGACCACTCATAAATACTGCACATGAAATCCAAGCCAGACGGAACACTTCCACGATACTAATTCCGTATACTACACCCTCTTTCACACAGGAGGGTAATAATTATGAATATATGTTCCCTCTTCTCCCCAGCAAGGAACCATCTATCAGCAACAACAATGTGCCACCACAGCCTCTTGTTAGCCACGAATCAGAGCCTGTAGTTGGTTGTCGTTACATATCCGTGAGACATCAACTGTATCCATCTCATTGTAACCCAGAATTGGTACGTCTCATACGTTTTAGCCCAGCTACACTTCGTCAGGCACTTATAATGTCGCTGTACCAACGACCAAAACAACCTGTTATTTACTAACAATTCAGCACAAAGCTACACTGGATCTCGGTAAAAGAAAGAGACTCTCCTAGAACGTTTATCTGCATATTTGGTTATTGTTTTATCTACTAACGTAATAGGTGATACGTGACTATAAACATTGACTTGCATGATTCTTTACATTAATTGATGGTATTTAGTTGTATATCTTTTATAATACTTTTTAATGTGTTTTTACTGTGGGTGAGGGGTGGGGGGGGGGGGGGGGGCTTCACTGCTCTTCCTTTCTGATCTGTATGGCTATTTTTATATATTGACAGATTTATTAATGTTTCTCTGTACTTTAGAGTTTGTATTGTAATAAGGGAAATAAGTTGTAATCATTCTGTGCTTTTAAAATTTATGATAATGCATTGTTGAAATGTCTAATAAGTATGGACACTTGCTCGATAAAGAAGGGCTCAGAATCGGGCATTTAAATATCTTCCATCTATTAGGGAAGCTGCCTGAACGATCACTTATACTTAATCAAAATTTTCAAATGTTCGGCGTTAGTGAAAGTCGATTAAATGGTAACATCTCAGATGATGACATCGCTATAAGAGTTGTTAAAGTTATTAGAAGACATCCTTATCAGATACAAGAGACGGGTATTGCATTTTATATTTCTAGTTCGCTTAACGTCGACCGTGGGCCAGATTTTGAAACCTGCGAGATTAAGTGTGTATGGCTTGAGGTTAAGCTTGAAAATCGCGTACCCCCAGTAGTTGGCTATCTTTATCGAAACACCGGTGCAGGAAATATCTGGTATGAAAAATTCACCACTATGGTGGATTCAATCTTTAGTAAAGAGAAAAATCATAATTCTAAGAGACTTCAACATAGACACTAACAAATCAAACAAAACATGGAGAAACATAATAAAGGGTACTTCAATTTTAATTCACCGCAAACAAAGGGAATTCCAGGGCACACATCATATCCTGGAGTCCCCTTATTCGTGCTGTATCTCGGTGTGCATGACCTTGACCGGAATAACGTTGTCGGTGTGCAGCAAATGGTTTAGTTATGTGTGTGTGAGTTGACCTGAATATTTCAGTGGTTGTATACTCTTGTGCACACTTAGGGGCTGTTATTGTGTGCTAATTTGTGACCCTGAAAAGGGCCCGTTCCGTTATGGCATTCTTCTAGTGGCCCTGAAAAGAGCCCATTGCTGGATGATACTGCTGTATGCATGAGATAGGGTTAGGGTTAGGGTTACAAAAAAGGCAACACTACTCTGCTTGTCGTGGACAGCTGCTGTCAGTTCAATAAAATTCATGACTGCAGAAAGCCAACGTAAAAATGTACTACACACAATGTGTTACCGTTCGTCGCTCCTTTTTCGCGCCTTTTTCGCGCCATGACACGCACTGAAAAAAACTTTAATTGAACGGAGATCCCCGCCAGTGCTATATATAGCTGCTAACTACGCTATATATAGCTGCTAAAGCTAAATATAGCCTCGTGACGTCTGTTGCGGTGAATTAAAATTGAAGTACCTAATAAAGTCATACAACTTCCATCAGTTAGTCAAAAAAAAAAAAAAATAACAAAATCATCTGCAACACTTATAGATCACATTTAGGGACGCAGAGGTGTTTCCAAGGCACCAGGGCCTGGATCTATACTTGCCAAGACCTACTGACACGTCCACGCCGTGCGTGCTGGGTAACAGGTCCCTTCGGAGACCTGGCTAACACCAGTAGGATCGATGATTCTTCCGAAGCCGGAGAGTATCTGCCTGCATGGCGAGGAACCACCAGTCTGCACACCAATGAGCCAGACATGGGACAACGGATACTCACGCAAACCTCAGGTCCGGTATGACATCACACTGATGTTGGACAACAGGATGTATTTATCCGACATACAGGACTTCACTCTGGAGTTCACAGCCAGCGAACACAAGCAAGCAAGCAAGATCACATTTATACTGCACGTGCTGACAACATCACAGCATGTACTGTACCTATTAATGCAATGAGCAATCACCACCCTGTATGTTGCTTGTAGTCGAATTGCGGTACCAACAACTCAGAAACGCAAACACATTAGTATAAAATATAGAAATTATAAAAATTTCAATCAAGATGTCTTTTTACGAGACGTGCTCAACTCATCTCTGGATTATGTTTACCAGCTTTCTGACCCAGATGATGCTCTGGACCACTGGCTGAAGGCCTTTCTAAGTGTATTTGATAAGCGTGTTCCATTTAAGGAAGTTCGAGTTAAACATTACACTAAACCCACCTTGGATCACCCATGAGGTAGGTGAAATTATGTGTGATCTGGACAGGGCACATAAAACTAGAGATCTAACCACTTACCGTAGTCCGAGAAACAAAGTTCCATATATTATTCGAAGGAAAAGACAGTCTATTTTAAAACTTAATAATAGATATAACCAACACTAAAGATATATGGAAAGCAATTAATAATTTGACAAATATACACAAGTGCTCACAATCATTACCGTCAAATCAGGTTACATGTGATCAATTCAGTACATTCTTTCAGTCCGACATAAACCAGTTGAAGGCTGCAATACGAGATTCTCCTCATGACATATCTTTTTTGTCACCATTTTGTGAAAACGCATGGTTTAGAGACATTCCCTCCAACATACCGCTAATGACTACCACTGAAGTATTTACTCATCGCAGTAACAAAAACAAACAAACAAACAAACAAACAAACAAACAAACAATAACTCATCAGGACTGGATGGAATCAGTAATCGGATTCTTCGCTGCGATGCACCGGAGATCTGCGAGTCACTAACTTGTATATATAACCAATGTTTCACCAAATGTCACTTCCCATCAGGCTTTAAAATCGGCAACATGTATCCTTATTTAAAATCTGGTTTATTAGACGATCGTCTCGTGTGTAACTATAGGCCAATTTCCATATTATCCTGATTATCCAAACTGCTAGAAAAGCACACCCACAAGACAACATTAGAACACTTGGGTCGCCACAAACTAATAGTTGACAGTCAGTCAGGGTTTCGGTCAAAAATATTCCTGTCATACGGCCCTAACAAACATGATAGAAAACTGGCATCAAAATATTAACAATAATACTTTATGTGGAGTGGTGTTTATAGACGTTAGTAAAGCATTCGATTTGATAGATCATACTATTCTAATTAAAAAACTAGAAACAATTAAAGTAAGCTTTAATATAATGACATTAATAAAATCATTTTTATTAGACAAAATAAGCAATATCACACAATAAATCTTTATCTCAAGCCATTACCATTAATATTGGAATACTTCAGGGGTCTATTCTTGGCCCTCTGTTATTTGCCATTTATATAAATGATCTTCCCTTATATCTTTCGTCGTCCTGCGATCTTTTTGCAGACAACTGCACTTTATATACACACGCTATTTATTGTAATGTGCTAGAATCATCATTGCAACAGGAATTAAATAGTGTAGTTAACAAGAGTCATGCAAACCGCATGAAAATTAACATTTCTACAACAAAATCTATGTTAATAGCAACCAGACAAAGACTTCACACTCTAAATTCACAGAGCTCCTCAGGTGCACGTTGGTAGCACACCTGTAGAAAGTGTAACCGAGAACAAGGCACTGGGTCTTATCATAGATCAAAATCTAACCTTTAATTCCCATGTTCATGCTCTCGTTAAACAAATAGCCAAAAAAAAAAAAAAAAAAAAAAAAAAAAAAAAAAAAAAAGAAATACTAACTAGCCAAAATTAAAAATTTCCTTGATGAAAACACAAGAAAGGTATTCTATACTCCTCAAATGCAAACACATTTTGAGTATTGCTCCGCAATCTGGGATGGATGCTCTAAATCAATAACAAAACGCCTTTATTCACTCCAGAAATGGGCAGTGCGTATAATTAATGGTGAAAAGCTAACCGACAATTCTAACCTACATGAACGTCTTCAGTTACTGCCACTCCACATACACCTATATTTTTAATAACGCTAAACTAATTCACAAAATCCTATTTCAAAATTCTCCAAGCTACCTTTGACCATTGTTAAAATATATTGCAAGACATAGCAAACGACTAAACGTACTTCATATCCCTAAACCTAGGATAGACTTATATAAAACAAGCTTAGCGTACTCTGCCTCTCAGTTGTGGAACAATCTTCCACAATAAATCAAAGACACCACCAACCATTATACATACTGTCGCAACTTGTTTGAACACTACATACCCCCTAAAAACAAAAACAATAATAATGGAAAATTATCTTAAATTACAACTAGCTAATAAATATTCCAATATGTATGGTACGTTACACCTTCCAGCGGTATTTAAAAATGCCATGATAAATATTTCTTTAGTGAGCAATTTATTATTGATAATTTTTCATGCGTTTTAATGCTTATTATTCTTTTTGTGTTGTCTAAGATTAGCTTCATAAGTGATGTTGAATGAAATAACGTATGAGAGGAAATATAGAAGAGGGGCAGTATGTCAGACAGGCCTGCGTTCCAAAATATGAAAACCCTTTGAAAATAAAGTTTTTTTTTTGTTCGTTCGTTCTCCCAATGTTCTCTGTTATTCTCCTATTGTTCTCCTGTTGTTCTCAGTTCTTCTCACGTTGTTCTTCTATTCTTCCTACGTTCTTTTCCTGTTCTTCTCATGATCTTCTTATGCTCTTCTCCTGTTGTTCTCCTGTTCTTCTTATGCTTTTCTCCTGTTATCCTCTTTGACTTTCATTATTTTTCATTTATCTTCTATTGTTCTAATAGTCTTGCTCTATAACACTTCTTCTCATATGGTTCTTCTCCTATTTATCTCCTTTGTCTTCTCCAGTTATTTACTTGACTTCTTCTGTTCTTATCTCCTCCTCTGCTTTCCTTCTCGTGTCCTCTAAACCATCTCCTGTCCTGGTGTTGTGACAGGCTCTGGGCGAAGGCCACTGTGTTGCGTATAAATGGATACTACTGTCCTTGACCCCGGACGCCAGCGCCGCCCTACGTCCATGTATAGTTGAAAAGCGATCACAGAGCCGAACAGCCCCCGGACATGCTGTGGCCAGAAACCAGAATAGCGATCACAGAGCCGAACATCCCCCTGAAAGCTGTGGCCAGAAACCATAAAAGCGATCACAGAGCCGAACATCCTCCAGACAGACTGCGGCGAGAAACCACGATGTGGACACGCCTCTGGAACTTGTCACCTATGTCCACAATCATGGGCAAAGGACGCTGATCAATGGCGCGCTCTACATATTCGCTGTTGTCGCCTCACTGGCTAGACTGGCTGCAGCACACAGCGCCGTATGTGGGGCACTGGCTAGACCGGCTGCAGCACACAGCGCCGTATGTGGGACACTGGATGCAGCACACAGCGCCGTATGTGGGACACTGGCTAGACTGGTTGCAGCACACAGCGCCGTATGTGGGACACTGGCTAGGCTGGTTGCAGCACACAGCGCCGTATGTGGGACACTGGCTAGGCTGGCTGCAGCACACAGCGCCGTATGTGGGACACTGGCTAGGCTGGCTGCAGCACACAGCGCCGTATGTAGGACATGGTGGCCCCAGAGTTTTCTATATTGCAGCCAGATCTACGGCCAGCCACAGACGTGTACGCAAAATGCTACACGATGTGAGACTATGAAGTGCACTTCTGACTCCCTCAACCCAGCCTGTAGGTTGGCAGTTCTGCTAGGGGCTGTGATAGTTGCCATTCCGTCTAAGATGGCCAGATACCAGCAGCTGCCAGCAACATCAATGCCTGGCTTTTTTGCGAGAATGTGAGTAATCTAGATGATCGAGACATGGAGGGGTTGCCGCTTCGACACACGTCACGCTGCAGTGATTGATGGCATTGATCCCGGGGTGGCTGTTGTGTCATATCGGCTATCTTGGCAGTAAACTATTTGTGACAATGTACAAAAACAGAATATTTGTTCCGCCATGCTTGAGTGAACTTTCAGCACTTGGGTGACCCGCATTAGCAAGATGGCGGTCGCTGCGCTCGCTGTCCTCTAGTAGAATGGTTCTCAACCTGTATTCGATTCTGGCACACATGGAAAACGCATACAAACAGACTAGAGTCCTGGCTGTCTGTAGGGTGTCATAGTGGGCAGTTCGGTCACCAGTCTGTACAAACGAACTAGTGATTGCCCAGTTGTTGACAAGTGCTGGACAGTAGTTGAGAGATAGGTCAGATGAACTCTCGTTTCCGCCAACACTGTAGGACCGGTGCCAAGTCCACATTGATCCTGGTCGCCTGCACATCCACAAACTGAATGCCGCATTCAACACTCGCTACACTCGTTCATCAGCTTCGAGGCAACGGCAACAGTCCCATCACAGGACTGGGTGCCGTGTCGATAAACATGGATGTCCTTGAACTTTCCTTCAGACCCAGGCCGTAACACGAAGTAATTCATCATCAGCATGTGCAATGGCGACAAGAGTGGGTGGTCGTTGTTGGACATCTCATGCGATCAGCATGTGCCACGGAGCGGGTCTGTTTTCTTGTCTAGATCGTGCTATGTGGGCACTACGTTCAGATGTACATTTTTGCCTTTCTCTTGGTCTTTTCCCATCAGGGTTGTCAGTTGTCTCAAAGTTTACAAGTTCGTTTCTCCTTATAAAATGTCTAAATTATTGACTGCCTACGTCTAATTTCTCTAATCAAGTTAGTTTTAATCGCTTGTCTGGTATTATTGGTCATTCCGGACAGACGAAACACGTCTGCTGCCTACGGTTATTCTTGTCATTCCGGAAAAACAACACATGTCTGCTGCCATCAGTCGTTCTTGTTATTCCGGACAAACAACACACGTCTGCTGCCACCGGTCATTGTTGTTATTCCGGACAGACAACACACGTCTGCTGCCACCGGTCATTCTTGTCATTCCGGACAGACGACACACGTCTGCTTCCACCGGTCTTTCTTGTCATTCCGGACAGACAACACACGTCTGCTGCCACCGGTCATTCTTGTCATTCCGGATAGACAACACACGTCTGCTGCCACCGGTCATTCTCGCCTTGTCTGATTATTGTTCGTGGTTCATGCACATTCTTCTTCTTCAGACTACACAGTAAGCAAATATACGTTCAGACGTCAAAATGAACAAATATACCCTCAGACGTCAACATGAACATATATACCTTCACACCTAACAATGAACACACATACCTTCACACCTAACAATGAACACACATACCTTCAGACCTAACAATGAACATACATACCTTCACACCTAACAATGAACACACATACCTTCACACCTAACAATGAACACACATACCTTCACACCTAACAATGAACACACATACCTTCAGACCTAACAATGAACACACATACCTTCACACCTAACAATGAACACACATACCTTCACACCTAACAATGAACACACATACCTTCAGACCTAACAATGAACACACATACCTTCAGACCTAACAATGAACACACATACCTTCAGACCTAACAATGAACACACATACCTTCACACCTAACAATGAACACACATACCTTCACACCTAACAATGAACACACATACCTTCAGACCTAACAATGAACACACATACCTTCACACCTAACAATGAACACACATACCTTCACACCTAACAATGAACACACATACCTTCAGACCTAACAATGAACACACATACCTTCACACCTAACAATGAACACACATACCTTCAGACGCCAACATTAACAAATATACCTTCAGACGTTACGAAGAAAAACAAAATACCTGCAGACTTTAACCTGAACAAATACTAAGACAGTGGCAATCAGCTGGAGACTGTAGACAACATATGCATATACCACTATCTGCACTAGACTTTAACACTCGTTCTCGAGGCAACTGACAGTTGTAATATTGGAGTGTGTGTTCCATCTGGCAACAGTATCTGCACTATACGGCACTTTAACACTCGTTCTCGAGGCAACTGACAGTTGTAATATTGGAGTGTGTGTTCCATCTGGCAACAGTCGACTTGTGCCATGACGATTCTTGTTGTAACATTTACAAGGCATCTTGCGTTCGATGTGACTGTTCCACTATTGTTGTGCCGATTCACCAGTTTAAGAATATTCCGATTTGTTTGCAAGTTACATTGTAATACAGGGTGTTCGTAAAGTCTCACTACACTTTGTATGTTGAATAAGTTTGAAAAAAAATTATGTGTATGACGTCATCATAAATATGCTTAAAAAATTCAGTAAATTAGTTACAATACTTGACTGCTTTGGTCTAACGCTGTTTTTGGGGAAGCTGGAAAGTACCAATGAAGCAATCATTATAACTGATTCAACAAATATTTAACCATTCATTATAACTGATTCAACAAATATTTAACCATTCATTATAACTGATTCAACAAATATTTAACCGTAATGCCATGAGGAGGTTATTTACCAGGTTATCTTGCCATAAGTCTTTCAACTACCATCCGTTTATATCCACCTGCATTTCGAAACCCTTGTTCAACCAAACAAATTCTGTCTCCCGATGATAACAACTTTCTGTTTGGATGCAAAGAATTACTCCAGCAGACGACAGCCCTCCGTTGCAAATTGATTTACGATGAACTGTTGAGTACATTTTGTAATGTCGTCATGTACTTCATGTTTCAGAATTGCTCAACATACAAAGTGTAAAGAGACTTTACAAACACCCTGTAGTTACCTGTTCCTGGAGTTGATCATAATCTCTGTTGTCTGACAATGTATTTCTAACCCCAATTGTTCACTGTGTACAATAACACCATTGACTACATATTGCAGATCCTGTTCCTTGTCTGCAGTCAGTACTGTCGCATGTGCATATCGTATACTGGTGTTCATAGATCCACACATGGTGATTACTCTCATGTCTTTTAAATTCGTATTATATGTTGATTATTTCATGTGATGCATCCCTGTCGCTTACATCTAGAGACAGCTGATACTGTCATAATTCATGATCAATGTTGATGGCAGCTTGTGGTTTCTAGTACATGTTCTCTACACATCTATGGTAGCGTGTGGTTTCTAGTACATGTTCTCTACACATCTATGGTAGCGTGTGGTTTCTAGTACATGTTCTCTACACATCTATGGTAGCGTGTGGTTTCTAGTACATGTTCTCTACACATCTATGGTGGAGTGTGGTATCTAATATATGTTCTCTACACATCTATGTGATTGTCATCACATCATCAGCACGTCACTGACGTCTGAGGGACGCCCTGTGCACACAGCGCCAAGCGCCATTTATACTCGCACAAATACACACACGTACACACATACACACATACACACATACACACATACACACATACTCACATCCCTAGAAGCTAAAGGTGACTGTTTCTCTTCTGATTGTAGATTTACGCTGACAACCACTCCTGGAGCTGACAAGCAATCTTGGAGCTGACAACCACTCCTGGATAAACACTCCTGAAGCTGACAATCACTACTGGAGCTGACAAGCAATCTTTGAGCTGACAACCACTCCTGGACAACCACTCCTGAAGCTGACAACCACTCCTACAGCTGACAACCACTCCTACTGCTGACAACCACTCTTGGACAACCACTCCTGAAGCTGACAACCACTCCTACAGATGACAACCACTCCTACAGATGACAACCACTCCTACAGCTGACAACCACTTCTACAGCTGACAACCACTCCTACAGCTGACAACCACTCTTGGGCAACCATTCCTGAAGCTGACAACCACTCATACAACTGACAACCACCCGTGAAGCTAACAACCACTCTTGGCTCTGATAACCACTCTTGGACAACCACTCCTACAGCTGACAACCTCTTGGACAACCACTCCTGAAGCCGCCAACCACTCCTGGAGCTGAGAACCACTCTTAAACAACCACTACTGAAGCTGACAACCACTCCTGAAGCTGACAACCACTCTTGGAGCTGACGACCACTCCTACAGCTGACAACCACTCTTGGACAACCACTCCTGGAGCTGAGAACCACTCCTGAAGCTTAAAACCACTCTTGGACCCGATAACCACTTCTGGACAACCACTTCTGCAACTGACAACCACTCTTGGAACTGTCAACCACTCCTGGACAACTACTCCTAAAGCTAACAACCACTCCTGAAGCTGACAACCACTCCTACAGCTGACAACCACTCTTGGACAACCACAACTGGAGCTGCCAACTACTCCTGGAGCGACAACCACTCTTACAGCTGATAAGCACTCATGGACAACAACTCCTGAATCTGACAACCACTCCTAGAGCTGAGAATCACTCCTGGACAACCATTCTTGGAGCTGACAACCACTCCTACACTGACAACCACTCTTAGAGTTGACAACCACTGTTGTACAACCAATCCAGGATCAAGCATCTGGGACCTTGAAGAGACGGGCTGTGTCTGTCTACAGACACACCAGATCATGATCTCCTTCCCCGGTTACCTGAGCATGGAGCCCACAGTCTACGGGCCTCCGGACAAGGCCGTGCAGGTGGCCAAGAAACAGAGCCACGGATCCGTCTTATCGGCTCATAATATCAGCTACAGAGTCAAGGTTTCCAACCTGTGCTTCCGGGCCCAGAAAGAGAAGGAAATCCTCTCCGACATCACGTAAGTAGGGCAAACTGTCCGCAACGTTGTCCACATCTTCTCTTACAACATTGTCATGTCTCTCGGTGTCCACATCTTCTCTTACAACATTGTCATTTCTCTCAGTGTCTACATCTTCTCTTACAACATTGTCATTTCTCTCAGTGTCCACATCTTCTCTTACAACATCAGCATTTCTCTCATTGTCACTGAAATTATATTCGATGTGTGCTCTCAGGTCTCTTCATATTTCGATTGCTAGTTAGATAGCTGGTTGGTTAGTTACTAAACGAAGGAACGAACGAACTTTATATTCATATGGTTACAAAGTGGTCACGCAGGCCCGTCTAACATTCGGCTCTTCTAATCACTCATCTTTCATCAATAGTGCATGTTACACTCACATAGGAGTGAGAGGAGAGACTTCCGGTCCCCAGCATGGCGGTTAGGCATTGAACCGCTACAGCCTCTGGAGTATTTATCCTTGTGGCTGCGGTTTGCATTCGCATTTTCCTCATGTTGGACTGGTAGTATATGTTTCCGTCGCCCTGCTACTGAGTGAGTGCGTGGCGCGACTCTGTGAGCTATGAAATTCACGTGGAATGCTTTTACATCTGTCCGCGCTTGTTTGTACAGTGAACTGCATGTTCGGAACAAAGGCTACCGGCTGTTGCTGAACTGACTGATTTACCTTTCGGTTCTCGAGTGCATTTTTCAGGAGACTTCTGGGAGTCGTACGCTGGAGCTTCGGAGTTCGTGCTTTGTGCGGCGCTTTCAGTGGGTAGCCCTGCTGAAAGAGACCGAGTCATGTGAGAAAACCCGGGTCAATGACGTCTTTCTGGTGACTGCCGATTCCATCTACGAATAACTGTAATTTTCGTGGATGACTTTTGTGTTGGCATTCTGGCAGCGGCATTATGCATAGTGTACCTGTGCGAGCTTGTTGGATTGCCGAGACTCCTGTCTGTTCCACTTTTCACATTGGACAGTGGGGAGAATTTTGTGTGATATTCACTGGCACAGGAACGGAGATTAATGGGGACGACCCGTTGCCTTGAAGTTGGAACCTCGACTAACTAACTAACTAACTAACTAACTAACTAACTCACAGTCACAAAGGAAAAAAAATATTGTCAAATGAATGTTGTAAATAATGCATATTACCGTTATGAGACAGACAAACAGACACACACACACACACATACACACACACACACACACACACACACACACACACACACACACACACACACACACACATACATTTTCACTCTCTCACTCAATCTGTCACTTACTCACTCAATCTCTCTTACTTACAGTCAATCGTCTCACTCTCACTAAGTGAATTGGTTAGTTAGCTAGATAGCTAGCTAGCTAGTTAGTTAGTCAGTCAGCCAGTCAACCAGCCGGCCAGTCAGTCAGTCAGTAAGTCAGTCAGTCAGTCAGTTAGTTAGTAAGTTAGTTAGTTAGTCAGTCAGTCAGTCAATCAATCAGTTAGATAGTTAGGTAGCTAATTAGATAGTTAGCTAGCTAGCACTCTAGTTAGTTAGGTAGTTAATTAGTTATTTATTTATTTATTTAATTAGTTAGTTAGTTAGTTAGTTAGTTAGCTTCTGAGTATGTGGACGGAGCGCTTATGAGAATGCCCCGAATGCTGTGATTGCGGTTCCTAAATCAATCAATCAATCAATCAATCAATCAATCAATTAGTGGTGAGAAGGTTATTCCTCTCCTCTCCTAGCAATTCCTCTGATATCCATGCCGTGTGGCGCTTGTGATCATGCTTGTCCACAACCTTCTGTCTCTTGTACTGCCAATCTTCTTATAGCCCATGCCGTGGGGGTGTTGGTGATCGTGTCTTTCCAATTCTAAATATCTTAGGACTAGGGAAATGCAAGAAGTCAGAATTAAATATCACAATGGGTGACTGGAATGCCATGTTGGAAATCAACAGGACAGGTGCATAGTAGGCAAGTATGAACTAGGGGAACAGAACGAAAGAAGTTGCAGACTTGTACAGTTGGCAAAAGAGCATGATTTGATTATTTGGAACACCTGGTATAAACATAATAATAATAATAATAATAATAAGTCTTTATTTTCAAAGGGTTAAGAATTGGGCACGCAGGCCCGTCTGACATTCTGCCCTTCTTCTCTATTTCCTCTCATACATTCTTTCATTCAACATCACTTATGAAGCAACTTTTGACAACAAAAGAACATTAAAACGCATGAAAAATAATCAATAACAAATGACTCACTGAGGCAGTGTTTAACATGGGCATTATAAATACCTAAGGAGGGTGTAACGTGCCATACATAAGGGAATGTTTTTTGGCTACTTTTCGTTTGAGATAAGTTACCATTATTGTCTTTTTTGTGTTGTTTGTTATGGGGGCATGTAGTCTGTACTAAGGTAGTGTTCAAACAGGTTGCGAATGTATGTATCATGATTGGTGGTGTCTTTGATTTCTTGTGGAAGATTGTTCCACAACTGAGCGGCAGAGTATGCTAAGCTTGTTTTATATAAGTCTATCCTAGGTTTAGGGACATGAAGTATATTTAGTCGTTCGCTATGTCTAGCGTTATATTTAAACAGTGGCCAAAGGTAGCTTGGAGCATTTTGAAATAGGATTTTGTGAATTAGTTTGGTCTTATTAAAAAGCAGGCGCTTGTGGAGTGGCAGTAACCGGAGACGTTTATATAGGTTAAAATTGTCGGTAAGCTTTTCACCATTAATTAGACATCAGCCAAGAAGATTAAGGACATGGAGGATTCCTGATCATGAGATCAGAAATCAGATTGATTACATTCTCATCAACTGAAGATTTCGAGATGCCTTAAAAGTCGCAACAACTATACCAAGGGCAGACTGCTACAGCGACCATAGATCATTAGCAATATGCATATAACATTAAAGAAAGTCAAATATACACCAAGAAACACAAGATTAGATCTACGGGCACTGAAGAGTGAGGAGATTAAAGATCAATTCAACGTAAAGATAAAGAACAGATTTGATGCATTGTCTGACATGGAATTATTATTTCATGATTTCAGAGACAAATGGGAAATATTGAAGAAATCAGTTAATCAAGCTGCAGAAACAATCATCCCAAAAATAAAGATGATGGGACGCAAGAAATGGATGACGGATGAAATCTTAAAACTCATGGAAATAAGAAGAAATAACTCCCGGGAAGGTTAAACCGGTTAACAAATGCCCGCAGAAGTCAGGTGTGTCGGCCTAACGACGCAAGAAAGCAGCTCTACTGTAAAAATACACAAAGCAATCACGTCCGAAAAAAACTCTCCGGATGAACGCAGAAGAAGATGAAGAAATAACAAATATAACCATGAATAATATGAAGAGATTCCCAGGAAAATTAGAAAACTATGCAAAGAGGCAAAAGAAGCATGACTTGAGGAAAATTGCAGGGAAACTGAAAAAAAAAAAAAAAAAAACCGAAATACCAAAATAATGCACAAAATAATTAATTACATCACTAACAAAAAAATACACACATCAACGGGTAACCTAAAAAATAAAGATGGCAAAATCATAATAGAAATTGATCATATTTTACATGCGTGGTAAGATTATGTGAAAGACCTTTAGGATGATACAAGAAAAGGACAATATGATATTCGGAATAATGCTGAAGGACCATCAATTTTGAAGATGGAAGTTCAGATTGCTCTTAACCATATGAAAACTGGCAAGACCCCGGGTCGAGATAACATCACAACAGAAATGATCACTGCCTTAGAAGAAGATGAAATAGACCAGGTCACCAGATTGCTGAACGCAATATACTAGAGATATACCTCATGAATTATCTAATTATATATTTATTGCAATCCCGAAGAAATCAGGAGCCTTGGAATGTGATCAACATCGAACAATTAGTATAATGAGCCACATCACGAAGATTTTGCTGAGAATAATCATGCAAAGAGTTAGGAAGAAAATACAACCTGAAATAGGAGAAGAACAATGTGTGTTTGTAGAAGGCAAGGGCACAGTAAATGCTGTGTATATACTGAGAACACTAATTGAACGTTCTATAGAAGCGAACAAAGACTTACATCTTTGCTTTATTGACTACACAACGGCATTCGATAAAGTAAGACATGTCAATACGATAAAGATACTTGCAGATCTACAATTTTTGGAAATGACATTAGACTTGTAAAAAACATATATTGGAAACAACAAGTGCCATAAGGATTGATAATGAAGTAGGTCTATATCAGTCTATTAAGAGAGGTATAATACAGGGATGTGTAATGTCTCCAGATCTTTTTTCCCTGTACAGTGAAAATATTTTCAGAAATGTAGAAGATATGAAAGTTATTGGAGGAAGAAACATCAACAGAATTAGAAATGCGGATGATATAGCATTTATTGCACACAATGAGCAGGATCTGCAACATTTAGTAGATGCGGTTGTTACACACAGGGAACAACTAGGGTTAGAATTAAATTGTAAGAAGACACAGATTATGGTCGTCACTAGGAAGAAGGAAATACCGCAATGTAATATTGTCAGCAACCTACTTGCGACAGGTAATTCAGGAATCCCTACTTTTGCACGACACGAATCAATAACTCGTGTGGTTTGCAAAAGGATACATTTTTATTTAGAGCTAATTACACACAAGCTCTGCGAGCGGAATACTTCATGGATAATCAACAACATGGTATGTTTCACAGATGCATTGAATAGGTGAAAATAATGATACTATTAACTAATTGGAATCTCAAGCCTAGCTAACACTATTGGCGATAAACTATATAAGGTTCCTAGCGAACACGTCTGCTCTCTATCTGTCCTTGTCCCCGTCTGAGGCACGCTTCTAGTTGCGCGTTGAACCACGGACATTCAGTCCTCCGTGCGCTAGCGAGTTTGCGTGCGTAGAGTCCCAGCACGCTTGGTCAGTTAACTAAAGTAACTGGTATTCTCCAGTTACTCGTCGAGAGGCGAGTTCCCTATACTCTTGGGAAACCCTCGCTCATAAGTACTCAATGACCTCTTAGTTGACACGAGTGTGTCCTGTTGTCAAGCTAAATATAGTGCCTGTGTCTCTCCTGTCTGGTGTTCTCTGTATAGCTCCGTCTTAACTCTCTAAGCTCCTGTGTAGATCTTTGACAAATATACAGGTAAATGGGAATATTCTGAAACAAGTGAATCAGTGCAATTATCTCGGAAAAGTCATAACATCTGATGGGAGATGCCTTGAAGAGATTAGAACAAGTATCGCTATGGCGACTGTCGCCTTTTGCAAGATGGAAAACATACTGACCAATAAAAAGATGTTATTTGCAACGAGAAAAAGAGTGTTGAGGTGCTACTTAGAACATATACTTTTGTATGGATGTGAAGCGTGGACAATGAGCAAACAGGCTGAGAAACATCTAATGGCTGTGGAAATGTGGTTTCTGAGGAAAATGCAAAGAATACCATGGACAGACAGAAAAACCAATGACCAAGTTCTACATGAAACAAATGAAAACCGTAAAATGATTACAGATATTAGACGTAGACAATCAAAATAGTTTGGTCACTCTGTGAGAAAAAATACACTGAAGAACTTGGTCACAACTGGCAAGACCGAGGGGAAGAGAATTGAATTGAATTGAGTTGATCTTTATTTTCAAAGGGTAACAAATTGGGGGCGTAGGCCCGTCTTACATTCGGCCCTTCCAATCACTCATCTTTCATTCATCAACAGTGCATGATGCATTCACATAGGAAAAAAAATTGTCAAATGAATGTTGTAAGCATAAATAATACATATTCTCATGTTTTGTGACACATCCCCCCTCCCACACACACACATCCCGCACCAACCCACACACACACACATCCCTCACCTACTCACACATCAATGCACCCATACCCACACATCCTCCACCCACCACACATCCCCCACTCACCACACACCCCCACTCATCCCGCCACCCACTCACAGATCCCGCCACCAATTCACAGTCATCTCGTACCCACCCAAGGGGGAGAACAAGGGGAAGACAGAGAAGTAAATACCTGAATGCCATGGCCACATGACACGGTCGAGACAAGGACACGGAGCTGATCCTCGACTCTGGTGATCGAGTGAGATGGCGAAACATGACCGCCCACGCTTATCGGCATGACACATAATGGTGACTGGGGAAACACTTATTAATTACATGTGTCTTTACTCGAAATTTAACTAATAATTATTTTATCTATCATGTTCCAGACATCTCATCATTGTCCTCAAACCTCAACATTGTCCTGACATCACACCATTGTCTTAACATCATTTCATTTCTTAACATCTCGTCATTGTCTTAACATCACATCATTGTCTTAACATCTCATCATTGTCTTAACATCACTTCATTGTCTAAACATCTCATCATTGTCTTAACATCACATCATTGTCTAAGCATCTCATCATTGTCTTAACATCACATCATTATCTTAACATCACATCATTGTCTTAACATCACATCATTGTCTTAACATCTCTTCATCGTCTTAACATCTCATCATAGTCTTAATATCTCATCAGTGTCTTAACACTCGTCAAAGTCTTAACATCTCATCATTGTCTTAACATCACTTCATTGTCTTAACATCTCATCATTGTCTTAACATCACTTCATTGTCTTAACATCACTTCATTGTCTAAACATCTCATCATTGTCTTAACATCACTTCATTGTTTTAACATCACATCATTGTCTGAAAATCACATCATTGTCTTAACATCACATCATTGTCTTAACATCTCATCATTGTCTTAACATCACATCATTGTCTTAACATCTCATCATTGTCTTAACATCACTTCATTGTCTAAACATCTCATCATTGTCTTAACATCACTTCATTGTCTTAACATCACATCATTGTCTTAAAATCACATCATTGTCTTAACATCACATCATTGTCTTAACATTACATCATTGTCTTAAAATCACATCATTGTCCTGACATTTCATCATTTTCCTGACGTCATATCATTATCTTAACATCTAATCGTTGTCTTGTCATCTCATCCTCATCCTGGTTTTGACATATCATCATTGTTCTGACATCTCAACACTGTCCTAAAATCTCATCATTGTCTTAACATCGCATCACTGTCCTCACATCTCATCATTGTCCTAACGTCATATCATTGTCTTAACATCTCATCATTGTCCTGATATCTCATCATAGGCCTGACATCTTATCATTGTCCTGATATCTCATCATTGTCCTGACATCTCATCATGAGCGTGACCTGATTCTGTTTGTGTCCACATGTCCGGACACAGAGCTGTCTTCAAGCAAGGACTGACTGCGGTCATGGGCCCCACGGGATCAGGCAAGTCCACGTAAGTCTCCACACCCGGACATTGTCTCCATAGTTACAGTCACATCATTACCAGCAACTTCAGTCATTCACTCCATAATTACAGTCACATCGTTACCAGCAACTTTGGTCATTAGATCCATAGTTACAGCAATATCTCTACCACCAGCTTAAGTCATTCACTCCATAGTTACAGCCATATTTCTACCGACAGCTTAAGTCATTCACTTCAGAATTACAGCCATATCTCTACCGACAGCTTAAGTCATTCACTCCATAGTTACAGCCATATCTCTACCGACAGCTTAAGTCATTCACTCCATAGTTACAGCCATATCTCTACCGACAGCTTAAGTCATTCACTCCATAGTTACAGCCATATCTCTACCGACAGCTTAAGTCATTCACTCCATAGTTACAGCCATATCTCTACCGACAGCCTAAGTCATTCGCTCCATAATTACAGCCATATTTGTACCGACAGGTTAAGTCATTCACTCCATAATTACAGCCATATCTCTACCACCAGCTTAAGTCATTCACTCCATAATTACAGCCATATCTCTACCACCAGCTTAAGTCATTCACTCCATAATTACAGCCATATCTCTACCACCAGCTTAAGTCATTCACTCCATAATTACAGCCATATCTCTACAGACAGCTTAAGTCATTCACTCCATAATTACAGCTATATCTCTACCGACAGCTTAAGTCATTCGCTCCATAGTTACAGCCATATCTCTACAACAGCTCCAGTCATCCACTGCATGTAAAGTTAAAGAAAGTCAAAAACAAACCAAGAAACATGAAATTCTATCTGTGTGCACAAAACAATGAGAAAAAGATAAAAGACAATTCCACACAGAAATTAAGAACATTTACATGCCTTGTCCGATACAGAAATGCTACTTCAGAATGTTAGTGATCAATGGGAATTATTGAAGAAATGCGCCAAACAGGCTGCAGAAACAACTATTCTAAAATTCAAGATGACAGTAGGTAAGAAATGAATGAATTCTCAGAACTAATGTAAAGAAAGAAGAGAAACAGAAAATAAAAAGCGTAAATTGTTGCTCCAGAGGGGCGCCCTAGCCCGATAGGTATATCCGTGCGCACCACGTGACTCAGATGAACCCCCACATGAGATGGATACGTGCAACGTTCGATTGGAACCATGTGTGTAGATGGCAAATCCATCTGGTTCATTCCATCAACATCAAACGCGTTTAGCGCTTAAGACATATTCAACCAAACATGGATTCAGATACGTAGTCTTTATGTTTTCATGTAATGTATTTCGTGTAGTTGTGTGTCTGTTTGTGTTTGTTTGTTCTGTGCTGACGAAGGCTATAGCACTAAAGTCCATTTTGTTTCTTGTAATCGTGTTCTAGTAAAGCTCACAGTCTACTTCTCGTGTTTTGGTGATTCATTCATTGCGTAGATGGCAAATGGGCGGACATGATGACATGTCAGGAGCATACCACAGTCCAGGCTGGTGACGAGGCACAGCAGCGAGATCTAGCACTTTGTATGGATCTGGACAGCTCAAACCCTATCGTAGCATATTGTACTGTGTCTGATATGATAGAATATTACCGGCAAAGTTAACTGGCATGGCGAGTGGGCGTAATGACAGAGGAAACAGGCTTGTAGAGTGCGCACATGAGTATGATATGATTATCGGAAACACCTGGTACCAACGACATCCAACGAGGTTATGGACATTGAGTCCTGCCAATCAAATCAGAAACCAGATTGATTACATCCTCATTAAAAGAAGATTTCGAAAATTCTTAAAAGTTGCAAAACCTACACCAAACGCAGACTGCTAGAGTGACCAGAGATTAGTTTATTGGCAATATACATGTACAATTTAAGAAGGTGAAATACATACATAAAGAAACACAATTACATCCATGTGCACTGGAGGGTGAGGAGATAAAAGATGAATTCAAGGCAGACGTGAATAACATATGTGATGCATTATCTGATCCAGAAATTCTATGGCAAAACACCAGTAACCAATTGGAGTTATTGAAGAACTCAATCAGTCAGGCTGCAGAAACAACTATCCCAAATCAAATCAAATCAAATCAACTTTATTTTAAAATGGTCACAAATTGGGCACACAGGCCCGTCTTACATTCGGCCCTTCCAATCACTCGTCATTCGTTCATCAAGAGCATTATACGTTCACATAAGAAGAAAATAAACATTGTGAAATGAATGTTGTAAACATAAACAAGGCAAATTACCATGTTATGAGGCCCATCTCCCACATACCCATACATCACCCCACCCACCAACACACACACCCCACCTACCCACACACACACACACACCCAGGGACACATACATACCCCACCAACCGACCCATCCCCCTCCCGCAAACCCCACCCACACACACTGCATTCACCTGTTACCCCAACCCAAACACACTCGCCACCCACACAATCATCCCCCACCAACCCACACATCCCGCGGCCACCCACATACACATCCTAACCCACACATCCTCTCCCCACCCATACCTCCAACCACCTATCCCCCAGCCACACCTCCATCAACCACATATTCCCCACCCACGCACACACATTCCCCCAAACCATACACACACACACACACATCCCCACCAACTGACATCTCCCTACCCACACACACATATATCTCCCTAACCACCTATACTTCTCCAATCCACTCACACACACCCCACCACCCACACAACCATCCTCCACCCACCCACACATGCCCTAACCCACATCCCCCACCACACACATCCCCCACCCGCACATCACATACATCCCTTACCACGCAATACTCCCAACCCACGCAACACACACATATATCCCTCACCCACACATCCCACACCTACATACCATCACACATCCCCACCTACACATCACACACACACATCCCCCACCCACATACCACACAGTATCCCCACCCAAACGGACACAGATACCCTCACCCAGCCACTCCACATACCTCCACTCACACACCACACAAATATCCCACCCAAACACATATACCCCACCCACACACCACACATATATCCCCAACCAACACACCACACACATCTCCCCACCCACACACACACATTCCTTACCCGTCCACAAACACACACTCGCTCACCCACACATCTTCCACTACGCACCCACACACCCCGACCCACCCACCCCCAACCAAACATCTCTCGATCACAATACCCCTACCTACACACATCATCCACCCACTCATGCATCCCTCTCATGAATATGATGGGATGTAAGAAATGGATGACGGGAGAGATCATAAAACTAACTGACATAAGAAGAATTAGCAAATATAATCAGAATAAAAAATGAAGAGATTCCCACGAACATTAGGAAATTACACAAAGAGGGAACAGAACAAAGTGGTTTGATTAAGATTGTAGGAAAAATGAAAACCAACACAACATCCGGAATACCTATTAACGTACAAAATATTTCATGACATCACTAACAAAAGAAGACACACATCAACGGGTTGCCTGAAACTAAAAACCAAAGATGGCAAAATCATAATAGCAAAAGATCAGATTTTACATGCGTGGTCAGATTAAAGACCTTTATGATGATACAAGAGAAGTGAGTGTGTGTGTGTGTGTCTCTCTCTCATTGTGTCCGTGGCTATATGTGTGTGTCTAAGCGTTTGTGTATGTTTGTCTGTCTGTGTATCTGCATCTGTCTGTTTGTTTGTGTTTTGACAGTCTGTGCGTGTGTCTGTTTCTGTCTGGGTGTATCCGTGTGTGTATCGATGCATGTGTGCCAGTGTGTGTTTCTGTGTGAATCCGTGTGTATCCGTATATGTGTGTCAGTGTGTGTTTCTGTGTGTATCCGTGTGTATCCGTGTATGTGTATCAGTGTGTGTTTCTGTGTGTGTGAGTGTGTGTATCCGTGTGTTTCTGTGTGTATCCGTGTATGTGTATCCGTGTATGTGTATCCGTGTATGTGTATCCGTGTATGTGTATCCGTGTGTATCCATGTGTGTTTCTGTGTGTGTCCGTGTGTATCCGTATGTGTTTCTGTGTGTATCCGTGTATGTGTATCTGTGTGTATCCGTGTGTGTTTCTGTGTGTGTCCGTGTGTATCCGTGTGTGTTTCTGTGTGTGTCCGTGTGTATCTGTGTGTGTCCGTGTGTATCCGTGTGTGTATCCGTGTGTATCCGTGTGTGTTTCTGTGTGTGTCTGTGTGTATCCGTGTGTGTTTCTGTGTGTGTCCGTGTGTATCCGTGTGTGTTTCTGCGTGTATCCGTGTATGTGTCAGAGTGTGTTTCTGCCTGTGTCTGTCTATCTGTGTGTGTGTGCGTGTGCCTGTGTGTGTGTGTGTGTGTGTGTGACTGTGTGCTATTATATGTATGTAACTGATTGTGTGTGTGTGTGTGTGTGTGTGTGTGTCAGTGTATATGTAAGTCTATGTGTATCTCCCTTTCTATCTGTGTGTATGAGACTATGTGTGTATGTCAGAATGTACACATGTCTATGTATGGAATTATCTAATTATGTACATGTCTATGTATGGACGTATCTAATTATGTACATGTCTATGTATGGAATTATCTAATTATGTACATGTCTATGTATGGAAGTATCTAATTATGTACATGTCTATGTATGGAATTATCTAATTATGTACATGTCTATGTATGGAAGCATCTAATTATGTACATGTCTATGTATGGAATTATCTAATTATGTACATGTCTATGTATGGAAGTATCTAATTATGTACATGTCTATGTATGGAATTATCTAATTATGTACATGTCTATGTATAGACTTATCTAATTATGTACATGTCTATGTATGTACACGAGTTTATAAATATACACATGTCTATAACTGTACATGTGTCTATGTGTGTACATATGTCTGTGAAAGTACACATGTTTGTGTATGTACACATGTCTAGGAATGTACACATGTCTACGAATGTACACATGTCTATGAATATTCACATTTTTAAGTACGCACACTTGTCTTTGAATGTACACACGTCTATGTATGTATATATGTTTATTATATACACTTGTCAACATGGCTACCGCCATAGTTAAAAGTTACTATGCCTTTTTAAAGCACAAACTATCGTCTGTCAAGACGGCAAGGTGCCAATGTATACACTTGTCAATGTATGTACCATGTCTGTATATGTACATATGTGTATTCATATACACGTGACAATTATGTACACATGTCTAGCACAGATGTGTATGTGTATACATGTGACAATTATTTTCACATGTTTATGCATGTACTTGTGTCTAGTATGTACACTTATTTATGCATGTGTACATGTCTATTACTTTTAGTAATTTTGTACACCTGTGTAATTAGACATAACGTGCCTATTATTATATACAATATGTCTATGAGTGTACACATATATCTATTATTATTCACATGTCTATGAGTGTACATATATATATATATATCTATGATTGTTCACATGTCTATGAGTGTACATATATATGTGCTGCATGGCTCTGAAACCTGGAGTACAACAAAAGGAGACGAAGCCTTGTTACAAACCTTTGAGAACAACATTTTAAGACTCATCTTTGGACCCAGTAGGGATACACAAAGTGGAGAGTGGAAAAGAAGAAGTAACAAAGACATTTATGATCTGTTTAAGTCCCCGCTAATCACTGGTATCATGAAGGCTAATAGACTACAATGGCTGGGGCATATAGAAAGAATGGAAGATAATAGGGAAACAAAACTCGCTTACACTCAGGAAATAAATGACCGTAGACCCCGAGGTAGACCAAGAAGACGGTGGAGAGATAATACATGTACAGACCTACAAGCACTTGGAATCAACGACTGGCAAGAGAAGGTCCACCAGAGAGATGAATGGAGACGGATTGTATCTGCAGCAAAGAACCTCAATGGCTCGGAACGCTGAAGAAGAAGAAGAAGAAGATATATATATATATATGTTGTTCACATGTCTATCGCGTTGTGCAACATGTCTGTGATTGCGCATATATAACGGATTGTACACATATCTATGTTTGTACACATGTCTAAGTGTTTATACAGTATGTCTGTTATTATAGATAGCATGTCAAAGTGTGTGAAAAACATCTCCATCTATTCACATATCTAAGATTGTACACAATATATCTATGGCTACACACATGTCTATGATTGTACTCAGTATGTCTATTTCTACACGTGGTTATGATTGTACTCAATATGTCTATGGCTACACAGTGTCTATGATTGTACTCAGTATGTCTATGGCTACACACGTGTCTATGATTGTACTCAGTATGTCTACAGCTACACACGTGTCTATGATTGTACTCAGTATGCCTAAAGCTGAACACATGTCTTTGATTATACAAGTCTACCATTGTACACTTGTCTATGATTGTACACTTGTCTATGACTGTACACTTGTCTATGATTCTACACTTATCTTTGACTGCACGCATGTTTATGATTGTACACTTGTCTATAATTGTACATTTATCTATGACTGCACGCATGTCTATGATTCTACACTTGTCTATGATTGTACACTTGTCTATGATTCTACACTTGTCTTTGATTGTACACTTGTCTATGATTCTACACTTGCCTATGAATGCTCACACGTCTATGAATGTACACTTATCTATGATTGTACACTTGTCTATGACTGCTCACGTGTCTATGATTGTACACTTGTCTATGACTGCTCACTTGTCTATGATTGTATACTTGCCTATGGTTGTATCGTGTCTACGACTGAGGGCTTATCTTCCCCAGGCTACTGGACATCCTGGCCGGGCGCAAGGACACCTCATGTGTCTCTGGTCACCTGCTACTGGACGGACATACTCTACCCAGCAACTTCAAGTGCATGGTCGGATACGTCGTTCAGGTAAATACACTTCGCGACATCAGCAACTGGTCAACTGACCTCAGTTTAGTTTAGTTTAGTCGATGGATCAACATCACGGCACACAGGTGCAACCCATAAGTGCTCCGTTCTACTCCTAACTCTAACCTGAGTCCGGAGAATCTCAGATCAGTGCACGAACTCCGTAGCACCGTTAGGATCCTGAAATACTTTGGGTAGATTTTTAACTCGAAGTTTTGCCCGGGCAGCGCCGTTAGGCTACTCTTTTTCGATTGCCAACTGCCAAGGGATTTTTTACGTGCGCAGCAATACACACGGGCGTCCGATCTCACTACCCAGAGACCGGGAGAAATTTTGTTACTAGATGTCCACGTGAACCCGGGACCTCCAGCACTCGAGGCGGACACCATACCTCGAGGCCACGGAGCCCCCTGCCAGGAGGAGGTTTTCCATCTGAGATAGTTCACCATTATCCTGTACTCTTGCTTGCATACCATCATGAATTAGCCGCACTATTTGGACAAACTTTCGTGGACAGCCATATTTCGCCATAATCTTCCACAGTCCTTCTCTGCTGACTGTATCAAAAGCCTTGGTGAGGTCAATGAAAGTGGAGAACATTTCGCAGTTCTGTTCCTGACATGTCTCTTGCAGCTGTCTTGCAGCGAAAATCATGTCAATAGTTTCTCGTCATTTTCTGAAGCCACGTTGACTCTCAGGAAGAAGACCTTGATCGAGATGGGATGTGAGGCGATTGAGAAGAATTCTGGCGAGTACCGTCTCTGCAATTGAAAGCAAGGAGATGCCTCGGTGGTTGTCGCAAGATTGGGGGTTTCCTTTACGTTTGTAAAGGTGGACTACTGACGCGTCCTTGAAATCTTATTGCATGGTCTCGTTCACTCATAAATTGTAAAGACTTGGTGAAGCTGCTCTATTAGGACCGTCAACCTGCCTTGTATATCTAAGACAGTCACAACAATGACCGAGTCTGAACAACAGACATAAACCAGACAGTCACAACAATGAATCGAGTCTGAACAACAGACATAAACCAGACAGTCACAACAATGAATCGAGTCTGAACAACAGACAAACGGAAGTTGTGGTAATTACACAGAAGGTGTGTATACCCAAAGGCAACTTCAGATTGAAAGGAACCAATCAGAAACAAGTCAATATATCCTGAAGTATTTTAGTACTGTAATAACAGGACATGAAAGATGTATTCACGAAGTTAAATATAGCATAGCCTATACAAAAGTCTTGTAATGTGATCAACATCGAACAATCAACAGAATGAGTCACATCACAAAGATTTTACTAATAGTCATCATGCACAGCGTTAGGGGGACAATAGAACCAGAAACAGGTTAAGAACAGTGTGGGCTTGAAGGAAAAGTATAACAAATGATGTGTATTTGCTGAGAACAATAATGGAGCATTCAATAGAAGTAAATAAAGACCTTCATCTTTGCTACATTGATTTACATCAAAGCTCTTGATAGAGTAAGACATAATGACATGATGACAATGCTGGCAGACCTCCAATTGGATGGGAAAGATCTTAAAGTTATAAAGAACATCTACTGGAAACAAACAGCTGCCATAAAAAATTGATAATGAAGTGTATCAATTCCAGCCCATCATGAGAGGTGTGCGACAGGGATGTGTAAAGTCTCCATATCTGTTATCCCTTTATAGTGAAAATATTATGAAACTATTAGTGAATTTGAAAGGATTTGCATTCGGAGGACACAACGTCAATAATATAAGATACTAGCTGACCCTGCCCGGCTTCGCCCAGACCCTAGTGGGGAGCATCTCATTTAATTCATATAAGTAGTCATATAAGTTCTCGTTCCCGTTACCGACTATCTGTCTGTCTGACTGTCTGTCTGTCTGTCTGTCTGACCCAGCCCGTCTTCGCCCAGACCCTGATGGGGAGCATGCCATTTAATTCATATAAGTAGTCATATAAGTTCCCGTTCCCGACTGTCTGTCTGTCTGTCTATCTATCTATCTGTCTGTCTGTCTGACCCAGTCCAGCCCATGGTGGAGAGCATCTCATTTAAATCATATAAGTAGTCATATAAGATCCCGTTCCCGACTATCTGTCTGACTGTCTGTCTGTCTTGGGTAAATGGAGGAGGGAGGAGGAAGAGGGAGGTGGAGGAGGGAGGAGGAGGGCGGAGACAGGAGGAGTAGGGAGGAATAGGAGGGAGGAGGAGGGATTAGGAGGAGGAGGGGGAGGAGGAGGGAGGAGGAGGAGGGAGGAGAAGGAGGGAGGATGAGGGAGGAGGAGGGAGCAGGAGGAGGAGAGGGAGGAGGAGAAAGAGGGAGGAGGAGGAATGTGAAGGGAGGAGGAGGTAGAGGGAGGAGGAGGGAGGAGGAGGAGGGAGGAGGAGGGGGAGGAGGAGGAGGGAAGAGGAGGTAGAGGGAGGAGGAGGGAAGAGGGAGGAGGAGGAAGGAGGAGGAAGAGGGAGGAGGAGGGAGGAGGAGGAGTGAGGAGGTAGAGGGAGGAGGAGGAGGGAGGAAAAGGGAGGAGGAGGGAGGAGAAGGAAGAAGGAGGAGGAGGGAGGAGGCAGAGGGAGAAGGAGGAAGGAGGAGGAGGGAGGAAGAGGGAGCAGGAAGAGGGAGGAGGGAGAGGGAGGAGGAAGAGGGAGGAGGAGGAGGAAGAGGGAGGAGGAAGAGGAAGAAGAGGAGGGAGAGGGAGGAGGGGAAGAGGAAGAGGGTAGGAGGAGGAGGGGAGAGGAGGAGGAGGAGAAGGGAGGAGGAGGGAGGAGGTAGTAGGATGGAGAAGTAAGAGGGAGGAGGTAGGAGGAGGAGGAGGGACGAGGAGGCAGGAGGAGGAAGAGGGTAGGAGGAGGAAGAGGGGAGAGGAGGAGAAGAATGGAGAAGGAGGGAGGAGGAGAAGGAGGAGTGAGGAGGAGAAGGAGGAGGAAGAGGGGAGAGGAGGAGAAGAATGGAGAAGGAGGGAGGAGGAGAAGGAGGAGTGAGGAGGAGAAGGAGGAGGCAGAGGGAGAAGAAGGAAGGAGGAGGAGGAAGGAGTGAGAGGAAGGAGGGAGAATGAGGAGGGGAGGAAGGAAAGGGAGGTGGAGGAGGAGGAGGTAGAGGGAGGAGGAGGAGGAGGAGGGAGGAAAAGGGAGGAGGAGGGAGGAGAAGGAAGAAGGAGGAGGAAGAGGGAGGAGGAGGATGGAAGAAGGAGGAGGAAGAGGGAGGAGGAGGAGGTAGAGGGAGGAGGAGGGGAGAGGGAGGAGGAGGAAGGAGGAGGAAGAGGGAGGAGGAGGGAGGAGGAGGAGTGAGGAGGTAGAGGGAGGAGGAGGAGGGAAGAAAAGGGAGGAGGAGGGAGGAGAAGGAAGAAGGAGGAGGAGGGAGGAGGTAGAGGGAGGAGGAGGAGCAGGGAGGAGGAGGAGTGAGGAGGTAGAGGGAGGAGGAGGAGGGAGGAAAAGGAGGAGGAGGGAGGAGAAGGAAGAAGGAGGAGGAAGAGGGAGGAGGAGGATGGAGAAGGAGGAGGAGAGGGAGGAGGAGGAAGGAGGAGGAAGAGGGAGGAGGAGGATGGAAGAGGGAGAGGGAGGAAGAGGGAGGAGGAGGAAGGAGGAGGAAGAGGGAGGAGGAGGATGGAGGAGGGAGAGGGAGGAGGGGAAGAGGAAGAGGGTAGGAGGAGGAGGAGGGAGGAGGAGGAGAAGAATGGAGAAGGAGGGAGGAGGAGGGAGGAAGAGGAAGAGGGAGGAGGAGGAAGGAGGAGGGGGAGGGAAGAGGAGGAGAGAGGAGGAGGGAGGGAGGGAGGAGGAGGAGGAGGAAGAAGGAGGAGGAGGGAGGATGAGAACGCAGGAGGAGGGAGGAGGAGGGAGGAGAGGAGGAGGAGGAAGGAGAAGGGGAGAGAAGAGGAGGAGAGAGGAGGAGGGAGGGGGAGGAGGAGGGAGGAGGAAGAAGGAGGAGGAGGAGGGAGGATGAGAACGCAGGAGGAGGGAGAGGGAGGAGGATGAGGAGGAGAGAGGAGCTGAGAGAGGAAGAGGTAGAAGGAGGAGGGAGAAGGAGGATGGGAGGAGAAGGAGGGGGAGGAGGAGGAGAAGGAATGATGAGGAGGGAGGAGGAGGAAGAGGGAAGAGGAGGGATGTGGAGGACGGAGGAGGAGGGAGGAGGTAGAGGGAGGAGTAGGAGAAAGGAAAAGGAGGTGGATGAGAGGAGGAGAGTGAGGAGGTAGGAGGAGGAGGAAGAGGGAGGAAGAGGAAGAGGAAGAGGGAGGAGGAGAAAGGGAGGAGGAGGATGGAAGAAGGAGGAGGTAGAGGAGGGGGGGAGGGGAAGAGGAAGAGGGTAGAGGAGGAGGGAGAGGAGGAGGAGGAGTGGAGGAAGGAGGAGGAGGGAGGAGGTAGAGGGAGGATGAGGAGGGAGGAAAAGGGAGGAGGGGGAGGAGAAGGAAGAAGGAGGAGGAGGGAGGAGGTAGAGGGAGGAGGAAGAGAGTGAGGAGGAGGGTGAGGAGGAAGGAGGAGGGGAGGAGGAGGAGAGGGGGAGGAGGAGGATGGAGGAGGAAGAGGAGGGAGAGGGAGGAGGAGGTAGTAGGATGATTGATTGCCATCCCACCAGGTTAATATGTTATCGCGGACCTCAGAGAGAAGTGTCTATGTAGAAGACCATTTCCTGGACGTACGTATTTTGGGAGGGGGAGGAGGGAGGAGGGAGGAGGAGGAAGAATAAAAAAAAACTACGACAGTTGGCATCTCTGGAATGAAAGGAAGGCGTGTAGAAAATTTCATCTCAATCGGATGGCCCGTTCGCGAGCGTATAAAGGACATACATACATACATACAGAGATACAGACAGACAGAGATACGGACATCCTAATTTATATATAAGACTAGCTGACCCGGCCCGGCTTCGCCCAGTCCTTGGTGGGGAGCATCTCATTTAATTCATATAAGTAGTCATATAAGTTCCCGTTCCCGTTACCGACTATCTGTCTGTCTGTCTGTCTGTCTGTCTGTCTGTCTGTCTGTCTGTCTGTCTGTCTGTCTGTCTGTCTGTCTGTCTGTCTGTCTGTCTGTCTGTCTGTCTGTCTGTCTGTCTAATCATTTATTGGTTGCAGTTAGAACAACCTTAGATAAACGAAGACCAACTTACAAAAAGCATTAGAAAGAGCACTTGAAAGATCTTTACATCTTCCCCAACAATTAACTTGGGTAAATGGAGCAGCGGCAGCAGCAGCAGAAGAAGAAGAAAAAGGAGGAGTAGAAGCTGGGAGGAGGAAGAGGGAGGTGGAGGAGGGAGGAGGAGGGAGGAGTAGGAGGGAGGAAGAGATAGGCGGAGAGAGGAGGAGGAGGGAAGAGGAGGGAGGAGGAAGGAGGAGGAAGGAGGAGGAGTAGTAGGGAGGAGGATGGATTAGGAGGAGGAGAGAGGAGGAGGAGGAAGGAGGAGGAAGGAGGAGGATGAGGGAGGAGGAGGAGGCAGGAGGAGGGAGGAGGAGGGTGAGGAGGAAGAGGAAGGAGGAGGGAGGAGGGGGGAGGAGGGAGGAGGAAGAGGGAGGAGGAAGGAGGAGGAGAAGGAGGGAAAAGGAGGGAGGAGGAGAAGAACGCAGGAGGAGGAGGGGAGGAGGGAGGAGGAGGGAGGAGGAGAAGGAGGAGGAGCGAGATGGAGGAGGGAGGAGGAGGAGAGAGGAGGAGGAGGGAGGAGGCAGAGGGAGAAGGAGGAGGGAGGAGGAGGGAGGAGGAAGAGGGAGAAGGAGGAGGGAGAAGGAGGAGGGAGGAGAA
>OY992883.1:901698-994198 GCA_963921405.1 Cepaea hortensis | reverse complement strand
AACGGTGGGTGTGAGTGTTTGTTTGTTTTATTGATGTTCCTCAAACGGTGGGTGTGACTGTTTGTATGTTTTATTGATGTTCCTCAAACGGTGGGTGTGAGTGTTTGTATGTTTTATTGATGTTCCTCAAACGGTGGGTGTGAGTGTTTGTATGTTTTATTGATGTTCCTCAAACGGTGTGTGGGAGTGTTTGTATGTTTTATTGATGTTCCTCAAACGGTGGGTGTGCGTGTTTGTATGTTTTATTGATGTTCCTCAAACGGTGGGTGGGAGTGTTTGTGTTTGTATGTTTTATTGATGTTCCTCAAACGGTGGGTGTGACTGTTTGTATGTTTTATTGATGTTCCTCAAACGGTGGGTGTGACTGTTTGTATGTTTTATTGATGTTCCTCAAACGGTGGGTGTGACTGTTTGTATGTTTTATTGATGTTCCTCAAACGGTGGGTGTGAGTGTTTGTTTGTTTTATTGATGTTCCTCAAACGGTGGGTGTGACTGTTTGTATGTTTTATTGATGTTCCTCAAACGGTGGGTGAGAGTGTTTGTATGTTTTATTGATGTTCCTCAAACGGTGGGTGTGAGTGTTTGTATGTTTTATTGATGTTCCTCAAACGGTGGGTGTGAGTGTTTATATGTTTTATTGATGTTCCTCAAACGGTGGGTGTGCGTGTTTATATGTTTTATTGATGTTCCTCAAACGGTGGGTGTGCGTGTTTGTATGTTTTATTGATGTTCCTCAAACGGTGGGTGTGAGTGTTTGTATGTTTTATTGATGTTCCTCAAACGGTGGGTGTGACTGTTTGTATGTTTTATTGATGTTCCTCAAACGGTGGGTGTGACTGTTTGAATGTTTTATTGATGTTCCTCAAACGGTGGGTGTGAGTGTTTGTGTTTGTATGTTTTATTGATGTTCCTCAAACGGTGGGTGGGAGTATTTGTGTTTGTATGTTTTATTGATGTTCCTCAAACGGTGGGTGTGACTTTTTGTATGTTTTATTGATGTTCCTCAAACGGTGGGTGTGACTGTTTGTATGTTTTATTGATGTTCCTCAAACGGTGGGTGTGAGTATTTGTATGTTTTATTGATGTTCCTCAAACGGTGGGTGTGCGTGTTTGTATGTTTTATTGATGTTCCTCAAACGGTGGGTGTGACTGTTTGTATGTTTTATTGATGTTCCTCAAACGGTGAGTGGGAGTGTTTGTGTTTGTATGTTTTGTTGATGTTCCTCAAACGGTGGGTGGGAGTGTTTGTGTTTGTATGTTTTATTGATGTTCCTCAAACGGTTGGTGTGAGTGTTTATATGTTTTATTTATGTTCCTCAAACGGTGGGTGTGAGTGTTTGTATGTTTTATTGATGTTCCTCAAACGGTGGGTGTGCGTGTTTATATGTTTTATTTATGTTCCTCAAACGGTGGGTGTGACTGTTTATATGTTTTATTTATGTTCCTCAAACGGTGGGTGTGAGTATTTGTATGTTTTATTGATGTTCCTCAAACGGTGGGTGTGCGTGTTTGTATGTTTTATTGATGTTCCTCAAACGGTGGGTGTGACTGTTTGTATGTTTTATTGATGTTCCTCAAACGGTGGGTGGGAGTGTTTGTGTTTGTATGTTTTATTGATGTTCCTCAAACGGTGGGTGGGAGTGTTTGTGTATGTATGTTTTATTGATGTTCCTCAAACGGTGGGTGGGAGTGTTTGTGTCTGTATGTTTTATTGATGTTCCTCAAACGGTGGGTGTGAGTGTTTGTGTCTGTATGTTTTATTGATGTTCCTCAAACGGTGGGTGGGAGTGTTTGTGTATGTATGTTTTATTGATGTTCCTCAAACGGTGGGTGGGAGTGTTTGTATGTTTTATTGATGTTCCTCAAACGGTGGGTGTGAGTGTTTGTATGTTTTATTGATGTTCCTCAAACGGTGGGTGGGAGTGTTTGTGTCTGTATGTTTTATTGATGTTCCTCAAACGGTGGGTGTGAGTGTTTATATGTTTATTTATGTTCCTCAAACGGTGGGTGTGAGTGTTTGTGTTTGTATGTTTTATTGATGTTCCTCAAACGGTGGGTGTGAGTGTTTGTATGTTTTATTTATGTTCCTCAAACGGTGGGTGTGCGTGTTTGTATGTTTTATTGATGTTCCTCAAACGGTGGGTGTGAGTGTTTGTATGTTTTATTGATGTTCCTCAAACGGTGGGTGTGAGTGTTTGTATGTTTTATTGATGTTCCTCAAACGGTGGGTGTGAGTGTTTGTATGTTTTATTGATGTTCCTCAAACGGTGGGTGTGAGTGTTTGTATGTTTTATTTATGTTCCTCAAACGGTGGGTGGGAGTGTTTGTGTTTGTATGTTTTATTGATGTTCCTCAAACGGTTGGTGTGAGTGTTTATATGTTTTATTTATGTTCCTCAAACGGTGGGTGTGAGTGTTTGTATGTTTTATTGATGTTCCTCAAACGGTGGGTGTGCGTGTTTATATGTTTTATTTATGTTCCTCAAACGGTGGGTGTGACTGTTTATATGTTTTATTTATGTTCCTCAAACGGTGGGTGTGAGTGTTTGTATGTTTTATTGATGTTCCTCAAACGGTGGGTGTGAGTATTTGTATGTTTTATTGATGTTCCTCAAACGGTGGGTGTGCGTGTTTGTATGTTTTATTGATGTTCCTCAAACGGTGGGTGTGACTGTTTGTATGTTTTATTGATGTTCCTCAAACGGTGGGTGGGAGTGTTTGTGTTTGTATGTTTTATTGATGTTCCTCAAACGGTGGGTGTGAGTGTTTGTATGTTTTATTTATGTTCCTCAAACGGTGGGTGTGCGTGTTTGTATGTTTTATTGATGTTCCTCAAACGGTGGGTGAGAGTGTTTGTATGTTTTATTGATGTTCCTCAAACGGTGGGTGAGAGTGTTTGTATGTTTTATTGATGTTCCTCAAACGGTGGGTGTGAGTGTTTGTATGTTTTATTGATGTTCCTCAAACGGTGGGTGTGACTGTTTGTATGTTTTATTGATGTTCCTCAAACGGTGGGTGTGAGTGTTTATATGTTTTATTTATGTTCCTCAAACGGTGGGTGTGACTGTTTATATGTTTTATTTGTGTTCCTCAAACGGTGGGTGGGAGTGTTTGTGTTTGTATGTTTTATTGATGTTCCTCAAACGGTGGGTGTGACTGTTTGTATGTTTTATTGATGTTCCTCAAACGGTGGGTGAGAGTGTTTGTGTTTGTATGTTTTATTGATGTTCCTCAAACGGTGGGTGGGAGTGTTTGTGTTTGTATGTTTTATTGATGTTCCTCAAACGGTGGGTGTGACTGTTTGTATGTTTTATTGATGTTCCTCAAACGGTGGGTGTGACTGTTTGTATGTTTTATTGATGTTCCTCAAACGGTGGGTGTGACTGTTTGTATGTTTTATTGATGTTTCTCAAACGGTGGGTGGGAGTGTTTGTGTTTGTATGTTTTATTGATGTTCCTCAAACGGTGGGTGTGCGTGTTTGTATGTTTTATTGATGTTCCTCAAACGGTGGGTGTGACTGTTTGTATGTTTTATTGATGTTCCTCAAACGGTGAGTGGGAGTGTTTGTGTTTGTATGTTTTGTTGATGTTCCTCAAACGGTGGGTGGGAGTGTTTGTGTTTGTATGTTTTATTGATGTTCCTCAAACGGTTGGTGTGAGTGTTTATATGTTTTATTTATGTTCCTCAAACGGTGGGTGTGAGTGTTTGTATGTTTTATTGATGTTCCTCAAACGGTGGGTGTGCGTGTTTATATGTTTTATTTATGTTCCTCAAACGGTGGGTGTGACTGTTTATATGTTTTATTTATGTTCCTCAAACGGTGGGTGTGAGTATTTGTATGTTTTATTGATGTTCCTCAAACGGTGGGTGTGCGTGTTTGTATGTTTTATTGATGTTCCTCAAACGGTGGGTGTGACTGTTTGTATGTTTTATTGATGTTCCTCAAACGGTGGGTGGGAGTGTTTGTGTTTGTATGTTTTATTGATGTTCCTCAAACGGTGGGTGGGAGTGTTTGTGTATGTATGTTTTATTGATGTTCCTCAAACGGTGGGTGGGAGTGTTTGTGTCTGTATGTTTTATTGATGTTCCTCAAACGGTGGGTGTGAGTGTTTGTGTCTGTATGTTTTATTGATGTTCCTCAAACGGTGGGTGGGAGTGTTTGTGTATGTATGTTTTATTGATGTTCCTCAAACGGTGGGTGGGAGTGTTTGTATGTTTTATTGATGTTCCTCAAACGGTGGGTGTGAGTGTTTGTATGTTTTATTGATGTTCCTCAAACGGTGGGTGGGAGTGTTTGTGTCTGTATGTTTTATTGATGTTCCTCAAACGGTGGGTGTGAGTGTTTATATGTTTATTTATGTTCCTCAAACGGTGGGTGTGAGTGTTTGTGTTTGTATGTTTTATTGATGTTCCTCAAACGGTGGGTGTGAGTGTTTGTATGTTTTATTTATGTTCCTCAAACGGTGGGTGTGCGTGTTTGTATGTTTTATTGATGTTCCTCAAACGGTGGGTGTGAGTGTTTGTATGTTTTATTGATGTTCCTCAAACGGTGGGTGTGAGTGTTTGTATGTTTTATTGATGTTCCTCAAACGGTGGGTGTGAGTGTTTGTATGTTTTATTGATGTTCCTCAAACGGTGGGTGTGAGTGTTTGTATGTTTTATTTATGTTCCTCAAACGGTGGGTGGGAGTGTTTGTGTTTGTATGTTTTATTGATGTTCCTCAAACGGTTGGTGTGAGTGTTTATATGTTTTATTTATGTTCCTCAAACGGTGGGTGTGAGTGTTTGTATGTTTTATTGATGTTCCTCAAACGGTGGGTGTGCGTGTTTATATGTTTTATTTATGTTCCTCAAACGGTGGGTGTGACTGTTTATATGTTTTATTTATGTTCCTCAAACGGTGGGTGTGAGTGTTTGTATGTTTTATTGATGTTCCTCAAACGGTGGGTGTGAGTATTTGTATGTTTTATTGATGTTCCTCAAACGGTGGGTGTGCGTGTTTGTATGTTTTATTGATGTTCCTCAAACGGTGGGTGTGACTGTTTGTATGTTTTATTGATGTTCCTCAAACGGTGGGTGGGAGTGTTTGTGTTTGTATGTTTTATTGATGTTCCTCAAACGGTGGGTGTGAGTGTTTGTATGTTTTATTTATGTTCCTCAAACGGTGGGTGTGCGTGTTTGTATGTTTTATTGATGTTCCTCAAACGGTGGGTGAGAGTGTTTGTATGTTTTATTGATGTTCCTCAAACGGTGGGTGAGAGTGTTTGTATGTTTTATTGATGTTCCTCAAACGGTGGGTGTGAGTGTTTGTATGTTTTATTGATGTTCCTCAAACGGTGGGTGTGACTGTTTGTATGTTTTATTGATGTTCCTCAAACGGTGGGTGTGAGTGTTTATATGTTTTATTTATGTTCCTCAAACGGTGGGTGTGACTGTTTATATGTTTTATTTGTGTTCCTCAAACGGTGGGTGGGAGTGTTTGTGTTTGTATGTTTTATTGATGTTCCTCAAACGGTGGGTGTGACTGTTTGTATGTTTTATTGATGTTCCTCAAACGGTGGGTGAGAGTGTTTGTGTTTGTATGTTTTATTGATGTTCCTCAAACGGTGGGTGGGAGTGTTTGTGTTTGTATGTTTTATTGATGTTCCTCAAACGGTGGGTGTGACTGTTTGTATGTTTTATTGATGTTCCTCAAACGGTGGGTGTGACTGTTTGTATGTTTTATTGATGTTCCTCAAACGGTGGGTGTGACTGTTTGTATGTTTTATTGATGTTTCTCAAACGGTGGGTGGGAGTGTTTGTGTTTGTATGTTTTATTGATGTTCCTCAAACGGTGGGTGGGAGTGTTTATATGTTTTATTTATGTTCCTCAAACGGTGGGTGTGAGTGTTTGTATGTTTTATTGATGTTCCTCAAACGGTGGGTGTGAGTGTTTGTATGTTTTATTTATGTTCCACAAACGGTGGGTGTGACTGTTTATATGTTTTATTTATGTTCCTCAAACGGTGGGTGTGAGTGTTTGTATGTTTTATTTATGTTCCACAAACGGTGGGTGTGACTGTTTATATGTTTTATTTATGTTCCTCAAACGGTGGGTGTGACTGTTTGTATGTTTTATTGATGTTCCTCAAACGGTGGGTGGGAGTGTTTGTATCTGTATGTTTTATTGATGTTCCTCAAACGGTGGGTGTGAGTGTTTGTATGTTTTATTGATGTTCCTCAAACGGTGGGTGTGAGTGTTTGTATGTTTTATTGATGTTCCTCAAACGGTGGGTGTGAGTGTTTGTGTTTGTATGTTTTATTGATGTTCCTCAAACGGTGGGTGTGAGTGTTTATATGTTTTATTTATGTTCCTCAAACGGTGGGTGTGAGTGTTTATATGTTTTATTTATGTTCCTCAAACGGTGGGTGTGCGTGTTTGTATGTTTTATTGATGTTCCTCAAACGGTGGGTGTGCGTGTTTGTATGTTTTATTGATGTTCCTCAAACGGTGGGTGGGAGTGTTTGTGTTTGTATGTTTTATTGATGTTCCTCAAACGGTGGGTGTGATTGTTTGTATGTTTTATTGATGTTCCTCAAAAGGTGGGTGAGAGTGTTTGTGTTTGTATGTTTTATTGATGTTCTTCAAACGGTGGGTGGGAGTGTTTGTGTATGTATGTTTTATTGATGTTCCTCAAACGGTGTGTGTAAGTGTTTGTATGTTTTATTTATGTTCCTCAAACGGTGGGTGTGACTGTTTGTATGTTTTATTGATGTTCCTCAAACGGTGGGTGGGAGTGTTTGTGTTTGTATGTTTTATTGATGTTCCTCAAACCGTGGGTGTGACTGTTTGTATGTTTTATTGATGTTCCTCAAACGGTGGGTGTGACTGTTTGTATGTTTTATTGATGTTTCTCAAACGGTGGGTGGGAGTGTTTGTGTTTGTATGTTTTATTGATGTTCCTCAAACGGTGGGTGTGAGTGTTTATATGTTTTATTTATGTTCCACAAACGGTGGGTGTGCGTGTTTGTATGTTTTATTGATGTTCCTCAAACGGTGGGTGTGCGTGTTTGTATGTTTTATTGATGTTCCTCAAACGGTGGGTGTGAGTGCTTGTATGTTTTATTGATGTTCCTCAAACGGTGGGTGTGACTGTTTGTATGTTTTATTGATGTTCCTCAAACGGTGGGTGTGACTGTTTGTATGTTTTATTGATGTTCCTCAAACGGTGGGTATGAGTGTTTGTGTTTGTATGTTTTATTGATGTTCCTCAAACGGTGGGTGGGAGTATTTGTGTTTGTATGTTTTATTGATGTTCCTCAAACGGTGGGTGTGACTGTTTGTATGTTTTATTGATGTTCCTCAAACTCTGTGTGTGTATCTCCCATCCCACACACCCCCCCCCCACACACACACACACACACACACACACACACACACACACACACATCTCCCTAACCACCTATAAATCCCCAATGCACTCAAACACACACACACCCCACCACCCACACATACGTCCTCCATCCACCCACACATGCCCTAAACCACATCCCCCACCACACCACACACATCCCCCACCCGCACATCACACACATCCCTTGCCACACAATATTCCTAACCCACGCACCACACACACATATCCCACCCACACATCCCCCACCTAAACACCACACACATATCCCCCACCCACATACCACACAATATCCCCACCCACACCCACACAGATACCCTCAACCAGCCACCCAGCATATACCCCCATCCACACACACACATCCTCCACCAACATACCACACACATATCCCCAACAAACACACCATACACCTCTCCCCACGCCCACACACACATTCCCCACCCATCTACCAACACACACTCACTCAGTTCATCCTCCACTACGCACCCACACACCAGGCCCCCACCCACCCACCCCCAAACAAACATCTCTCGATCACACACCCCCACCCACACACATCCTCCACCCACTCACGCATCCCGCCCTGACACATACACACCCCTCACCCACTTACACATCCCTAAGCTGCTAACACATCCCCACCCACACATTGCCCATCCACGCACACATCCCCACCCACACACCCCACCACCCACACATGCTTCCCCCAACTATCACACATTCCCTACTCACCTATACATATCCCCCACCCATACACACGGCGGATAGAGATAGAGAGATAAGGAAATAGAAAGATAGACCCAAATAGAGAAATATAGAGAAGTAGAGAAAGATAGAGAAAGTAGAGAAATACAGAGAAATAGAGAAAGATGGAGAGATAGAGAAATTAAATCAAATCAACTTTATTTTAAAAGGGTCACAAATTGGGCTCGCAGGCCCGTCTTACATTCGGCCCTTTCAATATCTCATCTTTTGTTCATCAAGAGCATTATACATTTATATAGGAAGAAAAATAAACATTGTGAAATGAATGTTGTAAACATAAACAAGGCAAATTACCATGTTATGAGGCCCATCTACCACCAACCCATACATCACCCCACCGACACACACCCCCACCTATCCCCCCACACACCCAGGGACACATACATACCCGACCAACGGACCCATCCCCCTCCAGCACATCCCCCACCCATACACACTGCCCTCACCTGTTCCCTCAACGAAAACACACTCGCCACCCATAAACATCCCCAACCAATCCACACATCCCACGCCCACCCACATACACATCCTAACCCACACATCCTCTCCACACCAATACCTCCAACCACCCATCCCCAGCCACACCTCCATCGACCATATATTCCCCACCCACACACACACACATCCACCACCAACCCACACATCGTACATCCACTCACACATCCCCAAACCATATACACACATCCTCACCAACTGACATTTCCCTACCCACACACACACACATCTCCCTAACCACCTATACATCCCCAATCCACTCACACACACCCCACCACCCACACATACATCCTCCATCCACCCACACATGCCCTAACCCAATCCCCCACCACACAAATCCCCCACCCGCACATCACATAAATCCCCTACAACGCAATACTTCCAACCCACCGCACCACACACACATATATCCCTCATCAACACATCCCACACCCACATACCACCACACATCCCCACCTACACACCACACACATACCCCTCCAACCCACATACCACACAATAAAAAAAGTCGCTTAAAAGTCGACAGGGTCGACTTCATTGCACCGGGTTTTAACCCATATGGCTCGGTCTCTTTCCGCAGCGCGGAAAGCGTCGCACAAAGCACGAACTCCGTAGCTCTAGCGACGACCCACAGGAGTCTCCGAAAAATTTAACTCGTGAACCGAAGGACGCGGCTCGGAATCGAACCCACAACCTTCGGAGCCCGAGTTAAACGGCTTGACCACTTCGCCACGAAGACTCCCATACCACACAATATCCCCACCCACATAGATATCCTCACCCACAAACCCCACATACCCCCACCCACACGCATGCATGTATGTAGGCAGGCAGGCAGGAAGGCAGGCAGGCAGGTAGGTAGATAGGTATTATTTAAGTACGTTTGTGCGAACTTACGTATGTATGTGTGTGTTCGTGCGTGCGTACGTGTATGTATGTGTGTTTGTGTGTGAATTCGTACGTGTGTGTATATATGTGTGTGTGTGTCTGTCTGTCTGTCTGTCTGTCTGTCTGTCTGTCTGTCTGTCTGTCTGTATAATTATAGTATGTACCACTTGCATCCAGTGCCCAGTCGTACATTGCTGGCCTCTGCCTCTCTCTCCCCCAGACTCTCCAGGAAAGGACGGACCATCATCTTCTCCATCCACCAACCCCGCTACACCATCTACTCGCTGTTTGACAGCCTGCTCCTGCTGGTTGCCGGTTCCGTCGTCTACAGCGGCCTGGCTCATGAAGCGCTGGACTTTTTTGCTGCCCAAGGTAATAATTTATGTCCTCACCATCACCATCATCATCATCATCATCATCATCATCATCATCATCATCATCATCATCATCATCATCATCATCATCATCATCATCATCATCATCATCATCATCATCATCATCATCATCATCATCATCATCATAGCAAGGACACATGGGCCGTATAAACCTTGCAATTATGTAACATGTAGGACCTCAGTAATGTGAACAGAATTGCTAACAATATCAGTGTCATCATCATCAAGTGCCGTGCCGACTGGCGTAGGCGTTCATTACTCTCCACAGATCTCGGTCTCTGGATTTCTGGATCAACTCTGCCGTTGGTTTTCCTCCATGCCACCGTCAAAATCCATCCAGCATCATTTCTCGTGGTCTGCTTCTGCCTCTCTTCCCCTCGATCTTTCCAGTTGTCACGATGTTCTGCACCGCCTCTCTTCTCATCACATGACCAAAAATGCTGTTTGTCTCTTTCTTATTGTTGCATTTATTTTTCTAGTCAGTGTAGTATCTTCAAAACTCAGGTGTCACCTGCAGGTTACCAACAGCAGCAAGAGTCAAATGTTCCATAACCCAAACATCAATTGTAAAGTGGCGAATTGGTACAGCACCCCTGAGGTTGACTGTATAAATCCTGATACGTTGGTTGTACCGTCCACGTCGGGACTTTATAAATCCGCACCTCATTTGACCTTATTTTTCAAATCTGGCGAGCTTTGTTACTTACCTACTTCCGGTTTTTGGTGTTTAAAACGTTAAACTTGAATAGCTAAAGGTAAATTAAATATGAGATAATTTTAACAATATGTTATTTTTTATTTTTCAATTGAAAATAAAAGATAGCGGGTATTAGTGGTATCTAGTGGACGGGATTTAAACACTATTATCATATGGTGTGAGATCGTAAAATAAAAATCATAAAAATGTAAAGATGGCCGGTATTATTGGTTGTAGTGGATATGGCTTAGTGTCATTCGTTGTTAAGGTGTGGGTGAGTGGTGGAGTAGTTAGATATGTGTTTCTGATTGTTGTTAAGGGTTGAGGGGTTACGGGTTTCTGATCGTTAAATGAAAACCTTACAAAAGTAAAAATGGCCGGTATTATTGGTTGAAATTGGTATGGCTTAGTGTCATTCATTGTTAAGGTGTTTATAGCGGTTATTGGTAGTCTTTAGTGGACGAGGTTAAAACACTATCATCATACGGTTTCAGATTGTTACATAAAAACCTTTAAAATGTTAAGATGGCCGGTATTATTAGTTGTAGTTAGTATGGCTTAGCATCATTCGTTGTTAAGGGGTGGGTGAGCCGAGGAGTAGCTAGACAAGTGCTTCCGATCATTGTTAAGAAGTGGACGAGTGGTGGAGTGGCTAGACAAATACGTTCATTCCTTGTTAAGGGGCTGCTATATAAAGAGTCCCTGTCGTCGTTAAGGGGTGGGTGAGTGGAGGTCTGGCTATATAAGTGATTATGATCATTGCTAAGGGTGGACAATTGGTGGAATAGCCAGATAAATACATCAACTCCTTGTTTCGGGATGAGGTGGTAGAGTGGAGGAGTGGTTAATTAAATGGTTCCATTCGTTTTTAAGGAGTGGGTGAATGGAGGAAGGGTAGATAAGTGCTTCTGCTCATAGTTAAGGGTGAGCGTTTGGCGGAGTGGCTAGATAAATACGTCCGTTTCTTGTTAAGGGACGAGGTGGTCTTGTTGCGGAGTGGTTAAATAAATGTTTCCTTTCGTTGTTAAAATGTGGGTAAGTGGAGGAAAAGCTAGATAGGCGATTTCAATTGTCACCGTGGTTGAGTGTCGGCGTGGCTGAGTGGAGGGCTTATACAGCGACATGGTATAGGGTATGATTCCTATGTTATGTAGGACTCTCGCTCCCTCTCTCTCCCTCTCTCTCTCGCCCTTTCTCTCACCCTCTGAGTTTTACCACTCGGTACCACTCGCGCATTAGCAATTTGTTTAGGTCAAGACCTAGAAGCAATGCAAAACTGGGACGACCAATCGAAAAACATTGAGGCAAGCCCCGGGCGTGTCTTCTGCTATAAAAATTAGCTTAATATCGTAGTGATCGAAGTGAACTCGGATACCACTCGGACAATAGCCACAATTCTTATGTCAATCCCACCCCCACAGCAATTCTAGAACCGCTGTGCGCCACAACATCTGTGACGCAACTCACATGTGACTCATCGCGAGGCGATGCCGACAGTAATTGTGCGTGGACGTGTACAGGCACGTTTTGGGAAAATACCAAGGAATGACTCGTGAACTGACAGCGGTAAACCTTCTTGAGCATGTATGGACATGTTTTCTATGTGTGTATACGGTTTTAGTATATCTTTGTCTGATTGACCTTTTGTCCACCAACCTATATGACTTAGTGTGACTATATGTGACTGGTCGCTATACAGACCTACAAAGTTACCACATCACCCGGCAAACCTGTAAAAATAAAAGAGGTCTGACGTGCCCTTAATTACTTGTGTATGTAATTCCATTCCGAAAGTTTTACATAAATGTCACATGTGTATGGTTGGTAGTAGAAAGACATGTCGTTCTGCAGCCTTATTTCGGGATATCAGCTGAACCCGAAATTCTGTCTTATATCCACTTATGTGACGTCACAAACAAGTCTTAAGGAGGTGAATTTTCATATTTTGCAGGTGAGGATACCTAACTGCTTCCGGTCTTGTATATTTAAAATGTTAATTTTAAGTACTAAAATTAATAGTATATACGAGTTAATAATAAAAATGATGAGTGAATTGAAAATTAAAGATGGCGGCACGGACTAGGAGGTCTACCATCGACAACTTCTATGCATAATTGCGAAGCCGATTGTTAGATGACCTCGGAATTTTCGCTTATACATCTAATGAAAATGGCCGATTATATATCATAATGGCGATTATGTTAAAAAAAACTTCAACAGTTTTATCATACCATTAGCGATGTGTCAGGGATACAATCCTCGTCCTCAGGCTGTCTGACGGTGTAGAGCCGGTCACATAATCACATGTTTAAATGTAATTCCGGGAAACGCCGTTATTGATTAAAACCGGATAAAGGGGCGTTGCATCCGGTCACATGTTTAAGGGGTACATTCGAGACACGTGGTTAAGCGGAATACTACAGAAAGGGTGCCATATCGGCTTTCAATCCGGGGACCTAACTCATGATGACCGCCATGTTTGGGATTGATTCCGTTTCCTCATCAACAGAGCATCGGAAATGTAAAGCACTGTTCTGACCAACGAAGTTTTCTCGTCTCATATCAGCCATATATACTTTCATTAATTCTTCTGTCTTTCCATACTTTTTTTTTGCATCTTTCATCAGTAACCCATTTCCAATACCATTATATGTTTTTCAACGTGTCTGCTCATTGCCGCTTTTCACACTCAGACCGAAAACACTGGTTCACTTGAACATTCAAATTAAAAAAAAAAACATGTTAGCCAAATTATTAAAAATGTTGTCAATATTTAGAAATATATTAGCCAAAATATTAAAATTTGTGAGCCAAACTAACACAACGATGGGCCAAAATAAGAAATATCTTAACCAAACTTATAAAAATTACGAAAACTGTTAGCCAAAATAATAAAAATATTGGCCAAAATAAAAAGAAAAATATCTAATCCAATTTTAAAAAGTAATAACATATGTTAGTCTAATAAAGAAATATGTCGACCGAAGTAATAAAATATGTAAAATGTTGGAAAAATTAGGAAACATATATTCCAAATTAATAAAACTGATGACCAAACTAAGAAACATATATACCAAAGTAAGTAATATGTTAGCCAAATATGGGAAAATGTTCACCAAAGTAAGAAATATCTCAACGTAACTTATAAACATGTCAACCTAAATAAGAAAATGTGTTAGCCAAATTATGAAAAATCTTTGCCGTTATAAGAAACATTTTGATCAAGCTTATAAAAAGTTGGAAAATAGCCAAACTAATAAAAATTTTGACCAAAATAGAAATATCTCAACCAAATTTATAAAAAATAAGAAAATATGTTAGAGTAATCAAGAAATGTGTCGACTGAAGTAATAAAATATGTAAAATGATCCACAAAGTAAGAAATATGTAAACCAAATTAAGAAACTATGATGCACAAACTAAGAAATATTAGGCAAAATTAAAGAAAATTGATGTCCAGACTTAGAAATAAGTATACCAAAAGAAGAAATATGTCAGCCAAATTGGGGAAAATGTTGGCTAAAGTAAGAATGTTATTAACTAAACCTCTAACTATGTCAACCGAAATAAGAAAATATGCTCCCCAAATTAGGAAACATGTTGAGCAAATAAGAAATAGCTCAACCAAACTCATAAAATATAGGGACAAATGTTAACCAAAACTATTCAAAATAATGACCAAAGTAAGAAATATCTCATACAAACTTATAAATATGTCGCCCGAAATAAGAAAATGTGTTACCCAAAGTAGGCAAAAGCATGGTCGAAATAAGAAACATCTCAAGCAAACTTATAAAAACTAAGAACATATGTTAGCCAAATGGAGAAAAGTGTTGGCCAAAGTAAGCAATTTCTCAACCAAAGTAAGGAAAGGTGTTACCCAAAGTAGAAAATATTTTGGCCAAGTTAAGAAATATCTCGATCGAACTTATAAGAAGTAGGGATATGTGTCGGCCAAAGTAAGAAAATATGTAAGCCAAAGTAATAAATATGTTGGCCAGATCAAGAACTATGTCTACCGAAGTATGAAAATGTGTTAACCAAATTACGAAAAATGTTGGCTAAATTAAGGAAAAAGTATGGACAAACTAAGAAATATGTATGGCAAAGTAAGAACAATGTTGACAAACTTGAGAAAAATTGATGGTCTCTTTAGACAATATGTTAGCCAAATTAAGAAACAACTGATGACCAAAACAAGAAAGCTGTCAACTGATGACCAAAATAAGAAAGCATTCAGCTGAATTATTAAAAATAATGTCCAGAAATATGTACGGAATAGTATGAATATCGTTCGCCAAAATAAAAATTATGTTTACCAAATTACGAAAATTATTAACCAAAGTGAGAAAAATGTCGACCAAAGTAGGAAAATGTTTTAGCCAAATGGGGAAAAACTATTGGCCAAATAAAGAAATATTTCAACCAAACTAATAAATAGCTTATCTAAACGCATAAAAATAAGAAATTTTGTTAGTCAAATGGGAAAAATGTTGGCCAAATACAAAAATATCTCAACCAAATTCATAAAAAGTAAGAAAACATTGTTGACCAAGTTAAGAAATGTCTCAATCAAACTTATAACAAGTAGAAAAAAAAAACGTTAACCAAATCAACTAAAATGTTGACGGATCTTATAAATATCTCATCCAAACTTATGAAAGGTAGGACACTTTGTTAACCAAAGGTGAACAAATATTGGCCAAGTAAAGACATATTTCAACCAAATTTATAAATAAGTGGTCCGAATTTATAAACAGTAGAGAAATTTGTTAACCTCACGGGGAAAATAATGACCAAGTAATAAATATTTCAATCAAACCTATAAATATCTCATCCAAACTTATAAAAAGTAGGAAAATATGTTAGCCAAATGGGAAAAAAATAGTGGCCGAGTAAAGAAATATTTGAACCAAACTTATAAAGATCTCTTAAAATGTTATAAAAAGTAAGAAAATATACAACTCTAAGTAATAAAAAGGTTGGCCGAATTAAGAAATATTTTAACCAAACTTAGAAAAAGTAAGAAATTTGTTGGCCAAACTAACAAATCAGATGAAACAGTGTTACAATCATGAGTTGAGCCATTTGATTAATGCGTCATTTTGTAGATTCGAACACACGGCCAGCGAACCAGCAGGCAAAGGCATTAACGTCTGGACAACCACGGTCTCCTACATCGATCATTTACTGACACTTGATCTGCTATAAGACCCCTCCCCCACCACGGCCCCCTACATCGATCATTTACTGACACTTTATCTGCTATAAGAACCCTCCCCCATCACGGTCCCCTGCATCGATCATTTACTGACACTTTATCTGCTGTAAGACACCAGACTTGCGAGGGTACGGTAGAGCTAACACAATGGCAACCTCACGTGTCTCCCCCAGGCTATCAGTGTGAGATACACAACAACCCTCCGGACTTCTTCCTTGACGTCATCAACAACCGGAAACTGGGACCCAACAAGGGAGAGAAGAACATATACTGTACGTGAGTGTTTCATTGTCATGTTGCCCCATTTATGTCCCATTGCTTTCGGGCTGTACATACTTTTCTCATGCCACTCTAATGTCTGAATCTCTAAAGTCTGAAACTGCCATTTATCTCTCATGGTACTGTAATGTCTGTATGGATGGGACATATGTTTCTCATATCACTCTAATGTCTGAATCTAAACCCCTATTTCTTATGTCTCTCTAATTTTTGATTCTATCGTCTATTTCTCGTATTACTCTAATGTCTGCACACAACATCTTTTTCTCAATTTACTGTAATGTTTGAATCTGCACCTATTTCTGATGTTACTGTAAAGTATGAGTCTGTCATCTATTTCTGATGTTACTGTAATGTCTGAGTCCTGTAACTATTTCTGATGTCACTGTAATGTCTGAGTCTGTCACCTATTTCTGATATTACTGTAATGTCTGAATCTGTCACCTATTTCCAATGTTTGAGTCTGTCACCTATTTCTGATGTTACTGTAATGTTTAAGTCTATCACTTGTTTCGGATGTTACTGTAATATTTGAGCCTGTCATCTATTTCTTATGTTACTGTAGTGACTTAATCTATTACCTATTTCTGATGTAACTGCAATGACTTAATCTATTACCTATTTCTGATGCTACTGTAGTGTCTGAATCTGTCACCTATTTATGATGTTACTGTAATGTCTGAATCTGTTACCGGAAGACAAGAGGGACTGGCACAATTTCATAGCAAAACTGGGTCGTGAGTGCAGAGAATGGGCAGCGGGCCACACTGAGTTTGAGGTGACACTTACTTTATCTCCTTATCTTTATCTTTATTACTTACTTTATCATTCTTGAGTTTGAGGTGCAACAACTGACCCAGAGTAACACACATCAAAGCGACATCGTGATCGATACCGATGGATCAGTGGTGAGAAACAGATGTAGTGGTTGGGGTTTCATCGTGAAGGCGAACGGACGATGCTTGAAAAAAAAATAAATAAAAGAGAGTCTGACATTTGAGACTACGACCTCCAGCATGAGAATGAAGGTGAAAGCAGTAACAGCGGCATACCGTTAGTGAGAGGAGACCACTGTAACACATACTGCATTCATCACGGACTCAAAGAGTATGCTAAGTTAGGTGGAGAAAGGAACGTTTTGTGTGGAATAGCAATCTTCGTTGCAAGGTTCACAGATTGTGATAATTTTATGGATTTTTGGCCCTGGCTGTGCGGGAGTGCGGGTGAATGAACAGGCTGATAGGTTGGCATTGTAATGCACCTCTTGGTGGTAGATTACCCATGGATAAGGGAGCGGTGGTTGTGCGCCTGTGGGACCAGGTGTAGAATGCGGGGAATCGGATTGAGAACCCGTAAAAGGAAAGAATGATATTGCGGGGGACCAGCAGGAGTTCTGAAAGAATCTCAATACTGAGAGGGGAGTCAAGGGGAACTTTCAATCAGAAAGCGCTAATAACGATTAGTAGTATGACTCTTCGCTGGCTGTTGAACGAGGGGGCATGTCTTGAGTGCAGTGATGTCGGTTCTTAGCTCAACTCGACTAAACTAATACCTATTTATGATGCTACTGTAATGTCTGAATCTGTCACCTATTTCTGATGTTACTGTTTATTATTTATGACAATTATTATATGTGTCAATTATTACATGTGTCTGTTATTATATATGTCAATTATTATACATTACAGTACACAGAGACACATAAACACAGAGACGCACACAGAGGGAGACAGAGAGACACGTACACACACACACACACACACACACACACACACACACACACACACACACACACACACACACACACACACACACACACACACACAAACTCATACACACTCAGAAACAAACACAGACACACAGAAACACATATACAGAGAGAGAGAGAGCATATACACCTAGACACACACACATACACACAGATACATACACAGAAAGAGAAACATACACACAGAGACAGAGAGAGAGACATACACACGCAGAGACGCAAACACATAGGGACACATGCACACACAGAGACACAGAGAGAGAGAGAGAGAGAGAGAGACATAAACACAGAGAGAGAGAGAGAGACATAAACACAGAGAGAGAGAGAGACATAAACACAGAGAGAGAGAGACATAAACACAGAGAGAGAGAGAGACATAAACACACACACACAGAGAGAGAGAGAGAGAGAGAGACATAAACACACAGAGACACATGCACACACAGACACACACACACATACATACACATATTTACAGAAAGACACACACACAAACGCAAACAGACACACACACACACACAGAGACACACACAGAGACATCCACACACAGAACATTCACCTACAAATGGTGCTGCAGGTCACGTGGTGTTGTGATCTCCGCAGACTCCCTGAGCCAAGGCGCCAGACTGGCCATCAGGTTCAGGCTGTCCACCTGGGGCAAGAGGTGAGTCCGGGTCACGCCAGGTCACTGTAGGGCAGGGCAAGAGGTGAGTCCGGGTCACGCCAGGTCACTGTAGGACAGGGCAAGAGGTGAGTCCGGGTCACGCCAGGTCACTGTAGGGCAGGGCGAGAGGTGAGTCCGGGTCACGCCAGGTCACTGTAGGGCAGGGCGAGAGGTGAGTCCGGGTCACGCCAGGTCACTGTAGGGCAGGGCAAGAGGTGAGTCCGGGTCACACCAGGTCACTGTAGGGCAGGGCAAGAGGTGAGTCCGGGTCACACCAGGTCACTGTAGGGCAGGGCAAGAGGTGAGTCCGGGTCACGCCAGGTCACTGTAGGGCAGGGCAAGAGGTGAGTCCGGGTCACGCCAGGTCATTGTAGGGCAGGGCAAGAGGCGAGTCCGGGTCACGCCAGGTCACTGTAGGGCAGGGCAAGAGGCGAGTCCGGGTCACGCCAGGTCACTGTAGGGCAGGGCAAGAGGCGAGTCCGGGTCACGCCAGGTCACTGTAGGGCAGGGCAAGAGGTGAGTCCGGGTCACGCCAGGTCACTGTAGGGCAGGGCAAGAGGTGAGTCCGGGTCACGCCAGGTCACTGTAGGGCAGGGCAAGAGGTGAGTCCGGGTCACGCGAGGTCACTGTAGGGCAGGGCAAGAGGTGAGTCCGGGTCACGCCTGGTCACTGTAGGGCAGGGCAAGAGGTGAGTCCGGGTCACGCCAGGTCACTGTAGGGCAGGGCAAGAGGTGAGTCCGGGTCACGCCAGGTCACTGTAGGGCAGGGCAAGAGGTGAGTCCGGGTCACGCCAGGTCACTGTAGGGCAGGGCAAGAGGTGAGTCCGGGTCACGCCAGGTCACTGTAGGGCAGGGCAAGAGGTGAGTCCGGGTCACGCCAGGTCACTGTAGGGCAGGGCAAGAGGTGAGTCCGGGTCACGCCAGGTCACTGTAGGGCAGGGCAAGAGGTGAGTCCGGGTCACGCCAGGTCACTGTAGGGCAGGGCAAGAGGTGAGTCCGGGTCACGCCAGGTCACTGTAGGGCAGGGCAAGAGGTGAGTCCGGGTCACGCCAGGTCACTGTAGGGCAGGGCAAGAGGTGAGTCCGGGTCACGCCAGGTCACTGTAGGGCAGAGCAAGAGGTGAGTCCGGGTCACGCCAGGTCACTGTAGGGCAGGGCAAGAGGTGAGTCCGGGTCACGCCAGGTCACTGTAGGGCAGGGCAAGAGGTGAGTCCGGGTCACGCCAGGTCACTGTAGGGCAGGGCAAGACGTGAGTAACATGAGGACGTCTAGGACATCTCTGGCATGATGACTACAGGACATATAAGGACATGGGGACTATAGCTACCTCTACAGGACATATAAGGGCATGGGGACTATAGCTACCTCTACAGGACATATAAGGACATGGGGACTATAGCTACCTCTACAGGACATATAAGGACATGGGGACTATAGCTACCTCTACAGGACATATAAGGACATGGGGAATATAGCTACCTCTACAGGACATATAAGGGCATGGGGACTATAGCTACCTCTACAGGACATATAAGGACATGGGGAATATAGCTACCTCTACAGGACATATAAGGACATGGGGACTATAGCTACCTCTACAGGACATATAAGGACATGGGGAATATAGCTACCTCTACAGGACATATAAGGGCATGGGGACTATAGCTACCTCTACAGGACATATAAGGACATGGGGACTATAGCTACCTCTACAGGACATATAAGGACATGGGGACTATAGCTACCTCTACAGGACATATAAGGACATGGGGAATATAGCTACCTCTACAGGACATATAAGGACATGGGGAATATAGCTACCTCTACAGGACATATAAGGACATGGGGAATATAGCTACCTCTACAGGACATATAAGGACATGGGGAATATAGCTACCTCTACAGGACATATAAGGACATGGGGACTATAGCTACCTCTACAGGACATATAAGGACATGGGGAATATAGCTACCTCTACAGGACATATAAGGACATGGGGACTATAGATACCTCTACAGGACATATAAGGACATGGGGAATATAGCTACCTCTACAGGACATATAAGGACATGGGGACTATAGCTACCTCTACAGGACATATAAGGACATGGGGACTATAGCTACCTCTACAGGACATATAAGGACATGGGGAATATAGCTACCTCTACAGGACATATAAGGACATGGGGACTATAGCTACCTCTACAGGACATATAAGGACATGGGGACTATAGCTACCTCTACAGGACATATAAGGACATGGGGACTATAGCTACCTCTACAGGACATATAAGGACATGGGGAATATAGCTACCTCTACAGGACATATAAGGACATGGGGACTATAGCTACCTCTACAGGACATATAAGGGCATGGGGACTATAGCTACCTCTACAGGACATATAAGGACATGGGGACTATAGCTACCTCTACAGGACATATAAGGACATGGGGACTATAGCTACCTCTACAGGACATATAAGGACATGGGGACTATAGCTACCTCTACAGGACATATAAGGGCATGGGGACTATAGCTACCTCTATAGGACATATAAGGGCATGGGGACTATAGCTACCTCTACAGGACATATAAGGGAGTGGGGACTATAGCTACCTCTACAGGACATATAAGGACATGGGGACTATAGCTACCTCTACAGGACATATAAGGACATGGGGACTATAGCTACCTCTACAGGACATATAAGGACATGGGGACTATAGCTACCTCTACAGGACATATAAGGACATGGGGACTATAGCTACCTCTACAGGACATATGAGGACATGGGGACTATAGCTACCTCTACAGGACATATAAGGGCATGGGGACTATAGCTACCTCTACAGGACATATAAGGGCATGGGGACTATAGCTACCTCTACAGGACATATAAGGGCATGGGGACTATAGCTACCTCTACAGGACATATAAGGGCATGGGGACTATAGGTATCTCTACAGGACATATAAGGACATGGGGACTATAGCTACCTCTACAGGACATATAAGGGCATGGGGACTATAGCTACCTCTACAGGACATATAAGGGCATGGGGACTATAGCTACCTCTACAGGACATATAAGGGCATGGGGACTAGAGCTACCTCTACAGGACATATAAGGACATGGGGACTATAGCTACCTCTACAGGACATATAAGGGCATGGGGACTATAGCTACCTCTACAGGACATATAAGGGCATGGGGACTATAGGTATCTCTACAGGACATATAAGGTTATGGGGACTATAGCTACCTCTACAGGACATATAAGGACATGGGGACTATAGCTACCTCTACAGGACATATAAGGGCATGGGGACTATAGCTACCTCTACAGGACATATAAGGACATGGGGACTATAGCTACCTCTACAGGACATATAAGGGCATGGGGACTATAGCTACCTCTACAGGACATATAAGGGCATGGGGACTATAGCTACCTCTACAGGACATATAAGGACATGGGGACTATAGCTACCTCTACAGGACATATAAGGACATGGGGACTATAGCTACCTCTACAGGACATATAAGGACATGGGGACTATAGCTACCTCTACAGGACATATAAGGGCATGGGGACTATAGCTACCTCTACAGGACATATAAGGACATGGGGACTATAGCTACCTCTACAGGACATATAAGGACATGGGGACTATAGCTACCTCTACAGGACATATAAAGGCATGGGGACTATAGCTACCTCTACAGGACATATAAGGACATGGGGACTATAGCTACCTCTACAGGACATATAAGGGAATGGGGACTATAGCTACATATACAGGACATATAAGGGAGTGGGGACTATAGCTACCTCTACAGGACATATAAGGGCATGGGGACTATAGCTACCTCTACAGGACATATAAGAACATGGGGACTATAGCTACCTCTACAGGACATATAAGGGCATGGGGACTATAGCTACCTCTACAGGACATATAAGAACATGGGGACTATAACTACCTCTACAGGACATATAAGGGAGTGGGGACTATAGCTACCTCTACAGGACATATAAGGGCATGGGGACTATAGCTACCTCTACAGGACATATAAGGACATGGGGACTATAGCTACCTCTACAGGACATATAAGGACATGGGGACTATAGCTACCTCTACAGGACATATAAGGGCATGGGGACTATAGCTACCTCTACAGGACATATAAGGGAGTGGGGACTATAGCTACCTCTACAGGACATATAAGGACGTGGGGACTATAGCTACCTCTACAGGACATATAAGGACATGGGGACTATAGGTACCTCTACAGGACATATAAGGGCATGGGGACTATAGCTACCTCTACAGGACATATAAGGACATGGGGACTATAGCTACCTCTACTGGACATATAAGGGAGTGGGGACTATAGCTACCTCTACAGGACATATAAGGGCATGGGGACTATAGCTACCTCTACAGGACATATAAGGACATGGGGACTATAGCTACCTCTACTGGACATATAAGGACATGGGGACTATAGCTACCTCTACAGGACATATAAGGACATGGGGACTATAGGTATCTCTACTGGACATATAAGGGCATGGGGACTATAGCTACCTCTACAGGACATATAAGGGCATGGGGACTATAGCTACCTCTACAGGACATATAAGGACATGGGGACTATAGCTACCTCTACTGGACATATAAGGACATGGGGACTATAGCTACCTCTACAGGACATATAAGGACATGGGGACTATAGGTATCTCTACTGGACATATAAGGGAGTGGGGACTATAGCTACCTCTACAGGACATATAAGGACATGGGGACTAAAGCTACCTCTACAGGACATATAAGGGCATGGGGACTATAGCTACCTCTACAGGACATATAAGGACATGGGGACTAAAGCTACCTCTACAGGACATATAAGGACATGGGGACTATAGCTACCTCTACAGGACATATAAGGACATGGGGACTATAGGTATCTCTACTTGACATATAAGGGAGTGGGGACTATAGCTACCTCTACAGGACATATAAGGACATGGGGACTAAAGCTACCTCTACAGGACATATAAGGACATGGGGACTATAGCTACCTCTACAGGACATATAAGGGAGTGGGGACTATAGCTACCTCTACAGGACATATAAGGACATGGGGACTAAAGCTACCTCTACAGGACATATAAGGACATGGGGACTATAGCTACCTCTACAGGACATATAAGGACATGGGGACTATAGGTATCTCTACTGGACATATAAGGGAGTGGGGACTATAGCTACCTCTACAGGACATTTAAGGACATGGGGACTAAAGCTACCTCTGCAGGACATATAAGGACATGGGGACTATAGCTACCTCTACAGGACATATAAGGGCACCTTAACACTATTTTTGTCATTGCAATTGATATCTTTTTAATGGTCAGTAAGTGAAAGATCTTTATGATGATACAAGAGAAGTAAAGTTTGATCTTCGGATTAATAATGAAGGACGTTCAATTTCGAAGATGGAAGTTCAGAATGGTCTTAACCATATGAAAACTGGCAAGAGAGATACAGATAACACCACAACATAAATGATCAATGCCCTTAAAGAATATGGAATAGGCCAAGTCACCAAACTGCTGAACGTAATATAAAATACTGGAGATATACCTCCTGAATTATGTAATTCTATATTTATTGCAATCCCGAAGAAATCAGGAGCCTTGGAATGTGATCAACATCGAACAATTGGTATAATGAGCCAAATCACGAAGATTTTGCTGAGAATTATCATGCAAATAGTTAGGAAGAAAACGCAACCCAAAATAGGAGAAGAACAATGTGGGTTTGTAGAAGGCAATGGCACAGTAAATGCTGTGTATATACTGAGAACAGTAATTGAACGTTCTATAGAAGTAAACAAAGATCTATATCTTTGCTTTATTGACTACACAAAGGTTTTCGATAAAGTGAGACATGTCGACATGATAAGGATGCTAGAAGATCTACACATTGATAGAAAAGACCTTAGACTTGTAACAAAAAACAACACACACAAAACATATATTGGAAACAACAAGCTGCCATCAAAATTGATAACGGTGTAGGTCAATATCAGCCTATTAAAAGAAGTTTGAGACAGGGATGTGTAATGTCTCCAGGTCTTTTTTTCCTGTACAGTGAAAATATTTTCAGAAATATAGAAGATATGGAAGGAATCAACATTGGGGGACGATACATCAATAACATTAGATATGCAGATGATACAGTCTTGATTGCAGACAATGAACAGGACCTGTAAAATTTAGTAGATGCGGTTGTTGCACACAGTGAACAACTAGGGTTATAATTGAATTGTAAAAAGACAGATTATGGTCGTCACTGGGAAGAAGGAAATACCACAATGTGATATACGAGTAAATGGGCATATTCTTAATTAAGCAAGTGAATTGATACTGTTATCTCGGAACAGTAATAACAGCTGATGGGAGATGCCTTGAAGAGATTAGAACAAATATCACCATGGCGAAGGTAGCCTTTTGCAAGATGAAAAAAATACTGACCAATAAAAAGATTTAAATTGAAACGAGAAAAAGAGTGTTGAAGTGCTACATAGAACGTATACTTTTGTGTGGATGTGAAACGTGGACAATGAGCAGTCAAGCTGAAAATCTGGCTGTGGAACTGTGGTTTCTGAGGAAAATGCAAAGAATACCATGGACAGACAGAAAAACCAATGAACAAGTCCTTCAAGAAACAAATGAAGATCATAAACTGATTAGAGTCATTAGACGTAGACAGTCAAAATTTGTTGGGCATGTTATGAGAAGAAGTGACTTGGAGAACTTGGCGACAACTGGCAAGATCGAAGAGAAGAGATCAAGGGAAAGACTAAGAAGAAAATACCTGGATGGCTTGGCCACGTGGCATGGTCGAGACAGGAACACGGAGCTGATCCACAACTCTGGTGATCGAGTGAGATGGAGAGACATGACCGCCCACGCTTATCGACATGGCACATGATGGATGGAATATACAAGTGAATAGGAATATATGCATGTGAATCGGTACAATTATCTCGGAAAACTCAAAACATCAGATAGAAAATGTCTTGAAGAGGTTAGAACAGGAATCGCCATGGCGAAGGTAGCCTTTTGCAAGATGGAAAACATACTGACCAATAAAAGGATGTCATTTAGAACGATTAAAAAAGAGTGTTAAGGTGCTACATAGAACTTGCGCTTTTGCACTTATGTGAGGCGTGGACAATGAGCAAACAGGCTGAAAAACATATAATGACTGTGGAAATGTGGTTTCTGAGGAAAGTGTAAAGAATACCATGGACAGACAGAGAAACCAATGACCAAGTCCTACAAGAAACAAATGAAAATCGTAAATCGATTAGAGAAATTAGATGTAGACACTGAACATTTTTTCGTCACGCTATGAGAAGAAATAAATTGGAGAACTTAGTGACAACTGACAAGATTGAGGGGAAAAGAACAAGAGGAAAGCAGAGAAGTAAATACATGTATGGGTTGAAATACATGTATGGCATGGTCGAGACAGGAACACTGAGCTTATCCACGACTCTGTTGATCGAGTGAGATGGAGAGACATGACCGCCAACGCTTAACGGCATGGCACATGCTGATGATGATGTTTTCCATCTCAGAAAGTTCACCAGTTTCATGTACTCTCGCTTGCATACCATCATGAAGTAGCCGCACTATTTGGACAAACTTTCGTGGACAGCCATATTTCGCCATAATCTTCCACAGTCCTCTGCTGACTGTATCAAAAGCCTTGGTAAGGTCTATGAAAGTTGAGAATATTTTGGAGTTCCGTTCCTGACATTTTTCTTGCAGCTGCCTTGCAGCCAAAATCATGTTCCTCGTTCTTTTCTGAAGCCACATTGTCTCTCAGGAAGAAGAATTAGATTGAGATGGGCTGTGAGCCGATTGAGAAGAATTCTCGCGAGTATCTTCCCTGAAAATGAGAGCAAGGAGATGCGTCGGTGGTTGTCACGGGATTGGCGGTTTCCTTTACGTTTGTAAAGGTGGACTATTGACGCGTCCTTGAAATCTTGTGGCATGGTCTCGTTCACCTATATGTCTGTAAAGAATTCGTGAAGCTGCTCTATAAGAACCGGCCCACCTGCGTTTTAGATCTCTGCTGGGATGGAGTCTGAACCATGCGTCTTACGGTTGAAAAGTTGCTGGATGGCTTTGTTAACTTCCATTATGGTTGGCTGGTCATCAAGAGTATCATTTGTGGGAACTTGAGGAAGGCAGTTTATGGTGTTATCATCGAAGGAAGTTGCATTTAAATGCTCTAGCCAGCGATGAGGGATTTCTTTCTTATCGGTGAACAACTTTCCTCCATCTGCACTGAGGAGGGGAACTATGCCTGGTGATGGAGGACCTTAGACCGCTTTCAGTGAGTCGTAGAAGTTTTTCATATCATGTCTGTCAGCAAAGCCTTGAATTTCATCAGCTTTGCTGCTCAGCCAGGAGTCCCGCATGTGCCGAAATTTCTGCTGCACTACTCTCGGAATGATATTGAAGGCATCTTTGTTTTTAATGCGGACTTCGCGTCATTCAAACATTCCTTGAGCAGAAGATGTTTCTCGGCCATCAATTGGTTGATGACTTCGGAATTTTCATCAATCCAGTCTTTATGCTTTTGGAGTGGTGGGGGGGGGGGGGGGGTTTGGATCCAGGACTCCCACAGCAATGTTATAAATTATGTTCTTTAGGGCTCTCCACTCTGTTTCTGCACCCTGTTTAGCTGCGACACTGGGCTTGAGGCCGTCTTCCAGCATATTTTCAAACTACAACTGCATCTTTTGCTGTTTAGGCGGGTGACATTTATTTTTATTTTTTGCACTTTTACCCCTTGATGACGCCGTGGTGGTTTGATGTGCATGTTTATTTTCGAGACAATGAGACGATGGTAATCAGGAGATCGTGTTCGGCACATGTCTGAAAGAGGAGGCGTCCATAGCGGTTACAATTTCGGACTCCGTGCTTTCGAATAATGCCACTCCAAGAGGTGGTGGCCGTGCCTACTCCGGCACTGAAATCGCCAAGGAGTATAAGTTTGTCTCTTTTGAAAACAGATGTTATTACATTACGCAGGTCCTCATAGAACTTGTTCTATCTTCATTAGTAATACATATATATATATATATATATATATATATATATATATATATATATGTGTGTGTGTGTGTGTGTGTGTGTGTGTGTGTGTGTGTGTGCTCACAGACACAGACTACACTGACATCTGACATATTGCTATTTGCCTAGCTATTTAATAAGACTCACCTGATGTCGTTATCAGAAACCGCAAATAGAAAAAAAAAATAAAAAAACTAATCAACAAAAATAATTAACACACAATTAATCCACCAGCATTTATCTTCTTATATTATCTATTTTCGGACGCTCCAGTTTGAAATGTCACCGGAATATTTTAGTAAGGCTAAAGAAGCATGCTCTCGCAGGCTCGGAGCCTGAAAACTTAACTGAAAACTACATACAAAACTACGCACTGATGTATCTTCATTTACTTTATGTCACATGGTCTATATGTATATATGAATGGCACTGGATATCTCAACTTGTCTATCATACATGCAGTTCGTATGCACAACACTGACTATCATGTGCTGCATGTCAGACAGCCTGTATATGACCAGCACTGCAATTTCAATCACCATGTAGTTTCATACAGAAAATCAGCTGTCTCCACGGCCAAGTGGACGTCTGCCTCGCGTTGACGGGGTGGTGATTCGGTTTGCGTGAGCACATGTTTCGGAGACCTCTGGGGCTCGTTGACAGAGCTACGGAGTTGGTGCATGGGGCGGCTTTGGCTTGCGGTTAGCTTCTCTGTGGAGAAAGACTGAGGTGCATGAAGACAATCCTGTTGCCTGAGCCTCTGTCTTTATGGAAACGATTATGTCTTTTTTAATGTAAGTTCAGTGAATGCAACTTAATACCTCATGTCCTATTTTGTGTGCAATGTAAGTTAGGGAATGCAACTGGATATCTCATGCCCTATGTTGTGTGTGATGTAAGTTCAGAGAATGCAACTGGATATCTCATGCACTATGTTGTGTGCAATTTAAGTTCAGAGATTGCAACTGGATAACTCATGCCCTATGTTATGCAGGATGCAAGAAGAAGCTGACAACATCTTGTGCCAGTTCGAGAAACAAAACATAGAGACAGGCAGACACGACCAGGTCAAGTACGCCACCTCATTCGCACGCCAGGTTAGTGATGTCAGCTAGTCTCTAGATTATTATGGCTATTTTGGCAATGGTGCATTTTTCAAATATTAATATGATAAACATCCACAAGCGCGAGCGCGCGCGCGCGCACACACACACACACACACGCACACACAAGCACACATATCACACTCAAAGTAAGTTAGAGAGTAAGGAGAGCATGAGATCGGTAATTCTGTCTATCACTCCACCGGTCAGAAATCAATTGCCACTTCATCTTATAGCATCCCTTACTTTTGCAACCATCGGTTATCACTTTACCTAATATCCGGTCCAACATGGAGAATAGGCAATTGAGATGTTGAGGCCTCTGGCGTGTTTACGCTTGTGACTACAGTGTGCTTTTGCATGTTCCTCATGTTGGGCTGGTAGTTCCGGCCCCGTTGTTCGATTGGTAGTGCATGGTCAAGTTGCCCAGCTACTGAGTTAAGTGCGTGGAGTGACACTGTGAGTTGTTATTTCATGTGGAGTGCTTTGACATATGTCCGCGGTTGTTTGTCGTGTGAACTGCATGTTAAGAAAAATGGCGACCGGCTGGCTACTGAACTAATTAGGCTTGCCTAGTGCAGTAATATGTGGCTGTTGGTTTTCTAGTGACTGCCATTCCATCGACGATGAACTGTATTTTTCGTGGTAGACTTTGTGTTGGCGGCATTATGCATAGTATACCTGTGCGGGCTGTTGGTGTGTTGAGACTCCTATCTGTTCCACTTTTCACATGGGCAGTGAGGAGTTTTTTGTGTTATATTCAATGGCACAGGAACGGAGCAATATGAGGCGACCTTTTGCCATGAAGTTGGAACTGCGACTAACTAACTAGCTTTATCTAATATCATATGGCATTCCATTTGTCAAACATCAGTTGTCACATTATCTATTATCGTCAGTCACTCCATTTGTCAACCATCAATTGTCATTCCAACTGTCAAGCAATAATTCTCTATTGATCTAGTAGCATCTGAGATTCCAGCTGTCAAACATCAGTTGTCACTTAATCTAATAGAACCTGCCATTCCAGCTGTCAAATATCAATTGTCACTTTATTTAATAGCATCTTTCATTCCAGCTGTCAAACAATAATAATCTATTTATCTAAACTAATTTGTCACTGCATCTGTCAAAAACATCGATTGTCACTTATCTATTATTATCATTATTCCATATGTCAAACACCAATAATCACTTTATATAATATAATATAACATTTCGTCTGTAAAACATCAATTTTCACTTTAGTATCATCTCTGTCATTCCACCAGCTTAACATATCGTGGCGACTTGCTCTCCCCAGGTGGTGGTTGTGTCAGAGAGAGCGGTGAAAAGCTGCATCAGGGGACCACAAACTATCATCATCACGGTACTGAAATACTGTCAACACGTGTCAGTTATTGTGACAGTTGTTGCTGTCATCACCTACAGTGTGTCATATTATGTGAGAATGGGGGTCTCCCGGTATCAGACATTGGTATTACGGTTGGTAAGGACGACTGTCATGCCCTTTTCAGGATCCATCCCCCACTGGTCAAAGCCTGACATCCAGCTCATGTCTGTGGCTCCTAGTAACTGTCAGCATGCGACAGCGGCCACCTCCCGGACAACAGCTGTAAAAGGCTGGTCAAACCAGACGTGGGTAGCCGATTCGGCGTCAAACCAATCGGTGAACTAGGGTATGCCTACCCAGCGTGTGAAGACAGGATTCGGCAGACAGCGAGGAAGAAATCATTGATGATTCAACAGGCAAGACGGCGTTTACCTGCTAAGCGTCGTGGAACGTAATGAGCACGGGAAGGCACGTAGAGCTCCATGGTCATCCACTGCACCTGTATTCGTCTCCAGTCCTGTTGTCTTGCCACTGTACTCAGATGACCTCAGGCGAGAGACTGAGGTCGACGAATTGCGCAACTCTTCCTCACTTTAATCCAATTCATCGCGCAAGTCATTCTTCATCCAACTTCATGTTTCACATTCAAGCCCTGTGGCGATGGGCGAGCGGCGAAGCGGCAGGCGTGGGTACACTGGCAGGTGTAGTCGCAGACCTGCACACAGGCGGCTCAGGCCATATAGTCGTCTTCTACTTACCGGAGCAGCAGTGGGATTCGGTAGCCCCATGAGCGACTGAGCAGCCCTCTATAGGAACACACTGCTCACCTCCATAGCATGAGGAAAGGGCTAGAAAAGGTGCACTAAACATTGTCTGCTCCATCATTACCTAACCAGTTATCCTAGATTGGTGGGTACCATCAACATCCAAATAAAGTAAAAACAGGTAAAGCTAAAAAAGCAAGCCACATTCGCTTGACAATAGGAACTTGGATTGTACGCACCCTACTTGATAGAAACGGCGCGTCGGGCAAAGAGAGACGAACAGCACTGACTAGGAGAGAGATGGGCAGGAACAACATCGACAATGAAGAGTTAAGAAAGACACGACTTGCTGAAGAAGGCCAAATCTGTGAAGTAAGTGGAGGCTACACATTATTCTGGAATGGAAGAAAAAGCGAGGAAAGACGTCAGTCCGGTGTGGGATTTGCCATTAAGTCGGCCCTGGTTGGCAAGCTAGGTGGACTTCCGAAGGCTATAAACGACAGCCTTATGACCATTAAGTTACACTTGCTGAACGGAAGGAAGTATGCAGCCATAACGTCAAGAACAAGGTCTACGAGAGCCTGTATAGTGTATTAACATCTGTTCTCAAAGGAGACAAACTTATACTCCTTGGGGACTTCAATGCCAGAGTAGGCACGGACACCACCTCTTGGAGTGGCATTATTGGAAAACGCGGAGTCGGAAATTGTAACAGCAATGGCCTCCTCATCCTTCCGACATGTGCCGAACACGATCTCCTGATTAGCAACACAATTTTCCGTCTTCCCATGAAAAATATGACATCGTGGATGCACCCTCGCTCGAAACACTGGCACCTCATTGACTATGTAATCGTCAGGAAGAGTGATAGACAATGCGTTCGGGTGACAAAATCCATGTGTGGTGACGAATGTTGGACAGATCATTGTCTCATTATCTCGAAAATAAACATACACATGAAACCACCAATTCGTCCTAAAGGGGTAAAAATGAAAAAAATGAAGAAAAAAAAAAATTAATGTCACCCGCCTAAACAGCAATAAATAAAATGCAGCTATCGTTTGAAAATATGCTGGAAGACCACCTCAAGACCAATGCTGCAGCTAAACAGAATGCGGAAACAGAGTGGAGAGCCCTAACCCTTTCGCTAAAAAACAAAAATTGGGTCCTGACCAAACAGAAATTCATGGCAGAAAATTTGAAGTAGGGGTGTGTCACAATAATGATTTTAAAATGATTAAAATGGTAGCAGATCTATTGTATTACATATCAAATTAAAGAAGATTGCACAAGGCACATGACAGTGTTAATAATTAATTGATAGGTTATAAATATTATGACAGTAATGAGAGGTTTAATAATAACAACTGAAATTAAAGTGGTAAAAATTATTTTAAAAATTGCATTTATAAGGTGTTTTCTATACTCCTCTACTGCTAATCAAGTTTAATTTACTCAATAATCAAACAAACACCACTTGTCTTCAACAATATAAACAGTATTGCTCATTAAAATTACTCAAAAGGAAGTTTTTCTGCATATTCTGAACCATGTCTTTTTCACAAAAAATTAAATTAAATAATGGCAGAAAACTGAAAGTTGGGGTGTGTCACAATAATGTTATGAAAATGGTTAAAATTGTAGCAGAAATGTTGTATTATATCTCAAAATAAAGGGGATTGCACAAGGAATATGTTGGTATTGGAATTATTGCTATAGGTTGTAAATATCTTCTTCTTCTTCTTCAGCGTTCCGAGCCATTGAGGTTCTTTGCTGCAAATACAATCCGTCTCCATTCGTCTCTCTGGTGGACCTTCTCTTGCCAGTCGTTGATTCCAAGTGCTTGTAGGTCTGTACATGTATTATCTCTCCACCGCCTTCTTGGTCTACCTCGGGGTCTACGGTCATTTATTTCCTGAGTGTAAGCGAGTTTTGTTTCCCTATTATCTTCCATTCTTTCTATATGCCCCAGCCATTGTAGTCTATTAGCCTTCATGATACCAGTGATTAGCGGGGACTTAAACAGATCATAAATGTCTTTGTTACTTCTTCTTTTCCACTCTCCACTTTGTGTATCCCTAATGGGTCCAAAGATGCGTCTTAAAATTTTGTTCTCAAAAGTTTGTAACAAGGCTTCGTCTCCTTTCGTTGTACTCCAGGTTTCAGAGCCATACAGCACAACTGGTCTGATCAGTGTTGTGTATATTGTGATTTTGGTGTTACGAGATAGCGCCTTTGATTTTAGTAGATGTTGTAGTGCATAGTATATCTTATTTCCAGAGTTGATTCTAGTTTGTATTTCTTCCCTTATGATGTTGGAGCAGTTGAAGATTGTACCCAGGTATTTGTATGTTTCCGTTCTTTTAATGGTCATATTATCTATTTGTATGTGGCCAGAGTTTCTAGCCATTCCGTCTCTTGAAATTACCATATATTCTGTCTTATCTTGGTTGATAACCAGCCCCATCTGTTGGGCTTTTCCCTTTAAGTGAGTCAATATTTCCAATGTCTTTTGTTCACTCTGCCCTATAATATCTATATCATCTGCATAACCAAGCAGCTTGGATGTTCCTCCAATATCACATTCCTCCTTTACCTTCCTTACAACTTTCTCTAGAGCCAGATTGAAGAGAAGCGGCGATAGTGCATCACCCTGTTTCAAGCCAGATGTTATTTGGAAGGGGTCTGATTTCCTGCCTTTATATGTTACTATATTATAAGTATCTTCCATGCATAGTCTGGTCATGTTGATTAACTTCCTTGGTATTCCAAATTCCTGCATAGCATTCCATAGACTATTCCTATGGACACTATCATAAGCCTTTTTAAAATCCACAAAAATGTTATGGAGATCTCTTTTATATTCCCAATGTTTCTCGGCTATTTGTCGTAAGATAAATATCTGATCTATTGTTGATCTGTTTTGTCTAAAACCCGCCTGGTAGTCACCTAATATGTCTTCTGAATATGGTTTTAGTCTATTTAGTAATACTGCGGATAGTATCTTATAGCTTGTGGACAGTAGTGATATTCCTCTATAATTTCCACATTGGAACTTGTCTCCTTTCTTAAAGATAGGTATCAATAATGACTCTTTCCAGTCATGGGGTAATTCTTCTGTCCTCCAGATTTTTATTATTAGTTCGTATAGCTTTAGATGTAATGCATGGCCACCTGCCTTTATAAATTCAGCAGCAATTCCATCAGTCCCAGTTGCCTTATTGTTTTTAAGTCGTGTGATTACATATAGGATTTCTTCAAATGTAGGTTCTTCAATTTGTGGTTCGCATGTTAGAACCTCTTCCTGTGGGAAAATGTGACTTGGAGCTTCACAATTTAGTAATTCAATAAAATATTCTTTCCAAGTGTTGCACATTTCCTCATTGGTATTTATCATATTCCCATTTTTGTTTTTAAAACCATATGTGTTTTGTTGGTGCCCTCTTTTCATTGACTTCAGTTCTTTAAAAAATTTTCTGGATTCATTTTTCTGGTGATTAGTTTCCATATCTTTGATTATATTACTCATATTTATCGAGGCTCATGTATTTGTTTCGTAACAAAGAAAGGTTTTTACAAAGGTGGGGATGTTAACCCCACGCTTCAACCCCCAACCTGGAGGACCAGGGTGTTTCTCTTTGTCTGTTCTCTACCCTTTGACCTGTCCGGCTTGGGAGGCCCTGCTGGTAGCTACGCTACCGCCGGCATAGCTCTCAGGGTCATTGAGAAACTCAAGCTCCCCCACCACGACAAGGTGGAAACACCATCGGGGGAGGTTGTAAATATAATAAAAATAATAATATAATTTGTAAAATAATTTGACAAAAAGAGGTAAAAATGATGAAAACATTGCACTTATAAGGTGTTTTCTATACTGCTCTACTGCTAATCATGTTTAATTTACTGAATAATCAAACAAACACCACTTGTCTTCAATAATATAAACAGTATTGCTAATTAAAATTACCCAAAAGGAAGTTTTTCTGCATATTCTGAACCATGTCTTTTTCACACAAAATAAAAATAAAAAAATAATGGCAGAAAACTGGAAGTAGGGGTGTGTCACAATAATGTTATGAAAATGGTTAAAATTGTAGCAGAAATGTTGTATTATATCTCAAAATAAAGGGGATTGCACAAGGAATATGTTGGTATTGGAATTATTGCTATAGGTTGTAAATATAATAAAATAATAATATAATTTGACAAAAAGAGGTAAAAATGATGAAAACATTGCACTTACCAAGGGGCGTTGTTATCCTGATCCCTGCTAAATCACTGCTAATCCTGTTGAATTTACTGAACAAACACCATTTTTCTAAATGGAATGGAAATGGAAACGCCCACGAGTATGCGGCCTCGTAGAATGACTTCAGATCAAGCTAGGTTATTGGTCGGAAGCCTACTCGGTTGACATTCAGTGTACCTGTATAATTGAAATTGTTGGAATGCAGATAACAATCAGAGCTATGGAAGTGTAGAATCTGTCAGCAAAGATGTGATGGCCAGCTCCGAGAACATTCAGTAGTGTGGCAAACACTTTCACTGCATGAGCAGTTGTGGGATCTAAATCCGGACTGTATTTGGTGTTACTTCCATAGTAAATTTTTAAATTCACCACATAGCCAGTCGCAGAATCACAAAGGCCAAATGTTTTGATGTGGTACTTGTGAGGCTTTGTTGCATTGTATTGTCTGTGCTGAAATCTGCCCTTCCACCCAATAATCATTTCATCAATGGACACATTTTCAAATGGGTAAAATGCTTCCTGGAATTTCTTCAGAATCACGTCAACAAGAGGATCGATTTTTTTTTGTTTGCACCTGCTGCCTCTGATTCACATACGTGAAACATGGTGTGATAAATAGATTCAAATCGATTCTTGGGAAACATAGTGGCATACCAAGGAGTATATAAATGTGCACTTGTACTCTAATAGTCTTTGATACATGGTCTTGGATCAAGTCCCATAGCAGTAATGACAGACGTAAACTTTAGCCATTCATGCTTCGTGAATGGGGTCCAGGATAACAGACGAGAATGTTTTCTTTTAGGAATGTTCTGCATCAACATCTTTTCTGCATATTCGTTTACATTTTTAATTAAACAATCCACTATGTCATCCTCAAAAACACTTTGAGAAAATCTATAGGTGTTTGAAGTTTATAGAGTTTAGAGTTGACGTGAGATCTTCGAGGACGAAACTCAAACTTCGGTTTTGTTTCCCCTTCTGACACATCTTGCCATATTGATGATGATGGATGGGAGAGGTGCATCACGCTCTACAGAAGCTTGTAAATTCGAGTTGTTTCCTCCAGTTTTATTCTTATTTTGTACTGCTTGCTTTCCTTTGCGCTGAGAAGTAATTGTGACATCCTGACATTCATTGTCAGACGGACATTCATTGTCAGACACCTTAGCTGACGACGAACTATCATTGGTTTCTTTATCACCACGTGCTAAAACTTTAGACTCACAAATAAAACTTCTTTCTGAATCTTCACTCAAATCGGAATCACTATTGTTTAAAACTGTTTCGAACAATAACCTAGCTTGATCTGAAGTCATTCGACGAGGCCGCATACTCCTGGGCGTTTCCATTTGTAAAAAAAAACCAAAACAAACAACTTAACGCTATTTTAAAACTTAAAAATTCACAAGAATCGATGTTGGCAAATGTTTTACCGCACAATGATGATAAAGATATGTTCCGGCCGTGTACATTTTTAGTTTACTGTAACTTAAAATTCCGGAATAGAGCAGAAATGTATCAAATACACCACTGTTCATTCTGTGTCGATATAATAACCAATTGCCACTGTCGTCGGTCAATTGTGGCGATGTATCGGCCGCTGGTAGCGAAAGTTAAAGGACATAATTTACAACACTGCTATTGAAATCCAGGTCCAGTCCCCAGAAAGCATAAAGAGTGGTTTGATGAAAATTCCGAAGACATCAACCAATTGCTGGCCGAGAAACATCTTTCCTCAAGGCATGCTTGAGTGACCCGTAGTCAACAACAACAACAACAACAACAACAACAACAACAACAACAACAACAACAACAACAACAACAACAACAACAACAACAACAACAACAAAATAAAGATGCCCTCAATAACATTTAGAGAGTTGTGCAGTAGGAATTTCGGCACATGAGGGACTCCTGGCTGAGCAATAAAGCTGATGAAATTCCAGGCTTGGCTTACAAACATGATATGAATAACTTCTACGACTCACTGAAAGCGGTCTTTGGTCCTACATCACCAGGCATAGTTCCCCTCCTCAGTGCAGATGGGGGAACATTGGTCACCGATAAAAAAAAAAAAGAAATCCTTCAACGTCGGGCAGAGTATTTCAGCAACATCTTGAATGCAACTTCCTTCTTCGATGATGAAATCATCAACTGCCTTCCTCATGTTCTAACTAATGATACACTTGATGACCTGTCAACCATAGTGGAAGTAAACAAAGCCATCCAGCAATTTTCCAGTGTTAAGGCGCCTGGTTCTGACTCCATCCCAGCAGAGATATACAAGGCAGGTGGGCCGGTCCTAACAGAGCAGCTTCACCAAGTCTTTACAAACATATGGGTGAAGGAGACCATGCCACAAGATTTCAAGGACGCGTCAATAGTCCACCTTTGCAAACGTAAAGGAAACCGTCAATCCCCTGACAACCACCGAGGTATCTCCTTGCTCTCAATTGCAGGGAAGATACTCGCCAGAATTTTTCTCAACCGCCTCAGGGCCCATCTCGATCAATGTCTTCTTCCAGAGAGTCAGTGTGGCTTCAGAAAAGAACGTGGAACTGTTGACATGATTTTCGCTGCAAGGCAGCTGCAAGAGAAATGTCAGGAACAGAACTGCGGAATGTTCTCTACTTTCATTGACATTACCAAGGCTTTTGATACAGTCAGCAGAGAAGGACTGTGGAAGATTATGGCAAAATATGGCTGTCCAAAAAAGTTTGTCCAAATAGTGCGGTTATTTCATGAGGGTATGCAGGCAAGAGTACAGGAAAATGGTGAACTGTTTGAGCCCTTCCCTGTACCAATGGCGTGAAGCAAGGATGTGGCCTGGCACCAACACAGTTCAACCTCGTGTTTTCAGCCATGCTGACGAATGCCTTCGAGAACAATGACATTGGAATAGACATCAACTACCGCATAGATGGAAAGTTGTTCAATCTCAGAAGGCTGAAAGCTAAAACCAAAATTAACAGCGACACCGTCAGAGAGCTCCTGTTTGCTGATGATTGCGCTCTATATGCCAACTCAAGGGCAGACATGCAACACAATGTTTCAGCTTTCTCACATGCCTGTGCCAACTTTGAGCTCAATGTCAACTTGGAGAAGACTGTAGTTATGTACCAGCCAGCTCCAGAGAATAATCACACCGTGCCGAATATCAAGGTGAATTATCATAGACTAAGTGTTGTGGACAAATTCACCTATCTTGGCAGCACTGAGTCACAATCTGCCACAATTGATGGCGAAGTGAATGCAAGAATCTCCAAGGCCAGTGCGGCCTGTAGCAGACTGTACAAGAATGTACGGGACAGAATTGAAATACGCCTGCAAATAAAGCTGAAAGTCTACAAAGCATTTGTTTTATCCACACTGCTATATGCCTGTGCAACATGGACTGATTATCAGCGACACGCTAGGAAATTAAACCACTTCCACACAGTCTGCCTTAGGAAGCTATTGGATATTAAATGGCAAGACAAGATCCCTGACACTGAAGTTCTTTAAATCCCCATGCCCATTATCCACACTCTACTAATGAAGAATCAGATTCGCTGGGCTGGTCACTTAACTTACATGCCAGATCACAAGCTCCCTAAACGAATCTTTTACGGCCAGTTACGTTGTGGTGAACGCTCCAAAGGTGGCCAGAGGAAACGATTTAAAAACACTTTGAAAATCTCACTGAAAGCGTTTGGAATTCATCTTGACACCTGGGAGACTGCTGCCAAAAACAGAAATTCGTACATCATTACGCAAGGGTGCAGTCACTTGTGAAGCAACCAGAACTACAAGAGACGCGAAGAAAAGGCTGGACAGAAAAACCACTGCAGGGGATCCTCCTCCTGGAATGTTAAGCATTTTTTGCTCACATTGTCAAAGAACATTTCGAGCCAAAATATGCCTTATCAGCCATCTTAGAACTCACGGCTCCATACTTTCAACCCCACTGGATGAAATGAATGGTCATCATCATTCTTGATTGACAAACAACAACAAAAATAATATTACTATTTATATCTTGCTTACTACACCTAGCGAGAGATCAACAGTAACGAGAGAAGCTGGGGGGAATATACCCTCCCCCTCCCCCTCTCCAGTATTTCTATCATCCGTGCTTGCTCTTTTACACGCCTATCTTTTCTTAATCTCTTCCAATGAACAGCAACGAGAGAAGCTGTGGTTGACACACCCACAGTATATTCATCATCCTGGCTGTCTCTTGTATACGCCGGTCCATGATTTCCATTATGGGAGATGCACTCACACACAGCAAGTGAAAACCTGGGCGGTTGGCATCAGTACCACACGGTATAATAATCTCGCTGCACTGTGCCAACCCATATCATGTGTATTATTGGTGGTACAACCCCGATAACACAATGCACTGAGAAGTTTGATCCTACAATACGTGGTATAACAGTCAAACCTACTGACCCTACTTCATATGGAACAGTATGAGTGAAGCCTCGTATTTTCAGACCTCTAATTCCGCATATCTCATTATTGTCTGTATAAGAGTAGCTAGGTCCTATTCCTGTCACTATCACAGCCTGGGATTCTGAGATCAGTAGCAAATATTTGTTTTTCAAATTTTCATTTTCTCTTCATTGCTCTCATTTTTTTTTTCCATCTTTTTATTCTTCTCATTCCGTTCCTGTGTCTCCGGAGAGTGAAGACGTGTTTTCGTATCTCTTACTTCTCGGATTATTATTACTGCAAGCTGAAAATCACCTATCATGGATTTTTATATCAATGTGCTCGTTGTGATTCTGAGGATGTGGTTAAATAATTTTTAGATTAATACAAGTGTTGATTATCGCAAAAATGTGTGTTATATATAATATTCATTTCGAGTGATAGTTGAACACTATTAAATTTTAACCAATCAAGTGCACGAGGCGTGTCAGATACAACCACGGGACCTCAAATTGCCCGCGGCGTGGCTAGATAACAATGCGTTCTTCAAGTTTAGTTATTCGTAATATTATGCAATAATGTCAGGGGAAGGAGAGTGCTCCGTATTGGAAGTGAATGGTGAAAGGACTCGCTCAGGTTTACGATCGGCTGTCAATAAAACTTACACACTAAACAAAGAGAGGGCCGTGAAGAATACGCTATCCAAGTGCATAAATCCCAACGGCCTAGTCGTCAAACACACCAACTCAGGACAGTGTGTTACTGTTTCCTTCAACAACACACTCCATTATGAGGCATTCCGAACTTGCCTACTCAACTACTACAGGCTTGAACTAATTGAATACAGGCAAGATAAGCACGGGGCCCACGTTGAGGATCTGATTACGACGCCAGTGATTACGATACATTTGTACCAAAGTAAAAATAAACTCATGACACAGGGCAGTAATGAAAACATTAATTCCTGGCTAAAAGTAGATTTTGTTGAACTTGAAAACTCGACACAGGCATTCACCGAATCTACGCAGCCCACAACTACAGCTGTCGACAGCACACCAGCTAACAATGTTCGTCAATTAACTCATACGATGAGTGTACATGACAACATCAACACGAGGCCTGCCAACCCACCAGTGCTCTTGGCCATTGAATACCCAATGGAGCGTATCCAAAACAACATAGAACCCAATGTTGACATTGTTGAAGAAGTACCTGCCTCAGATAACAATAGCATCTTAACTATCAATGGACATTCGTGCGACTGTAAACAGCGTATTGAGGAACTAGAACAATCACTAAAGGCGCTCATTGTCACTGTTTCAACCAACATTGAAGCAAACAACAAGATAAGCAGTGATTACAATGCTCTCAAGACAGAAGTCGCACTCCTGCGAGATGAAAATTTACTGATGAGAAATACAGTTCAAATCTTACAGAATGTGTCCTCTACCAACCAAACCGAAGAAGCATGTAATTCCCAAGCAACCGCTTCATCCTTAGGAAATCTTGGGGAAGCTCAATCCCACCCAGAACAGATAAGCGCTATGAAAACACCTCAATGCGCAGAGGAAGATAAACAACAACAAACACCTCAATGCGTAGACGAAGATAAACAACAACAAGCAGTCTACCCCATTGACGTAAAAGTAAGCAATAGGTTCGAAGTACTTCAAGTAAAGTCACCAGAAAACCTACAGTGCTCTAACATGCTGCCAACGGGCAAGACAAGCCTACAAGATACATCGAGAGAACCACATGGAGACATAAAGACTGCTGATAATCGGAAATGGATGAAACAACGGGCGAGACGTGCTGAAAACCAACATGTACAGACAGCACGACCTGACTGTACACATATTATACTAGGCGATTCCTTAATGAAAGGTTTATACAGCGACAGGATGGCCACGTCAGACAAAGACATTGTTTCAATAATCCCACTGCCTGGGGCTGGTGTAGACCGGCTAACAGACAAGATTAGCAGGTTGGCTGTTAATCATAGCGTTAGAAGGGCAAGCGTACATATTGGTATCACCGACACCATGAACAACCAACAAATCACAGGGTCTCAACTACTGGCACTCTTGAACGGATTACGTCACACTTTTCCTAACTCATCCATTTTCTTCTCCTCCATCATATCACCAAGTTATGGACAGCAGCGCCGTCTAGCTGACATAAATAACAACATTTTGCAGAAGTTCTGTTCTCAAAACATGATACAATTCATCAACAACACAGCATCATTCACTTCACAGGCTGGTGCACCAAAAAAGAGTCTTTATAAGGATCAAATACATTTGTCTACATTGGGCACCAGTTTTCTCGCCAAGAATATCAAATATCCTGAACGGACATACCATACATCCAATACGGGATCGCGCCGGACACTTTTAGCTACTCCTGAAACTCAAGCCAGACGACATACTCCCGTCACATCAAGTACCAATAGGACAGAAGTTTGCAGACCACTCATAACCACTGCACCTGAAATCCAAGCCAGACGGGACACTACCACTACACCAAGTCCGTTAAATACTTTCACACAGGAGGGTAATAATTACGAAGATATTTTTCCTATTCTCCCCAGAAAGGAACCAACTCTCAGCAACAACGATGTGCCACCACAACCTCTTGTTAGCCACCAACCAGAGGCTCTAGTTGGTAGTCATTACATACCCATGAGACATCATCAGTACCCATTTCATTGTAACCCAGAATGGTCGCACCTCACACGGTATAGCCCAGCTACACTTCGTCAAGCACTTATAATGTCGCTATACCAACAACCAACACAACCTGGTATTTACTAGCAACTTAGCACAAAGCTACACCGGATCTCGGTACAAGAAAGAGCATCTCCTTGAACGTTTATCTGCATATTTGGTTACTACTTGATCTAGTAACGTATTAGGTTATAAGCAACTACAAACATTGACTTGTTTTGACTTTATATTAATTGATAGTACTTAGCTGTATAGCTTTTATAATAATTTTCATTGTGTTTTTACTGTGAGTGAGGGGGTCTTCACTGTTCTTCCTTCTGCTTACTGTTTAACGTTTTATTTCCCGTGTGGGATACTCCGCTTTAAACAGAGACATTGACTTGTATGGCCATTTATTAATTCTTTTGGATAACAGTTGGTTACTTAGCTTGTGAAGTAATTTTTTTTTTTTCAGGTTAATTATTTGTTGTATGTTCTTTAATTCGTTTTGTTCCGTGTTTGCATTATATTCGTTGGTCTAATTAGTTATATCGTTATAATATTGTCATTTACATATCTATTTGTATTACTGATATTTTGTAAGTTAATGTAATTGTGATTTTTTTATGATCTTGTATTTTTGCTCAACTTTGACTAATTTACACTTTCTTCACGGATGAAATGTCTGAGAAGTGGCAACACTGGCTCAATAAGTCAGGAATACGCCTTGGACACTTAAACATTTGCAGCTTATTTAACAAGCTACCAGAGTTATCTTCTATTCTTAATCAAAATTTTCATTTATTCGGCCTTAGTGAAAGTAGACTTAATGATAACATTTCAGATGAGGACATATCTATTAAAGGGTACAAAGTTTTTAGAAGGGATCCCTGTAGGAAACAAGAGACAGGCATAGTAACCTATGTTTCTAATTTACTAAATGCTCACCGTAGGTTAGACTTTGAAACTTGCGAAATAGAATGTATGTGGTTAGAGCTAAAACTTCAAAACCGCACACCCCTGATAATTGGCTACCTCTATCGAAATCCCAGTGCTGGACACGTCTGGTACGAATACTTCACTACCATGATGGATGTGATTTTCGCTTCCGGGAAGGAAATTATACTACTCGGAGACTTTAACATTGACACCAACAAATCCAACATAATATGGGGAAATATAATTGCATCATACAATTTCCAACAAATAGTACAACAGGCTACTAGAGTAACAAAGTCATCTTCAACAGTAATAGATCACATTTATGTAACTTGCTCAGACAACATCATAGAAAGCGCTGTACCCAATTGTGCAATGAGCGATCACTACCCAATATGCTGCACGTGGTCTAAACAAGGAATTAAAACTCCTAAACATAAACACATAAGTGTAAAATATAGAAGTTACAAACATTTCAACCAAAACGCATTTTTACAGGACTTGCTCAGTTCACCTCTAGACAATGTTTGTCAGCTTCCTGACCCGGATGATGCTCTGGAATTCTGGATGAAAACATTTATTGATGTTTTTGATAGACATGTGCCAATCAAGGAAGTTCGAGTAAAACACTACGTCAAGCCACCTTGGATCACCCAGGAAATACTTGAAATTATGAGAGACAGAGATAAAGCACATAAAAAGCGGGATCTCAGCGCATACCGTACTCTTAGAAACAAAGTTCAATATACCATACGACGGGGAAAGAAAAATTACTTTAAGAACTTAGTAATAGATAAAACAAATAGTAAGGATATATGGAAGGCAATTAACACATTGACAAACAAGTATAACTTCCGAAATTCTTTACCATCAAATCATATTACATGCGACCAATTCAGTAATTTTTTTCAAACTGACATAGACCAGTTGAAGGCTTCAATACCTAATTCTCCTTGCAACTTATCTTTAATGTCATCGTTTTGCGAGAATAGATGCTCCGGCGATATTCTTTCCGACATACCGCTAATGACAATCACTGAGGTATTCACTTATCTCAGTAACCTAAAAAACACAACCTCATCTGGGTTAGATGGAATCAGCAACCGGATTCTCCGTTGTGCTGCGCCAGTGATCTGTATATCACTAACCTATGTAAATAATCGGTGTCTCACCAAAGGCCACTTTCCATCAGCTCTCAAAATCGCTAAAGTGTACCCTCTTCTTAAATCTGGTTCATTGGACAATGATCTCCCGAACAATTACAGACCCATTTCTTTACTATCATCACTATCTAAGCCACTAGAAAAACACATCCATAAAGTAACATTACAGTATTTAGTTCGCAACAAGCTTATTGTTGACAACCAATCAGGATTCCGACCCAAATATTCTTGCCATACGGCCCTAACAAATATGATAGAAAATTGGCACCAGAATATAAACAACAACAGTCTATGTGGAACTGTGTTTATTGATTTCAAGAAAGCATTTGATATGATAGACCATGTTATTTTAATTAAAAAACTTGAGACAATGAAAATTGGCCCTAATGTAGTCACTCTAATATCATCTTTTCTATCAAACAGAAAGCAAGTAGTATCACATAATAAATGTCTGTCTCATACCACTACCTTCAATATTGGAGTACCGCAAGGCTCTATTCTTGGCCCTCTATTGTTTGCCATATATATTAACGATCTACTTTTGCATCTTTCGTCGTCCTGCGATCTATTTGCAGACGACTGTACAGTGTACACAAATGCTGAAAACTGTATTTTATTGGAGTCGTCTTTACAACAAGAATTAAATAATGTAGTTAGATGGAGCTATTCAAACCGTATGCAAATTAACATCACTAAAACAAAATCGATGTTACTAACAACCAGACAAAGACTTCAGACTCTAAGCTCATACACATCACTTCAACTTCACATTGATAACATGCCAATAGAAAGTGTAATTGAGCACAAAACATTAGGCATAATCATTGATAGAAACCTAACCTTTAATTCCCACGTTCAAGCGCTTATTAAACAAACAGCGAAAAAAGTCTACCAACTCGCCAAAATTAAAAACTTCCTTGATGAGGACACAAGGAAACTATTCTATACTTCTCATATACAGAAACACTTTGACTACTGCTCTACAATCTGGGACGGTTGTTCTAATTCAAACACCAAGCGACTTTACTCACTCCAGAAACGGGCCATGAGTCTAATTTATAACAAACATTTATCTGACAATCCTAGCCTGTATAAACGCCTTCAGTTACTACCACTCCGCAAACGCCTGCTTTTCAATAAAGCTAAACTAATTCACAAAATCCTGCATCGAAATGCCCCAAATTACCTTTGGCCATTGTGTAAATATAATGCTAGACACAGTAAACGTTTAAATATATTACACATTCCGAAGCCTAGGATTGACTTATACAAAACAAGCTTAACGTACTCTGCAGCTCAGCTGTGGAACAATCTTCCACAAGAAATCAAAGACATAACCAATCCCTCTTCATATAATCGCAAATTACTCGAAAACTATCTCAGTACGGATTATCTTCCCCTTAATAATAGAGATAATAATAATAATAACAAAACCCTAGTATAACAGCCAGTTCCCCTTTTGGTAGGCCAGTATATTCCACATGGCTAATAACAAGTGTCAGACCATTATCTAATTTTACTGTGTCGTGTAGTTTTGATGTTTGCATTTTGCCCATGCCTTTATAATGCATATCTTTTATATTGTTGCTGTTCTCTGTTAGCCTTGAATGATGTGTGAATGAAATAATGTATGAAAGAGAGTGATAGAAGGGCAGAATGTTAGACGGGCCTGCGTTGCCCAATTCTTAACCCTTTGAAAATAAAGTTTGTTCGTTCGTTCGTTCGTTCGTTCTTGTGCCGTAATTTAGTCATTAGAGGGTCTTCTCCGTGATTATGTTTTGTGTTTTGTGTATGTAATTGTTTGCTGATGAAGGCTAGTGCCGCAACGTCCTTGTATTGTTCGTAATTCTGTCCTGTAAAGATGTATTACTTTATGTTATTTTGTATTCTGCATATTATTGTGTATAGATTGTTGTATGTTACATATATGTATATAATTGCGTGTAGATTGTTGTATGTTACATGTATGCATATTAATATTTGTAGAATGTTGTATATTATATATATGTTTATTATTGTTTGTAGATCGTTGTATGTTATATATATGTATATTATTATTGTTTGTAGATTGTTGTATGTTACATATATGTATATTATTATTGTTTGTAGATCGCTGTTTGTTACATATATGTATATTATTATTGTTTGTAGATCGTTGGGTCGCTGGTGCTGTCCGCCATCATTACCGCCATCTTCTGGCAGCTGACAGAAGACCCAGTTTCCGGTTTTAAAGACAGGTAAATACGGTTATTCTAAATTGCTCTCCCAAACAAGCGATTCTTAAATTTGTAATCAATCCAGGGAAACTGAAATCTGTGCACGAAACATCGAACCTTTGCACTAACAAATCATCCTAGCACAACTCCCCTTCGAATCATTGAACAACATGTTTCAGAATCAAACACCCTCATCCGTACTCTTCATAATCTTCTTACGCGCGTGTCAGCACTTTTCTGTTTACATGTTTTCTCTTTATATGTTTTCTATTTATATGTTTTCTGTTTATATTTTTTCTGTATCTCCTGCCCCTGCTTAATATATGCACTTCTATATATCTTGTCTAATTTTAAAATGCTGGCCCCTCTTGCTTAGTGTTAACATCTCCACCCCTCTTATCTTACGTTAACATCTCCACCCCTCTTGTCTACGGTTAACATCTCTACCTGTTTTGTCTAACGTTAACATCTCTACCCCTCTTATCTTACGTTAACATCCCCACCCCTCTTGTCTAGTGTTAAAATCTCCACCTCTCTTGTGTAGTGTTAACATCTCCACCACTCTTGTCTAGTATTAACATCTCGACCCCTCTTGTGTACTGTTAACATCTCTACCCCGCTTGCCTAAAGTTAACATCTGTACCCCTCTTATCTAGTGCTAACATCTCCACCCATCTTGTCTAATGTTAACATCTCTACCCCACTTGTATAGTGTTAACATCTCTATCTCTCTTGTCTAGTGTTAACATCTCCACTCCTCTTATCCTCGGTAACATCTCCACCCATTTTGTATATTGTTAATATCTACACCCTTGTTGTCTTACGTTAACATCTCCACCCCACTTGTCTAGTGTTAACATCATCACCTCTCTTGTCTAGTGTTAACATCTCCACCCCTCTTGTCTAGTGTTAACATCTCTACCCATCTTGTCTAATATTAACGTCTCTACCCATCTTGTCTAATGTTAACATCTCCACCCCTTTTGTCTAGTGTTTAGTGTTAACATCTCCATCAATCTTGTCTAGTGTTAACACCCCCACCCCTCTTGTCTAGTGTTAACATCTCTACCCGTCTTGTCTAGTGTTAATATATCTACCTCTCTTGTCCAGTGTTAACACCTCTACCCTTCTTATCAAATGTTAACACCTCTAGCTAGTGTTAGCATATGTACCTCTCTTGTCTACTGTTAACATCTCTACCCCCCTTGAATAACGTTAACTTGTGTACATGTGTGGTATAATGTTAAAATTTCTACCTGTCTTATCTTGTGTTAACATCTCTTCCCCTCTTGCCTAATGTTAACATCTCCATATCTCCTGTTTAGTATTAACATCTCTAACCCTCTTGTCTAATGTTAACATACCTACCTCTCTTGTGTAATGTTAACATCTGTACAACTCTTGTCTAATGTCAAACTCTCTATCCCTCTTATCTAATGTTAAAATATCTACCCCTCTTGTCTAATGTTAACATCTCTACCCCATATTGTCTAACGTTAATATCTATGTCCCTCTTGTCTAGTGTGAACATCTGGACCTCTCTTGTCTAACGTTAATATGTGTAGCTGTCTTGTCTAGTGTTAACATCTCGACCTCTCTTGTGTAACGTTAACATATGTACCTGGCTTGTATAATGTTAATATCTCTAGCTCTTGTGTCTAATGTTAACATCTCTACCTCTCTTGTCTAATATTAACATCTTTATCCCTCTCTAAATCTCTTGTCTGCTGTTAACATGCGTACCTCTCTTGTTTAATGTTAAGATATATACCTCTCTTTTCTAACATTAACATCTCTATTCCTCTTAGTTAGTTAGTTAGTTAGTCGACAGATCATCCTCGTTGCACATCGGACCATTCAGTCCATAAGTGCTCGGATCCCCTCCTCAGCAAATCCCGCAGCGTGTAGCGGCTAACGACGCCAGTTCTGTGTTGGTTTATCAATCTTCTTTGGCTTCCTGCGTAGTGTTCTTGTTTGGCCACCCCTCTTTTAATTTGCTGCTCTCGCAGTCTGGCCATTGTTGTAGATTCACAGTCATCACTTGGTTCTTGCAAAAGTCTCACTTCTCGTAGAGCATTCAGAATGTCAGCCTGGTCCATGGCGCGTCCGCCCTCCACAGTAGCCTCACCTGCGAGCTTGTCAGCCCGCTCATTTCCTTGTACTCCCGCATGCCCTGGCACGAAGATGAAACTAATCTTTGCCAGCCGAGACCGCTTCAGAGGCAGCAACCATTCTCTTCGGATCGACCCCTCCTCTATCCTCTTGATCATGTTCATTGAGTCGCTAAGGAAACAAGCCCTAGTGAATGTCTGTGTCTCGAGCCATGTTATTGCTTTACTTACTGCCATGACTTCCATGGTCAGGCTACTTGTGGTTTCAGTGAAAGCACCAGAGTCCTCCTTCACAATTCTCCCTCCGGCCCGAGCTGTAAAGGCCCATGAGCTTCTCACATGTCGGACGACCGACCCATCTGTGTAGATGACCGCGTCACTGTCTAGCGAATTCTCGAAAATCAACGCTTGTACTTCAGCCTCCACAGCAGCCGGATTTTCTTGTCTGCATTTTCTATCTAGTTGGATGCAAACTGAAAAGGATGTGCAGAAGTCTGTTGGCACTTGCACCCACTCCTCGCCAGGTTCTAAGTCCTCAAGTGAACACACCTGTTGAAGAATGTCTTCGGCTTGACCCATCCACGACCGTCCTCTTTTTAACCTGCTGCCCTTCACCTTCCTAATTTCACTATGCAGTGGATGCTGTGTGTTTGCGTTAATTTCTATTCCTCTTGCCTAATGTTAACCTATGTACCTCTCTCGTCTAATGTAAACATAAGTACCCTATTTTTCAATGGTAAAATATGTACCTCTCTTGTCTAATGTTAAAACATGCAGTTCTCTTGTGAAATGTTAACATCTGTACCTCTCTTGTCTAATGTTAACATATGCAGTTCTCTTGTGAAATTTTAACATCTCTACCTCTTTGTCTACTGTTAACATATGTACCTCGCTTGTCTAACGTTAACATACAAACTTTCTTTTCTAATGTTAACATATGTGCCTAAATTCTCTAATGTTAACATATGTACCTCGCTTATCTAATGCTAACATTTGCACGTCTCTTGGCTAATGTAAGCGTATGTACCCGGCTTGTCTAATGTAACATATGTACCTCTCTTGTCTAATATTAACATGTGTACATCTCTTCTCTAAGGTTAACATCTGAACCTCTCTTGTCTACTGTTAATATGTGTAGCTGTCCTGTCTAGTGATAACATCTCGACCTCTCTTGTCTAACGTTAACATATGTACCTGTCTTGGCTAATGTTAACATTTCTACCTCTCTTGTCTAATGTTAACATGTCTATCTTTCGTGTCCAATTTTAACATGCGTACCTCTCTTTTCTAATGTTAACACATGTAACTCTCTTGTCTAATGGTAACATTTGTATCTCTCTTGTGTAATGTTAAAATGTGTATCTCTCTTGTGTAATTTTAACATGCGTATCTCTCTTTTCGGTTTTTTGTGGGTCATAAGTAGGAACAGTCCCACATCTAGGGTGCTGTCACAAGTAAAAATAGTTCCACATCTAGGGCGCTGTCACAAGTAGGAACAGCCTCGCATGGGTGGGAGGGGGGGGGGTTGTAAAAAGGGGGGGGGGGTGCTGTCACAAGTAGGAATAGTCCCACATCTAGGGCGCAGTCACAAGTAGGAATAGTACCACATCTAGGGCGCTGTCACAAGTAGTAATAGTACCACATCTAGGGCACTGTCACAAGTAGGAATAGAACCACATCTAGGGCGCTGTCACAAGTAGGAATAGTACCACATCTAGGGCGCTGTCACAAGTAGGAATAGTACCAAATCTAGGGCGCTGTCACAAGTAGGAATAGTACCACATCTAGGGCGCTGTCACAAGTAGAAATAGTACCACATCTAGGGCGCTGTCACAAGTAGGAATAGTACCACATCTAGGGCGCTGTCACAAGTAGGAATAGTACCACATCTAGGGCGCTGTCACAAGTAGGAATAGTACCACACCTAGGGCGCTGTCACAAGTAGGAATAGTACCACATCTAGGACGCTGACACAAGTAGGAATAGTACCACATCTAGGGCGCTGTCACAAGTAGGAATAGTACCACATCTAGGGCGCTGTCACAAGTAGGAATAGTACCACATCTAGGGCGCTGTCACAAGTATGAATAGTATCACATCTAGGGCGCAGTAACAAGTAGGAATAGTACCACATCTAGGGCACTGTCACATGTAGGAATAGTACTACATCTAGGGCGCGGTCACAAGTAGGAATAGTACCACATCTAGGGCGCTGTCACAAGTAGGAATAGTACCACATCTAGGGCGCTGTCACAAGTAGGAATAGTACCACATCTAGGGCGCTGTCACAAGTAGGAATAGTACCACATCTAGGGCGCTGTCACAAGTAGGAATAGTACCACATCTAGAGCGCTGTCACAAGTAGGAATAGTACCAAATCTAGGGCGCTGTCACAAGTAGGAATAGTACCCCATCTAGGGCGCTGTCACAAGTAGGAATAGTACGACATCTAGGGCGCTGTAACAAGTAGGAATAGTACCACATCTTGGGCGCTGTCACAAGTAGGAATAGTACCACATCTAGGGCGCTATCACAAGTAGGAATAGTCCCACATCTAGGGCGCTGTCACAAGTAGGAATAGTTCCACATCTAGGGCGCTGTCACAAGTAGGAATAGTACCACATCTAGGGCGCTGTCACAAGTAGGAATAGTACCACATCTAGGGCGCTGTAACAAGTAGGAATAGTACCACATCTAGGGCGCTGTCACAAGTAGGAATAGTACCACATCTAGGGCGCTGTCACAAGAAGGAATAGTACCACATCTAGGGCGCTGTCACAAGTAGGAATAGTACCAAATCTACGGCGCTGTCACAAGTAGGAATAGTACCACATCTAGGGCGCTGTCACAAGTAGCAATAGTACCACATCTAGGGCGCTGTCACAAGTAGCAATAGTACCATATCTAGGGCGCTGTCACAAGTAGGAATAGTACCACATCTAGGGCGCTATCACAAGTAGGAATAGTCCCACATCTAGGGCGCTGTCACAAGTAGGAATAGTTCCACATCTAGGGCGCTGTCACAAGCAGGAATAGAACCACATCTAGGGCGCTGTCACAAGTAGGAATAGTACCACATCTAGGACGCTGTCACAAGTAGGAATAGTACCACATCTAGGACGCTGTCAAAAGTAGGAATAATACCATATCTAGTGCGCTGTCACAAGTAGGAATAGTACCACATCTAGGGCGCTGTCACAAATAGGAATAGTCCCACATCTAGGGCGCTGTCACAAGAAGGAATAGTACCACATCTAGGGCGATGTCACAAGTAGGAATAGTACCACATCTAAGGCGCTGTCACAAGTAGGAATAGTACCACACCTAGGGCGCTGTCACAAGTAGGAATAGTACCACATCTAGGACGCTGACACAAGTAGGAATAGTACCACATCTAGGGCGCTGTCACAAGTAGGAATAGTACCACATCTAGGGCGCTGTCACAAGTAGGAATAGTACCACATCTAGGGCGCTGTCACAAGTGGGAATAGTATCACATCTAGGGCGCAGTAACAAGTAGGAATAGTACCACATCTAGGGCACTGTCACATGTAGGAATAGTACTACATCTAGGGCGCGGTCACAAGTAGGAATAGTACCACATCTAGGGCGCTGTCACAAGTAGGAATAGTACCACATCTAGGGCGCTGTCACAAGTAGGAATAGTACCACATCTAGGGCGCTGTCACAAGTAGGAATAGTACCACATCTAGGGCGCTGTCACAAGTAGGAATAGTACCACATCTAGAGCGCTGTCACAAGTAGGAATAGCACCAAATCTAGGGCGCTGTCACAAGTAGGAATAGTACCCCATCTAGGGCGCTGTCACAAGTAGGAATAGTACGACATCTAGGGCGCTGTAACAAGTAGGAATAGTACCACATCTTGGGCGCTGTCACAAGTAGGAATAGTACCACATCTAGGGCGCTATCACAAGTAGGAATAGTCCCACATCTAGGGCGCTGTCACAAGTAGGAATAGTTCCACATCTAGGGCGCTGTCACAAGTAGGAATAGTACCACATCTAGGGCGCTGTCACAAGTAGGAATAGTACCACATCTAGGGCGCTGTAACAAGTAGGAATAGTACCACATCTAGGGCGCTGTCACAAGTAGGAATAGTACCACATCTAGGGCGCTGTCACAAGAAGGAATAGTACCACATCTAGGGCGCTGTCACAAGTAGGAATAGTACCAAATCTACGGCGCTGTCACAAGTAGGAATAGTACCACATCTAGGGCGCTGTCACAAGTAGCAATAGTACCACATCTAGGGCGCTGTCACAAGTAGCAATAGTACCATATCTAGGGCGCTGTCACAAGTAGGAATAGTACCACATCTAGGGCGCTATCACAAGTAGGAATAGTCCCACATCTAGGGCGCTGTCACAAGTAGGAATAGTTCCACATCTAGGGCGCTGTCACAAGCAGGAATAGAACCACATCTAGGGCGCTGTCACAAGTAGGAATAGTACCACATCTAGGACGCTGTCACAAGTAGGAATAGTACCACATCTAGGACGCTGTCAAAAGTAGGAATAATACCATATCTAGTGCGCTGTCACAAGTAGGAATAGTACCACATCTAGGGCGCTGTCACAAGTAGGAATAGTCCCACATCTAGGGCGCTGTCACAAGTAGGAATAGTACCACATCTAGGGCGCTGTCACAAGTAGGAATAGTACCACATCTAGGCCGCTGTCACAAGTATGAATAGTACCACATATAGGGCGCTGTCACAAGTAGGAATAGTACCACATCTAGGGCGCTGTCACATGTAGGAATAGTACCACATCTAGGGCGCTGTCACAAGTAGGAATAGTACCACATCTAAGGCGCTGTCACAAGTAGGAATAGTACCACATCTAGGGCGCTGTCACAAGTAGGAATAGTACCACATCTAGGGCGCTTCACAAGTAGGAATAGTACCACATCTAGGGTGCTGTCACAAGTAGGAATAGTACCACATCTAGGGCGCTGTCACAAGTAGGAATAGTACCACATCTAGGGCGCTGTCACAAGTAGGAACAGCCTCGCATGGGTGGGAGGGGGGTTGGAAAGGGGGGGGGGGGTGCTGTCACAATTAGGAATAGTCCCACATCTAGGGCGCTGTCACAAGTAGGAACATTCCCACATTTAGGGAGCTATCACACGTAGGAATAGTTCCACATCTAGGGCGCTGTCACAAGTAGGAACAGTCCCACATCTAGAGCGCTGTCAAAAGTAGGAACAGTTCCACATCTAGGGCGCTGTCACAAGTAGGAATAGTACCACATCTAGGGCGCTTCACAAGTAGGAATAGTACCACATCTAGGGTGCTGTCACAAGTAGGAATAGTACCACATCTAGGGCGCTGTCACAAGTAGGAATAGTACCACATCTAGGGCGCTGTCACAAGTAGGAACAGCCTCGCATGGGTGGGAGGGGGGTTGGAAAGGGGGGGAGGGTGCTGTCACAATTAGGAATAGTCCCACATCTAGGGCGCTGTCACAAGTAGGAACATTCCCACATTTAGGGAGCTATCACACGTAGGAATAGTTCCACATCTAGGGCGCTGTCACAAGTAGGAACAGTCCCACATCTAGTGCGCTGTCACAAGTAGGAATAGTACCACATCTAGGGCGCTGTCACACGTAGGAATAGTACCACATCTAGAGCGCTGTCACAAGTAGGAATAGTACCACATCTAGGGCGCTGTCACAAGTAGGAATAGTACCACATCTATGGCGCTGTCACAAGTAGGAACAGCCTCGCATGGGTGGGAGGGGGGGGGGGGGTTGAAAAGGGGGGGGGGGTGCTGTCACAATTAGGAATAGTCCCACATCTAGGGCGCTGTCACAAGTAGGAACATTCCCACATCTAGGGCGCTGTCACAAGTAGGAATAGTTCCACATCTAGGGCGCTGTCACAAGTAGGAACAGTCCCACATCTAGGGCGCTGTCAAAAGTAGGAACAGTTCCACATCTATGGCGCTGTCACAAGTAGGAACAGTCCCACATCTAGGGTGCTGTCACAGGAAGGAACAGTCCCACATCTAGGGCGCTGTCACAAGTAGGAACAGTTCCATATCTAGGGAGCTGTCACAAGTAGGAATAGTACCACATCTAGGGCGCTATCACAAGTAGGAATAGTCCCACATCTAGGGCGCTGTCACAAGTAGGAATAGTTCCACATCTAGGGCGCTGTCACAAGTAGGAATAGTACCACATCTAGGGCGCTGTCACAAGTAGGAATAGTACCACATCTAGGGCGCTGTAACAAGTAGGAATAGTACCACATCTAGGGCGCTGTCACAAGTAGGAATAGTACCACATCTAGGGCGCTGTCACAAGAAGGAATAGTACCACATCTAGGGCGCTGTCACAAGTAGGAATAGTACCAAATCTACGGCGCTGTCACAAGTAGGAATAGTACCACATCTAGGGCGCTGTCACAAGTAGCAATAGTACCACATCTAGGGCGCTGTCACAAGTAGCAATAGTACCATATCTAGGGCGCTGTCACAAGTAGGAATAGTACCACATCTAGGGCGCTATCACAAGTAGGAATAGTCCCACATCTAGGGCGCTGTCACAAGTAGGAATAGTTCCACATCTAGGGCGCTGTCACAAGCAGGAATAGAACCACATCTAGGGCGCTGTCACAAGTAGGAATAGTACCACATCTAGGACGCTGTCACAAGTAGGAATAGTACCACATCTAGGACGCTGTCAAAAGTAGGAATAATACCATATCTAGTGCGCTGTCACAAGTAGGAATAGTACCACATCTAGGGCGCTGTCACAAATAGGAATAGTCCCACATCTAGGGCGCTGTCACAAGAAGGAATAGTACCACATCTAGGGCGATGTCACAAGTAGGAATAGTACCACATCTAAGGCGCTGTCACAAGTAGGAATAGTACCACACCTAGGGCGCTGTCACAAGTAGGAATAGTACCACATCTAGGACGCTGACACAAGTAGGAATAGTACCACATCTAGGGCGCTGTCACAAGTAGGAATAGTACCACATCTAGGGCGCTGTCACAAGTAGGAATAGTACCACATCTAGGGCGCTGTCACAAGTAGGAATAGTATCACATCTAGGGCGCGGTAACAAGTAGGAATAGTACCACATCTAGGGCACTGTCACATGTAGGAATAGTACTACATCTAGGGCGCGGTCACAAGTAGGAATAGTACCACATCTAGGGCGCTGTCACAAGTAGGAATAGTACCACATCTAGGGCGCTGTCACAAGTAGGAATAGTACCACATCTAGGGCGCTGTCACAAGTAGGAATAGTACCACATCTAGGGCGCTGTCACAAGTAGGAATAGTACCACATCTAGAGCGCTGTCACAAGTAGGAATAGCACCAAATCTAGGGCGCTGTCACAAGTAGGAATAGTACCCCATCTAGGGCGCTGTCACAAGTAGGAATAGTACGACATCTAGGGCGCTGTAACAAGTAGGAATAGTACCACATCTTGGGCGCTGTCACAAGTAGGAATAGTACCACATCTAGGGCGCTATCACAAGTAGGAATAGTCCCACATCTAGGGCGCTGTCACAAGTAGGAATAGTTCCACATCTAGGGCGCTGTCACAAGTAGGAATAGTACCACATCTAGGGCGCTGTCACAAGTAGGAATAGTACCACATCTAGGGCGCTGTAACAAGTAGGAATAGTACCACATCTAGGGCGCTGTCACAAGTAGGAATAGTACCACATCTAGGGCGCTGTCACAAGAAGGAATAGTACCACATCTAGGGCGCTGTCACAAGTAGGAATAGTACCAAATCTACGGCGCTGTCACAAGTAGGAATAGTACCACATCTAGGGCGCTGTCACAAGTAGCAATAGTACCACATCTAGGGCGCTGTCACAAGTAGCAATAGTACCATATCTAGGGCGCTGTCACAAGTAGGAATAGTACCACATCTAGGGCGCTATCACAAGTAGGAATAGTCCCACATCTAGGGCGCTGTCACAAGTAGGAATAGTTCCACATCTAGGGCGCTGTCACAAGCAGGAATAGAACCACATCTAGGGCGCTGTCACAAGTAGGAATAGTACCACATCTAGGACGCTGTCACAAGTAGGAATAGTACCACATCTAGGACGCTGTCAAAAGTAGGAATAATACCATATCTAGTGCGCTGTCACAAGTAGGAATAGTACCACATCTAGGGCGCTGTCACAAGTAGGAATAGTCCCACATCTAGGGCGCTGTCACAAGTAGGAATAGTACCACATCTAGGGCGCTGTCACAAGTAGGAATAGTACCACATCTAGGCCGCTGTCACAAGTATGAATAGTACCACATATAGGGCGCTGTCACAAGTAGGAATAGTACCACATCTAGGGCGCTGTCACATGTAGGAATAGTACCACATCTAGGGCGCTGTCACAAGTAGGAATAGTACCACATCTAAGGCGCCGTCACAAGTAGGAATAGTACCACATCTAGGGCGCTGTCACAAGTAGGAATAGTACCACATCTAGGGCGCTTCACAAGTAGGAATAGTACCACATCTAGGGTGCTGTCACAAGTAGGAATAGTACCACATCTACGGCGCTGTCACAAGTAGGAATAGTACCACATCTAGGGCGCTGTCACAAGTAGGAACAGCCTCGCATGGGTGGGAGGGGGGTTGGAAAGGGGGGGGGGTGCTGTCACAATTAGGAATAGTCCCACATCTAGGGCGCTGTCACAAGTAGGAACATTCCCACATTTAGGGAGCTATCACACGTAGGAATAGTTCCACATCTAGGGCGCTGTCACAAGTAGGAACAGTCCCACATCTAGAGCGCTGTCAAAAGTAGGAACAGTTCCACATCTAGGGCGCTGTCACAAGTAGGAATAGTACCACATCTAGGGCGCTTCACAAGTAGGAATAGTACCACATCTAGGGTGCTGTCACAAGTAGGAATAGTACCACATCTAGGGCGCTGTCACAAGTAGGAATAGTACCACATCTAGGGCGCTGTCACAAGTAGGAACAGCCTCGCATGGGTGGGAGGGGGGTTGGAAAGGGGGGGGGGTGCTGTCACAATTAGGAATAGTCCCACATCTAGGGCGCTGTCACAAGTAGGAACATTCCCACATTTAGGGAGCTATCACACGTAGGAATAGTTCCACATCTAGGGCGCTGTCACAAGTAGGAACAGTCCCACATCTAGAGCGCTGTCAAAAGTAGGAACAGTTCCACATCTAGGGCGCTGTCACAAGTAGGAATAGTACCACATCTAGGGCGCTTCACAAGTAGGAATAGTACCACATCTAGGGTGCTGTCACAAGTAGGAATAGTACCACATCTAGGGTGCTGTCACAAGTAGGAATAGTACCACATCTAGGGCGCTGTCACAAGTAGGAATAGTACCACATCTAGGGCGCTGTCACAAGTAGGAACAGCCTCGCATGGGTGGGAGGGGGGTTGGAAAGGGGGGGAGGGTGCTGTCACAATTAGGAATAGTCCCACATCTAGGGCGCTGTCACAAGTAGGAACATTCCCACATTTAGGGAGCTATCACACGTAGGAATAGTTCCACATCTAGGGCGCTGTCACAAGTAGGAACAGTCCCACATCTAGTGCGCTGTCACACGTAGGAATAGTACCACATCTAGAGCGCTGTCACAAGTAGGAATAGTACCACATCTAGGGCGCTGTCACAAGTAGGAATAGTACCACATCTATGGCGCTGTCACAAGTAGGAACAGCCTCGCATGGGTGGGAGGGGGGGGGGTTGAAAAGGGGGGGGGGGGGTGCTGTCACAATTAGGAATAGTCCCACATCTAGGGCGCTGTCACAAGTAGGAACATTCCCACATCTAGGGCGCTGTCACAAGTAGGAATAGTTCCACATCTAGGGCGCTGTCACAAGTAGGAACAGTCCCACATCTAGGGCGCTGTCAAAAGTAGGAACAGTTCCACATCTATGGCGCTGTCACAAGTAGGAACAGTCCCACATCTAGGGTGCTGTCACAGGAAGGAACAGTCCCACATCTAGGGCGCTGTCACAAGTAGGAACAGTTCCATATCTAGGGAGCTGTCACAAGTAGGAATAGTACCACATCTAGGGCGCTATCACAAGTAGGAATAGTCCCACATCTAGGGCGCTGTCACAAGTAGGAATAGTTCCACATCTAGGGCGCTGTCACAAGTAGGAATAGTACCACATCTAGGGCGCTGTCACAAGTAGGAATAGTACCACATCTAGGGCGCTGTAACAAGTAGGAATAGTACCACATCTAGGGCGCTGTCACAAGTAGGAATAGTACCACATCTAGGGCGCTGTCACAAGAAGGAATAGTACCACATCTAGGGCGCTGTCACAAGTAGGAATAGTACCAAATCTACGGCGCTGTCACAAGTAGGAATAGTACCACATCTAGGGCGCTGTCACAAGTAGCAATAGTACCACATCTAGGGCGCTGTCACAAGTAGCAATAGTACCATATCTAGGGCGCTGTCACAAGTAGGAATAGTACCACATCTAGGGCGCTATCACAAGTAGGAATAGTCCCACATCTAGGGCGCTGTCACAAGTAGGAATAGTTCCACATCTAGGGCGCTGTCACAAGCAGGAATAGAACCACATCTAGGGCGCTGTCACAAGTAGGAATAGTACCACATCTAGGACGCTGTCACAAGTAGGAATAGTACCACATCTAGGACGCTGTCAAAAGTAGGAATAATACCATATCTAGTGCGCTGTCACAAGTAGGAATAGTACCACATCTAGGGCGCTGTCACAAATAGGAATAGTCCCACATCTAGGGCGCTGTCACAAGAAGGAATAGTACCACATCTAGGGCGATGTCACAAGTAGGAATAGTACCACATCTAAGGCGCTGTCACAAGTAGGAATAGTACCACACCTAGGGCGCTGTCACAAGTAGGAATAGTACCACATCTAGGACGCTGACACAAGTAGGAATAGTACCACATCTAGGGCGCTGTCACAAGTAGGAATAGTACCACATCTAGGGCGCTGTCACAAGTAGGAATAGTACCACATCTAGGGCGCTGTCACAAGTAGGAATAGTATCACATCTAGGGCGCGGTAACAAGTAGGAATAGTACCACATCTAGGGCACTGTCACATGTAGGAATAGTACTACATCTAGGGCGCGGTCACAAGTAGGAATAGTACCACATCTAGGGCGCTGTCACAAGTAGGAATAGTACCACATCTAGGGCGCTGTCACAAGTAGGAATAGTACCACATCTAGGGCGCTGTCACAAGTAGGAATAGTACCACATCTAGGGCGCTGTCACAAGTAGGAATAGTACCACATCTAGAGCGCTGTCACAAGTAGGAATAGCACCAAATCTAGGGCGCTGTCACAAGTAGGAATAGTACCCCATCTAGGGCGCTGTCACAAGTAGGAATAGTACGACATCTAGGGCGCTGTAACAAGTAGGAATAGTACCACATCTTGGGCGCTGTCACAAGTAGGAATAGTACCACATCTAGGGCGCTATCACAAGTAGGAATAGTCCCACATCTAGGGCGCTGTCACAAGTAGGAATAGTTCCACATCTAGGGCGCTGTCACAAGTAGGAATAGTACCACATCTAGGGCGCTGTCACAAGTAGGAATAGTACCACATCTAGGGCGCTGTAACAAGTAGGAATAGTACCACATCTAGGGCGCTGTCACAAGTAGGAATAGTACCACATCTAGGGCGCTGTCACAAGAAGGAATAGTACCACATCTAGGGCGCTGTCACAAGTAGGAATAGTACCAAATCTACGGCGCTGTCACAAGTAGGAATAGTACCACATCTAGGGCGCTGTCACAAGTAGCAATAGTACCACATCTAGGGCGCTGTCACAAGTAGCAATAGTACCATATCTAGGGCGCTGTCACAAGTAGGAATAGTACCACATCTAGGGCGCTATCACAAGTAGGAATAGTCCCACATCTAGGGCGCTGTCACAAGTAGGAATAGTTCCACATCTAGGGCGCTGTCACAAGCAGGAATAGAACCACATCTAGGGCGCTGTCACAAGTAGGAATAGTACCACATCTAGGACGCTGTCACAAGTAGGAATAGTACCACATCTAGGACGCTGTCAAAAGTAGGAATAATACCATATCTAGTGCGCTGTCACAAGTAGGAATAGTACCACATCTAGGGCGCTGTCACAAGTAGGAATAGTCCCACATCTAGGGCGCTGTCACAAGTAGGAATAGTACCACATCTAGGGCGCTGTCACAAGTAGGAATAGTACCACATCTAGGCCGCTGTCACAAGTATGAATAGTACCACATATAGGGCGCTGTCACAAGTAGGAATAGTACCACATCTAGGGCGCTGTCACATGTAGGAATAGTACCACATCTAGGGCGCTGTCACAAGTAGGAATAGTACCACATCTAAGGCGCCGTCACAAGTAGGAATAGTACCACATCTAGGGCGCTGTCACAAGTAGGAATAGTACCACATCTAGGGCGCTTCACAAGTAGGAATAGTACCACATCTAGGGTGCTGTCACAAGTAGGAATAGTACCACATCTAGGGCGCTGTCACAAGTAGGAATAGTACCACATCTAGGGCGCTGTCACAAGTAGGAACAGCCTCGCATGGGTGGGAGGGGGGTTGGAAAGGGGGGGGGGGTGCTGTCACAATTAGGAATAGTCCCACATCTAGGGCGCTGTCACAAGTAGGAACATTCCCACATTTAGGGAGCTATCACACGTAGGAATAGTTCCACATCTAGGGCGCTGTCACAAGTAGGAACAGTCCCACATCTAGAGCGCTGTCAAAAGTAGGAACAGTTCCACATCTAGGGCGCTGTCACAAGTAGGAATAGTACCACATCTAGGGCGCTTCACAAGTAGGAATAGTACCACATCTAGGGTGCTGTCACAAGTAGGAATAGTACCACATCTAGGGCGCTGTCACAAGTAGGAATAGTACCACATCTAGGGCGCTGTCACAAGTAGGAACAGCCTCGCATGGGTGGGAGGGGGGTTGGAAAGGGGGGGGGGGGGTGCTGTCACAATTAGGAATAGTCCCACATCTAGGGCGCTGTCACAAGTAGGAACATTCCCACATTTAGGGAGCTATCACACGTAGGAATAGTTCCACATCTAGGGCGCTGTCACAAGTAGGAACAGTCCCACATCTAGTGCGCTGTCACAAGTAGGAATAGTACCACATCTAGGGCGCTGTCACACGTAGGAATAGTACCACATCTAGAGCGCTGTCACAAGTAGGAATAGTACCACATCTAGGGCGCTGTCACAAGTAGGAATAGTACCACATCTATGGCGCTGTCACAAGTAGGAACAGCCTCGCATGGGTGGGAGGGGGGGGGGTTGAAAAGGGGGGGGGGGGTGCTGTCACAATTAGGAATAGTCCCACATCTAGGGCGCTGTCACAAGTAGGAACATTCCCACATCTAGGGCGCTGTCACAAGTAGGAATAGTTCCACATCTAGGGCGCTGTCACAAGTAGGAACAGTCCCACATCTAGGGCGCTGTCAAAAGTAGGAACAGTTCCACATCTATGGCGCTGTCACAAGTAGGAACAGTCCCACATCTAGGGTGCTGTCACAGGAAGGAACAGTCCCACATCTAGGGCGCTGTCACAAGTAGGAACAGTTCCATATCTAGGGAGCTGTCACAAGTAGGAATAATCCCACATCTAGGGCGCTGTCACAAGTAGGAATAATCCCACATCTAGGGCGCTGTCACAAATAGGATCAGACCCACATCTAGGGCGCTGTCACAAGTAGGAATAGTTCCACATCTAGGGCGCTGTCACAAGTAGGAATAGTACCACATCTAGGGCTGCTGTCACAAGTAGGAATAGTACCACATCTAGGGCGCTGTCACAAGTAGGAATAGTACCACATCTAGGGCGTTGTCACAAGTAGTAATAGTACCACATCTAGGGCGCTGTCACAAGTAGGAATAGTACCACATCTAGGACGCTGTCACAAGTAGGAATAATACCACATCTAGTGAGCTGTCACAAGTAGGAATAGTACCACATCTAGGGCGCTGTCACAAGTAGGAATAGTCCCACATCTAGTGCGCTGTCACAAGTAGGAATAGTACCACATCTAGGGCGCTGTCACAAGTAGGAATAGTACCACATCTAGAGCGCTGTCACAAGTATGAATAGTACCACATCTAGGGCGCAGTCACAAGTAGGAATTGTACCACATCTAGGGCGCTGTCACAAGTAGGAATAGTACCACATCTAGGGCGCTGTCACAAGTAGGAATAGTACCACATCTAGGGCGCTGTCACAAGTAGGAACAGTCCCACATCTAGAGCGATGTCACAAGTAGGAACAGTTCCACATCTAGGGCGCTGTCACAAGTAGGAATAGTTCCACATCTAGGGTGCTGTGGCAGGAAGGAACAGTCCCACATCTAGGGCGCTGACACAAGTAGGAACAGTCCCACATCTAGGGCGCTGTCACGGGAAGGAACAGTCTCACAACTAGGGTGCTGTCAAAAGTAGGAACAGCCCCACATCTAGGGTGCTGTGGCAGGAAGGAACAGTACCACATATAGGGCACTGTCACAAGTAGGAATAGTCCCACATCTAGGGCGCTGTCACAAGTAGGAACAGTTCCACGTCTAGGGCGCTGTCACAAGTAGGAATAATCCCACATCTAGGGTGCTGTCACAAGTAGGATCAGACCCACATCTAGGGCGCTGTCACAAGTAGGAATTGTTCCACATCTAGGGCGCTGTCACAAGTAGGAATAGTACCACATCTAGGGCGCTGTCACAAGTAGGAATAGTACCACATCTATGGCGCTGTCACAAGTAGGAATAGTACCACATCTAGGGCGCTGTCACAAGTAGGAATAGTACCACATCTAGGGCGCTGTCACAAGTAGGAACAGTCCCACATCTAGGGCGCTGTCAAAAGTAGGAACAGTTCCACATCTATGGCGCTGTCACAAGTAGGAACAGTCCCACATCTAGGGTGCTGTCACAGGAAGGAACAGTCCCACATCTAGGGCGCTGTCACAAGTAGGAGCAGTTCCACATCTAGAGAGCTGTCACAAGTAGGAATAATCCCACATCTAGGGCGCTGTCACAAGTAGGAATAATCCCACATCTAGGGCGCTGTCACAAATAGGATCAGACCCACATCTAGGGCGCTGTCACAAGTAGGAATAGTTCCACATCTAGGGCGCTGTCACAAGTAGGAATAGTACCACATCTAGGGCGCTGTCACAAGTAGGAATAGTACCACATCTAGGACGCTGTCACAAGTAGGAATAATACCACATCTAGTGAGCTGTCACAAGTAGGAATAGTACCACATCTAGGGCGCTGTCACAAGTAGGAATAGTCCCACATCTAGTGCGCTGTCACAAGTAGGAATAGTACCACATCTAGGGCGCTGTCACAAGTAGGAATAGTACCACATCTAGAGCGCTGTCACAAGTATGAATAGTATCACATCTAGGGCGCAGTCACAAGTAGGAATTGTACCACATCTAGGGCGCTGTCACAAGTAGGAATAGTACCACATCTAGGGCGCTGTCACAAGTAGGAATAGTACCACATCTAGGGCGCTGTCACAAGTAGGAACAGTCCCACATCTAGAGCGATGTCACAAGTAGGAACAGTTCCACATCTAGGGCGCTGTCACAAGTAGGAATAGTTCCACATCTAGGGTGCTGTGGCAGGAAGGAACAGTCCCACATCTAGGGCGCTGTCACAAGTAGGAACAGTCCCACATCTAGGGCGCTGTCACGGGAAGGAACAGTCTCACAACTATGGTGCTGTCACAAGTAGGAAAAGCCCCACATCTAGGGTGCTGTGGCAGGAAGGAACAGTACCACATATAGGGCACTGTCACAAGTAGGAATAGTCCCACATCTAGGGCGCTGTCACAAGTAGGAACAGTTCCACGTCTAGGGCGCTGTCACAAGTAGGAATAATCCCACATCTAGGGTGCTGTCACAAGTAGGATCAGACCCACATCTAGGGCGCTGTCACAAGTAGGAATTGTTCCACATCTAGGGCGCTGTCACAAGTAGGAATAGTATCACATCTAGGGCGCTGTCACAAGTAGGAATAGTAAAACATCTAGGGCGCTGTCACAAGTAGGAATAGTACCACATCTAGGGCGCTGTCACAAGTAGTAATAGTACCACATCTAGGGCGCTGTCACAAGTAGGAATAGTACCACATCTAGGACGCTGTCACAAGTAGGAATAATACCACATCTAGTGCGCTGTCACAAGTAGGAATAGTACCACATCTAGGGCGCTGTCACAAGTAGGAATAGTCCCACATCTAGTGCGCTGTCGCAAGTAGGAATAGTACCACATCTAGGGCGCTGTCACAAGTAGGAATAGTACCACATCTAGAGCGCTGTCACAAGTAGGAATAGTACCACATCTAGGGCGCTGTCACAAGTAGGAATAGTACCACATCTAGGGCGCTGTCACAAGTAGGAATAGTACCACATCTAGGGCGCTGTCACAAGTAGGTTTAGTACCACATCTAGGGCGCTGTCACAAGTAGGAATAGTACCACATCTAGGGCGCTGTCACAAGTAGGAATAGTACCACATCTAGGGCGCTTCACAAGTAGGAATAGTACCACATCTAGGGCGCTGTCACAAGTAGGAATAGTACCACATCTAGGGCGCTGTCACAAGTAGGAATAGTACCACATCTAGGGCGCTGTCATAAGTAGGAACAGCCTCGCATGGGTGGGAGGGTGGGGTTGGAAAGGGGGGGGGGGGTTGATGTCACAATTAGGAATAGTCATACATCTAGGGCGCTGTCACAAGTAGGAACATTCCCACATCTAGGGCGCTGTCACAAGTAGGAATAGTTCCACATCTAGGGCGCTGTCAAAAGTAGGTACAGTTCCACATCTATGACGCTGTCACAAGTAGGAACAGTCCCACATCTAGGGTGCTGTCACAGGAAGGAACAGTCCCACATCTAGGGAGCTGTCAGAGGAAGGAACAGTCCCACATCTAGGGCGCTGTCACGAGTAGGAATAGTTCCACATCTAGGGCGCTGTCACAGGAAGGAACTGTTCCACATCTAGGGCGCTGTCACAAGTAGGAATAGTTCCACATCTAGGGCGCTGTCACAAGTAGGAACAGTCCCACATCTATTGCGCTGTCACAAGTAGGAACAGTCCCACATCTAGGTTGCTGTCACAGGAAGGAACAATCCCACATCTAGGGCGCTGTCACAAGTAGGAACAGTTCCACATCTAGGGCGCTGTCACAAGTAGGAATAGTTCCACATCTAGGGCGCTGTCACAAGGAAGGAACAGTTCCACATTTAGGGCGCTGTCACTAGTAGGAATAGTCCCACATCTAGGGCGCTGTCACATGTAGGAATAGTCCCACATCTAGGGCGCTGTCACAAGTAGGAATAGTCCCACATCTATTGCGCTGTCACAAGTAGGAATAGTCCCACATCTAGGGCGCTGTGACAAGTAGGAATAGTCCCACATCTAGGGCGCTGTCACAAGAAGGAACATTGATTATGTGGTTGTTTCGGGATTTGAAATTTAAATATTGAGCACAACCCACTACTGGTAACGCCGATCGCATTCTGGTATGAACCTAAGGCCTATCCACGTCAATATGGAAGCACACTATACTCGAGTTTCGCCCTCATTTGAGCTCGTCAGTAGTGCATATCCCTGACCGGATCCGGAAACAGTCCATGATCACGCGTGTGAAGCGGGTGTGTAACCACGCGGCACACACTGGACACACCAAATTATCACAACAGAACATCACAACGCCACCCATCGTAGGCCATGCTCAAGATTGCCCAATCGCAGCGACCGACGTCCGTCAATCGATGGGACCCGAACGATCAGGACTTCTCACTGGCAAGGAACACCAGGCCTCCTAAATCCAGTGAGCAATAATCAATTGATTATGTGGTTGTTTCGGGATTTGAAATTTAAATATTGAGCACAACCCACTACTGGTAACGCCGATCGCATTCTGGTATGAACCTAAGGCCTATCCACGTCAATATGGAAGCACTATACTCGAGTTTCGCCCTCATTTGAGCTCGTCAGTAGTGCATATCCCTGACCGGATCCGGAAACAGTCCCGGATCACGCGTGTGAAGCGGGTGTGTAACCACGCGGCACACACTAGACACACCAAATTATCACAACAGAACATCACAACGCCACCCATCGTAGGCCATGCTCAAGATTGCCCAATCGCCGCGACCGACGTCCGTCAATCGATGGGACCCGAACAAGTAGGAACAGTCCAACATCTAGGGCGCTGTCACAAGTAGGAACAGTCCCACATCTAGGGCGCTGTCACAAGTAGGAACTGTCCCACATCTAGAGCGATGTCACAAGTAGGAACAGTTCCACATCTAGGGCGCTGTCACAAGTAGGAATAGTCCCACATCTAGGGTGCTGTCACGGGAAGGAACAGTCTCACATCTAGGGTGCTGTCACAAGTAGGAACAGTCCCACATCTAGGGCGCTGTCACGGGAAAGAACAATCTCACATCTAGGGTGCTGTCACAAGTAGGAACAGCCCCACATCTAGGGTGCTGTGGCAGGAAGGAACAGTACCACATGTAGGGCGCTGTCACAAGTAGGAATAGTCCCACATCTAGGGCGCTGTCACAAGTAGGAACAGTTCCACATCTAGGGCGCTGTCACAAGTAGGAATAATCCCACATCTAGGGCGCTGTCACAAGTAGGAATAATCCCACATCTAGGGCACTGTCACAAGTAGGATCAGACCCACATCTAGGGCGCTTTCACAAGTAAGAATAGTTCCACATCTAGGGCGCTGTCACAAATAGGAATAGTACCACATCTAGGGCGCTGTCACAAGTAGGAATAGTACCACATCTATGGCGCTGTCACAAGTAGGAATAGTACCACATCTAGGGCGCTGTCACAATTAGTAATAGTACCACATCTAGGGCGCTGTCACAAGTAGGAATAGTACCACATCTAGGACGCTGTCACAAGTAGGAATAATACCACATCTAGTGCGCTGTCACAAGTAGGAATAGTACCACATCTAGGGCGCTGTCACAAGTAGGAATAGTGCCACATCTAGTGCGCTGTCACAAGTAGGAATAGTACCACATCTAGGGCGCTGTCACAAGTAGGAATAGTACCACATCTAGGGCGCTGTCACAAGTAGGAACAGTCCCACATCTAGAGCGATGTCACAAGTAGGAACAGTTCCACATCTAGGGCGCTGTCACAAGTAGAAATAGTTCCACATCTAGGGTGCTGTGGCAGGAAGGAACAGTCCCACATCTAGGGCGCTGTCACGGGAAGGAACAGTTTCACATCTAGGGTGCTGTCACAAGTAGGACCAGCCCCACATCTAGGGTGCTGTGGCAGGAAGGAACAGTACCACATGTAGGGCGCTGTCACAAGTAGGAATAGTCCCACATCTAGGGCGCTGTCACAAGTAGGAACAGTTCCACATCTAGGGCGCTGTCACAAATAGGAATAATCCCACATCTAGGGCGCTGTCACAAGTAGGAATAATCCCACATCTAGGGCGCTGTCACAAGTAGGAATAATCCCACATCTAGTGCGCTGTCACAAGTAGGAATAGTACCACATCTAGGGCGCTGTCACAAGTAGGAATAGTACCACATCTAGAGCGCTATCACAAGTATGAATAGTACCACATCTAGGGCGCTGTCACAAGTAGGAATAGTACCACATCTAGGGCGCTGTCACAAGTAGGAATAGTACCACATCTAGGGCGCTGTCACAAGTAGGAATAGTACCACATCTAGGGCGCTGTCACAAGTAGGAACAGTCCCACATCTAGAGCGATGTCACAAGTAGGAACAGTTCCACATCTAGGGCGCTGTCACAAGTAGAAATAGTTCCACATCTAGGGTGCTGTGGCAGGAAGGAACAGTCCCACATCTAGGGCGCTGTCACGGGAAGGAACAGTTTCATATCTAGGGTGCTGTCACAAGTAGGACCAGCCCCACATCTAGGGTGCTGTGGCAGGAAGGAACAGTACCACATGTAGGGCGCTGTCACAAGTAGGAATAGTCCCACATCTAGGGCGCTGTCATAAGTAGGAACAGTTCCACATCTAGGGCGCTGTCACAAATAGGAATAATCTCACATCTAGGGCGCTGTCACAAGTAGGAATAATCCCACATCTAGGGCGCTGTCACAAGTAGGAATAATCCCACATCTAGGGCGCTGTCACAAGTAGGATCAGACCCACATCCAGGGCGCTGTCACAAGTAGGAATAGTTCCACATCTAGGGCGCTGTCACAAGTAGGAATAGTACCACATCTAGGGTGCTGTCACAAGTAGGAATAGTACCACATCTAGGGCGCTGTCACAAGTAGTAATAGTACCACATCTAGGGCGCTGTCACAAGTAGGAATAGTAACACATCTAGGACGCTGTCACAAGTAGGAATAATACCACATCTAGTGCGCTGTCACAAGTAGGAATAGTACCACATCTAGGGCGCTGTCACAAGTAGGAATAGTACCACATCTAGGGCGCTGTCACAAGTAGGAATAGTACCACATCTAGGGCGCTGTCACAAGTAGGAATAGTACCACATCTAGGGCGCTGTCACAAGTAGGAATAGTACCACATCTAGGGCGCTGTCACAAGTAGGAACAGCCTCGCATGGGTGGGAGGGTGGGGGGGGGGGTTCAAAAGGGGGGGGGGTGCTGTCACAATTAGGAATAGTCCCACATCTAGGGCGCTGTCACAAGTAGGAACATTCCCACATCTAGGGCGCTGTCACAAGTAGGAATAGTTCCACATCTAGGGCGCTGTCACAAGTAAGAACAGTCCCACATCTAGGGCGCTGTCACAAGTAGGAATAGTTCCACATCTAGGGCGCTGTCACAAGTAGGAATAGTACCACATCTAGGGTGCTGTCACAAGTAGGAATAGTACCACATCTAGGGCGCTGTCACAAGTAGTAATAGTACCACATCTAGGGCGCTGTCACAAGTAGGAATAGTAACACATCTAGGACGCTGTCACAAGTAGGAATAATACCACATCTAGTGCGCTGTCACAAGTAGGAATAGTACCACATCTAGGGCGCTGTCACAAGTAGGAATAGTACCACATCTAGGGCGCTGTCACAAGTAGGAATAGTACCACATCTAGGGCGCTGTCACAAGTAGGAATAGTACCACATCTAGGGCGCTGTCACAAGTAGGAATAGTACCACATCTAGGGCGCTGTCACAAGTAGGAACAGCCTCGCATGGGTGGGAGGGTGGGGGGGGGGTTCAAAAGGGGGGGGGGGGTGCTGTCACAATTAGGAATAGTCCCACATCTAGGGCGCTGTCACAAGTAGGAACATTCCCACATCTAGGGCGCTGTCACAAGTAGGAATAGTTCCACATCTAGGGCGCTGTCACAAGTAAGAACAGTCCCACATCTAGGGCGCTGTCAAAAGTAGGAACAGTTCCACATCTATGGTGCTGTCACAGGAAGGAACAGTCCCACATCTAGGGCGCTGTCACAAGTAGGAACAGTTCCACATCTAGGGTGCTGTCACAAGTAGGAATAGTTCCACATCTAGGGCGCTGTCACAGGAAGGAACTGTTCCACATCTAGGGCGCTGTCACAAGTAGGAACAGTTCCACATCTAGGGTGCTGTCACAGAAAGGAACAGTCCCACATCTAGGGTGCTGTCACTAGTAGGAATAGTCCCACATCTAGGGCGCTGTCACAAGTAGGAATAGTCCCACATCTAGGGCGCTGTCACAAGTAGGAATAGTCCCACATCTAGGGCGCTGTCACAAGTAGGAATAGTCCCACATCTAGGGCGCTGTCACAAGTAGGAATAGTCCCACATCTAGGGCGCTGTCACAGGAAGGAACAGTCCCACATCTAGGGTGCTGTCACAGGAAGGAACAGTTCCACATCTATGGCGCTGTCACAAGCAGGAACAGTCCCACATCTAGGGCGCTGTCACAAGTAGGAACAGTCCCACATCTAGGGCGCTGTCACAGCAAGGAACAGTCCCACATCTAGGGCGCTGTCATAAGTAGGAACAGTCCCACATCTAGGGCGCTGTCACAAGTAGGAACATTCCCACATCTAGGGCGTTGTCACAAGTAGGAACAGTCCCACATCTAGAGCGCTGTCACAAGTAGGAACAGTTCCACATCTAGGGCGCTGTCACAAGTAGGAATAGTTCCACATCTAGGGTGCTGTCACAAGTAGGAACAGTCCCACATCTAGGTCGCTGTCACAAGTAGGAATAGTCCCACATCTAGGGTGCTGTGGCAGGAAGGAACAGTCCCACATCTAGGGCGCTGTCACAAGTAGGAACAGTCCCACATCTAGGGCGCTGTCACGGGAAGGAACAGTCTCACATCTAGGGTGCTGTCACAAGTAGGAACTGCCCCACATCTAGGGTGCTGTGGCAGGAAGGAACAGTACCACATGTAGGGCGCTGTCACAAGTAGGAATAGTCCCATATCTAGTGCGCTGTCACAAGTAGGAACAGTTCCACATCTAGGGCGCTGTCACAAGTAGGAATAGTACCACATCTAGGGCGCTTCACAAGTAGGAATAGTACCACATCTAGGGCGCTGTCACAAGTAGGAATAGTACCACATCTAGGGCGCTGTCACAAGTAGGAATAGTACCACATCTAGGGTGCTGTCACAAGTAGGAATAGTTCCACATCTAGGGCGCTGTCACAAGTAGGAACAGTCCCACTTCTAGGGCGCTGTCAAAAGTAGGAACAGTTCCACATCTATGGCGCTGTCACAAGTAGGAACAGTCCCACATCTAGGGTGCTGTCACAGGAAGGAACAGTCCCACATCTAGGGAGCTGTCACAGGAAGGAACAGTCCCACATCTAGGGCGCTGTCACAAGTAGGAACAGTTCCACATCTAGGGCGCTGTCACAAGTAGGAATAGTTCCACATCTAGGGAGCTGTCACAGGAAGGAACAGTCCCACATCTAGGGCGCTGTCACAAGTAGGAACAGTTCCACATCTAGGGCGCTGTCACAAGTAGGAATAATCCCACACCTAGGTCGCTGTCACAAGTAGGAATAATCCCACATCTAGGGCGCTGTCACAAGTAGGATCAGACCCACATCTAGGACTGTGCGTGTTCAAGTCGGTGTGTCTCGGCTTCTGATGATGTGATACGTGTGCGGTTTCTCTTCGAACACTTGTCTTGGCACTGGAGTCAGATGGACTCGGGGGAGAGGGTGTGGTCGACTAATTGCGCAACACTTCCTCATTTAAATCAAATTCACCGCGCAACTCATTCTGCATCCAACTTCTCTACCAATGAAGAATCAGATTCGGTGGGCTTGTCACTTGACTCGCATGCAAGAACCCAGGATCCCTAAACGAATTCGTTTATTTACGGCGAGCTGCGCTGTGTTAAGCGGTTTAAAGACCTCTGAAGATCTCACTAAAAAATTTTGGGATTCATCACGACACTTGGGAGACTGCTGCCAAAGACCGAATTTCTTGGTGTACATCATTACGCAAAAGTGTAGTCACATGTGAAGCAAACAGCACTCAAGAGCTGTGGGGGAAAAAGCTCGACAGAAAAACCAGTGCAGGAGATCTTCCTCCTGGAACGTCAAACATTCTTTTTCCACATTGTAAAAGAACATTTCTAGCCAAAATAGGTCTTACCAGCCTTCTTAGAACTCACGGTTCCAAACTTTCAACCCCACTGGATGAAATGAATGGTCGTCGTTTGGACGAGTTAAGGAAGATGGCTGCTTACTCGTTGCAATAAGTACATGCATTATTTTCCTAGATGCCGTCTCTATGAGAATTTCTGCTGTCCCCGCAGATCACTAGAAGATGTTGAATTAATCTCTGGCAGTAACTAGTCTATAGTATCCAACACAAGGACTTGACAACTCATGATTAGAATTTTACAAATGTAATAAGGAATTTAATATTGATAATAATGGCATAGCTTGAGGAAGAGGGAAGTCCGACTAACTCTATCATCAGTAAGCCAGTAAGTATACGTGGTCGTCCACAATCAAGAGCTTGGTCCAACAGTATAAAATTACCATCACCTGATAAGTTCCTTTCTCCTCTCCTGTCTCTGCGACCTTTGCTTGTACTATACTGGATAATCACCTGCCTGTCCAACCAGGAACAAATTACTCTTGGTCTATACTGGCTTTCTTCTAGCCATGCCAAAATAATATTGAATACAGGGGCTCTTCACTAGCCTTGAAGAAATGTCTTGATTATAACCTTGATTATAGCGGCTCTTCACTAGCCACCAATAAATTACATGGAGTATGGTGGTTCTTCACTTTTTTTCCCTTCGCAAATCCTATTTACAGGACATCGCTGTCAACACCATCATTTTACCGCTGTTGTTGATGTCTTGGCAAGATTACGTTCAGTAGTTTGTCATTGCTTTCTGAGCGACCAGCTCACATACCCCCCGTAAGTAACCAACGCGACGCGATCCGCTACCGAATCTTGCGCAGCTACGTTACCCTACGTGTATATACGGGATTACGGAACAAGTTAATAACCCCTTCGCCAGGGATACCGGCGGCTCTTCATTAGGCACGTAGAAATGACACTTGATTATACTGGCACTTCACTAGCCATGGCAAAATAATATTTTTACTATGGTCAGTCTTCAGAACACAATGGCTTACTTTCAGCAATGAAAGAATGATACTTTTTCACAATGGCTTAATTTCAGCTGTGGGCAGGAATGATACTGTTTCACAATGGCTTAATTTCAGCTGTGGGCAGGAATGATACTTTTTCACAATGGCTTAATTTCGGCCATGAAGAATGACTTGAACACAATGGCTTAATTTAAGCTATGGAAGGAATGACTCTCTTATAATAATGACTTATTTTCAGCCATGAAGAACGACTTGATTGTATACTGTACATAATGAGGGTACCGGGAAGAAACACAAATCAGGCTTTACATGTATACAGCAAATGGACGAGCAAATGTCAAGGGATAGACCTATATACGTTACTGATCTGCTCTCAGTATTTGTTGTGGGTCAGGTTGAGGCTGGTATATACCTGCCCAATCGGTCATTTTCCCCACCAGAAAATGACCCCAAACAAGGATGATAGGACTCTACCTGGTTACCACAAGGGAAGCTGTCACTGATTATAGATGTTTACATTTTGTATAGCTGGTTATATTTGTGTAAAATAGCACACCTGGTTATTGTTGCGTACTGTTTCTACAAGTGGATACAGTTGACTAAATTTTGTAAATCAGGTTATACGAACGTTTCTACAGCTGGTTATAGTTGTGTAAAGTTTCTACAAGTGGTTATAGTTGTGTAAAGTTTGAAATTGGTTGTATTTGTGTAATGTTTCTACAAGTGGTTATTGTTGTGTAATGTTTCTACAGCTGCTTATTGTTGTGTAATGTTTCTACAAGTGGTTATAGTTGTGTAATGTTTCTACAAGTGGTTATAGTGGTGTAATGTTTCTACAAGTGGTTATTGTTGTGTAATGTTTCTACAAGTGGTTATAGTTGTGTAATGTGTTTACAAGTGGTTATAGTTGTGAAATGTGTTTACAAGTGGTTATAGTTGTGTAATGTTTCTACAAGTGGTTATTGTTGTGTAATGTTTCTACAAGTGGTTATTGTTGTGTAATGTTTCTACAAGTGGTTATAGTTGTGTAATGTGTTTACAAGTGGTTATAGTTGTGTAATGTGTTTACAAGTGGTTATAGTTGTGTAATGTTTCTACAAGTGGTTATTGTTGTGTAATGTTTCTACAAGTGGTTATAGTTGTGTAATGTTTCTACAGCTGGTTATTGTTGTGAAATGTGTTTACAAGTGGTTATAGTTGTGTAATGTTTTACAAGTGGTTATAGTTGTGTAATGTGTTTACAAGTGGTTATAGTTGTGAAATGTGTTTACAAGTGGTTATAGTTGTGTAATGTTTCTACAAGTGGTTATATTTGTGTAATGTTTCTACAAGTGGTTATTTTTATGTAATGTGTTTACAAGTGGTTATAGTTGTGTAATGTTTCTACAGCTGGTTATTGTTGTGAAATGTGTTTACAAGTGGTTATTGTTGTGTAATGTTTCTACAAGTGGTTATAGTTGTGTAATGTGTTTACAAGTGGTTATAGTTGTGAAATGTGTTTACAAGTGGTTATAGTTGTGTAATGTTTCTACAGCTGGTTATAGTTGTGTAATGTTTCTACAAGTGGTTATTTTTGTGAAATGTGTTTAAATGTGGTTATAGTTGTGTAATGTTTCTACAGCTGGTTATAGTTGTGAAATGTGTCTACAAGTGGTTATAGTTGTGTAATGTTTCTACAAGTGGTTATAGTTGTGTAATGTTTCTACAGCTGGTTATAGTTGTGTAATGTTTCTACAAGTGGTTATTTTTGTGTAATGTGTTTACAAGTGGTTATAGTTGTGTAATGTTTCTACAGCTGGTTATAGTTGTGTAATGTTTCTACAGCTGGTTATAGTTGTGTAATGTTTCTACAAGTGGTTATAGTTGTGTAATGTTTCTACAAGTGGTTATAGTTGTGTAATGTTTCTACAGCTGGTTATAGTTGTGTAATGTTTCTACAGCTGGTTATAGTTGTGAAATGTGTCTACAAGTGGTTATAGTTGTGTAATGTGTTTACAAGTGGTTATAGTTGTGTAATGTTTCTACAAGTTGTTATATTTGTGTAATGTTTCTACAAGTGGTTATAGTTGTGTAATGTGTTTACAAGTGGTTATAGTTGTGTAATGTGTTTACAAGTGGTTATAGTTGTGTAATGTTTCTACAAGTGGTTATATTTGTTTAATGTTTCTACAAGTGGTTATAGTTGTGTAATGTGTTTACAAGTGGTTATATTTGTGTAATGTTTCTACAAGTGGTTATATTTGTGTAATGTTTCTTCAAGTGGTTATATTTGTGTAATGTTTCTACAAGTGGTTATAGTTGTGTAATGTTTCTACAAGTGGTTATAGTTGTGTAATGTTTCTACAGCTGGTTATAGTTGTGTAATGTTTTTTCAAGTGGTTATATTTGTGTAATGTTTCTACAAGTGGTTATATTTGTGTAATGTTTCTAAAAGTGGTTATAGTTGTGTAATGTTTCTACAGCTGGTTATAGTTGTGTAATGTTTCTACAGCTGGTTATAGTTGTGAAATGTGTCTACAAGTGGTTATAGTTGTGTAATGTGTTTACAAGTGGTTATAGTTGTGTAATGTTTCTACAAGTGGTTATATTTGTGTAATGTTTCTACAAGTGGTTATATTTGTGTAATGTTTCTACAAGTGGTTATATTTGTGTAATGTTTCTACAAGTGGTTATATTTGTGTAATGTTTCTACAAGTGGTTATATTTGTGTAATGTTTCTACAAGTGGTTATAGTTGTGTAATGTGTTTACAAGTGGTTATAGTTGTGTAATGTGTTTACAAGTGGTTATAGTTGTGTAATGTTTCTACAAGTGGTTATATTTGTGTAATGTTTCTACAAGTGGTTATATTTGTATAATGTTTCTACAAGTGGTTATAGTTGTGTAATGTTTCTACAAGTGGTTATATTTGTGTAATGTTTCTACAGCTGGTTATATTTGTATAATGTTTCTACAGCTGGTTATATTTGTATAATGTTTCTACAGCTGGTTATATTTGTGTAATGTTTCTACAAGTGGTTATATTTGTATAATGTTTCTACAACTGGTTATAGTTGTGTAATGTTTCTACAAGTGGTTATAGTTGTGTAAAGTTTCTACAAGTGGTTATATTTGTGTAATGTTTCTACAAGTGGTTATAGTTGTGTAATGTTTCTACAAGTGGTTATATTTGTGTAATGTTTCTACAAGTGGTTATAGTTGTGTAATGTTTCTACAGCTGGTTATAGTTGTGTAATGTTTCTACAGCTGGTTATATTTGTGTAATGTTTCTACAAGTGGTTATATTTGTGTAATGTTTCTACAAGTGGTTATAGTTGTGTAATGTTTCTACAAGTGGTTATATTTGTGTAATGTTTCTACAGCTGGTTATAGTTGTGTAATGTTTCTACAGCTGGTTATAGTTGTGTAATGTTTCTACAGCTGGTTATTTTTGTGAAATGTGTTTACAAGTGGTTATAGTTGTGTAATGTTTCTACAAGTGGTTATTGTTGTGTAATGTTTCTACAGCTGGTTATTGTTGTGTAATGTTTCTACAAGTGGTTATAGTTGTGTAATGTGTTTACAAGTGGTTATTGTTGTGTAATGTTTCTACAAGTGGTTATAGTTGTGTAATGTTTCTACAAGTGGTTATTGTTGTGTAATGTTTCTACAAGTGGTTATAGTTGTGTAATGTTTCTACAAGTAGTTATTGTTGTGTAATGTTTCTACAAGTGGTTATAGTTGTGTAATGTTTCTACAGCTGGTTATTTTTGTGAAATGTGTTTACAAGTGGTTATAGTTGTGTAATGTTTCTACAAGTGGTTATTGTTGTGTAATGTTTCTACAGCTGGTTATTGTTGTGTAATGTTTCTACAAGTGGTTATAGTTGTGTAATGTTTCTACAAGTGGTTATAGTTGTGTAATGTTTCTACAAGTGGTTATAGTTGTGTAATGTTTCTACAAGTGGTTATAGTTGTGTAATGTTTCTACAAGTGGTTATTGTTGTGTAATGTTTCTACAGCTGGTTATTGTTGTGTAATGTTTCTACATGTGGTTATAGTTGTGTAATGTTTCTACAAGTGGTTATAGTTGTGTAATGTTTCTACAAGTGGTTATTTTTGTGAAATGTGTTTACAAGTGGTTATAGTTGTGTAATGTTTCTACAAGTGGTTATAGTTGTGTAATGTGTTTACAGCTGGTTATAGTTGTGTAATGTGTTTACAAGTGGTTATAGTTGTGTAATGTGTTTACAAGTGGTTATAGTTGTGAAATGTGTTTACAAGTGGTTATAGTTGTGTAATGTGTTTACAAGTGGTTATATTTGTGTAATGTTTCTACAAGTGGTTATAGTTGTGAAATGTGTTTCAAGTGGTTATAGTTGTGAAATGTGTTTACAAGTGGTTATAGTTGTGAAATGTCTTTACAAGTGGTTATAGTTGTGTAATGTTTCTACAAGTGGTTATAGTTGTGAAATGTGTTTACAAGTGGTTATAGTTGTGAAATGTGTTTACAAGTGGTTATAGTTGTGTAATGTTTCTACAAGTGGTTATAGTTGTGTAATGTGTTTACAAGTGGTTATAGTTGTGAAATGTGTTTACAAGTGGTTATAGTTGTGTAATGTTTCTACAAGTGGTTATAGTTGTGAAATGTGTTTACAAGTGGTTATAGTTGTGAAATGTGTTTACAAGTGGTTATAGTTGTATAAAGTGTGTAGAGCTGGTAGTGCTTCTACAAGTTGTTACAACTGTGTAAAGTTTGTACAGCAGGTTACAGTTGTGTAACGTTTTAAACTGGTTACAATTGTATAACGTTTCAAACTGGTTACAGTTGTGTGAAGTTTCTACATGTAGTTATATCTGTGTTTGTCCCCGGACAGGAGTGGAGTCATGTTCTTCCTCATCATCAACCAGCTCTTCTTCAATATGCCGGCGGTAGACGTGTTTATTAAAGAGCGGAAAATCTTCATGTAAGTGTCTGGTCTTCTTACACGTGCACCGATACATACACACACACGCACACACACACACACTCACGTGTGCACACACGCACGCACACAGGTAGGCAGCCACACAGATAGGCAGACATTACAGAGAGACATGAAGACTTACTGACAGACAGACCCACTGACCGACCGACCAATCGATAGACCCATCGACCGATCGACCAACTTACCGACCTACAAACAAACAGACAAACTAGACAGATCGACTGACCAACATACAGAGAGCCTGACAGACAGGCTGATCGACAGACAGCCAGACAGACTAACCTATAGCCAGCCAACCGAACAGACAGACATCCAGGAAGATAGCCAGTCATTAAACAGGCAGATAGTCAGCCAACCAAACAAAGAGACAGCCAGAGAGATAGTCAGCCACTAAACAGACAGACAGACAGATAGCCAGCCAACCAGACAGACAGACAGATAGCCAGCCAACCAGACAGACAGACAGATAGCCAGCCAACCAGACAGACAGACAGATAGCCAGCCAACCAGACAGACAGACAGATATCCAACCAAACAGACAGACAGATATCCAACCAAACAGATAGACAGACAGACAGATATCCAACCAAACAGACAGACAGACAGATATCCAACCAAACAGACAGACATACAGATATCCAACCAAACAGACAGACATACAGATATCCAACCAAACAGACAGACAGATAGATATCCAACCAAACAGACAGACAGACAGATATCCAACCAAACAGACAGACAGATATCCAACCAAACAGATAGACAGACAGATATCCAACCAAACAGACAGACAGACAGATATCCAACCAAACAGATAGACAGACAGATATCCAACCAAACAGATAGACAGACAGATATCCAACCAAACAGACAGACATACAGATATCCAACCCAACAGACAGACAGACAGACAGATATCCAACCAAACAGACAGACAGATATCCAACCAAACAGACAGACATACAGATATCCAACCAAACAGATAGACAGACAGATATCCAACCAAACAGATAGACAGACAGATATCCAACCAAACAGACAGACAGACAGATATCCAACCAAACAGATAGACAGACAGATATCCAACCAAACAGACAGACAGATATCCAACCAAACAGATAGACAGACAGATATCCAACCAAACAGACAGACATACAGATATCCAACCAAACAGACAGACAGACAGATATCCAACCAAACAGACAGACAGATATCCAACCAAACAGACAGACAGACTGACAGATAGCCAGCCACTAAACAGACAGACAGACAGATAGCCAGCCAACCATCAGAACAAACGAACTAACGAAAGAACTTTATTTTCAGTGTCACAAATTAGGCACGCAGGCTCGTCTTAAATTCGTCTCTTCCACTCACCGATCTTTCGTATATCAATTCACTTTTTTGCATGTTACATTCACACTGGGGAAAAAACACATTTTCAAATGAAAGTTGTGAACAATAAACAATGCATATTGCCATGTTATGAGACAGGCAGGCAGTGCACACGTTTTCATATTGTACAATCTGAAAATCAAGAGACTAGTAAAAATGATAATATCAAAGATCAGGATACACAAAAAAAATGTGGAATGGGATGTGCTCGACACCACACACGCGCACACGCCCGCACGCCCGCCACCCACCCACCCACCCACACACCCACCCACTAACCCACACACACACACACAGACACACACATACTAATAAACTGTAGCGAACAGAAGAACTAATGAACTGTAGCGATAAGAAGAATTAATGAACTGTACCGAATGGAAGAACTAATGAACTGTAGTGAACGGAAGAACTAATGAACTGTACCGAATGGAAGAACTAATAAACTGTAGTGAACGGAAGAACTAATGAACTGTAGCGAATGGAAGAACTAATAAACTGTAGCTTCTGTGAGAACTCGGGAATGACATTTCTGACACTTGTTGCAGGCATGAGAATGTGAGTGGATTCTACCGCGTGTCTGTCTACTTTATTGTCAAGATCGTGTTTGATATCATCCCGCTGCGGACCATCCCACTGGTCATCATGTCCTGCATCGTCTACTTCTCCACAGGTGAGTCAATGACGCTGACAATGCTGTCAGTGATGTCAGTTAAATGTTTGACGCGACCGAAACTGTCAGTGACGCTGCACGGTGAATGTAAGGTAATTAGTCATTCACCATCATGTGCCATGCTGATAAGCGTGAGCAGTCATTTTTCGCCATCTCACTCATATATACACATAGGAACACATAGTGTCCTTAGCCTATTGTAGGACCAGATCTTGACGGTTTTCTGTTAGAGAGTACTACTGTGGCTTCAGTGAAAGTGTCAGGTTACTAACAGATGTGTTGATGTCTCAGTGTCCCATGCCTAAAGTGATATTGCTTACTCTAGGTTATTAATCGACGCATGTTCGTGACGTGTTTTTATTACGCGCAGTTGGTGCGTTTATTCCTAAGGCTTTTCGGTGTTAGTCGCGGTTCTAACTTCACGGCAACGAATCGTCCCCATTATGCGCGCCGTCAGAATGCCAACACAAAAGTCCTCCACGGAAAAATGTCAGTTCATCATCAATGGAAGCGGCAGTCACTAGAAAACCAGAGCCACATATAACTGCATTAAAAGTCGAGAAGATAGCCTTCATCGTCCGAGATGTATCACATATGGCGTGGTACATGTCGGCAGGGCAGCCCGCTGAAAGCATCTCACTAAGCACGAACACCGTAGCTCCAGCCACGAGCCCCATGATTCTCCGAGAAAAATGCACTCGTGAAACAATCCAGTCAATCCAGCCACTTCCAAGGGACAGGCTGACCGCCATCGCTCCGAACATGAAGTTCACGCTACAACAACCGCGGACAGATGTAAACACATTCCAAACGAAATTCACAGCTCACAGTGTCGCGAAACGCACTCAACTCATATTTTTTTTTTTTGCACATCCTATTTACAGGACACTGCAGTCAACACCAGCATTTTTGAGCTGCTGTTGATGTCTCGGCAAGTTTTACATTCAGTAGGTTGCTATTGCTTTCTGAACGACCGGCTCACCTTTACGTAAAAAACCAACGTGACGTGATCCGCTGCCGAATCTCGCGCTGCTGTGTTTCGTACATGAGTATAATCGATCAGTTACCTTACACAAATCAGTCTGTGACCTTACACACATCACTCAGTGACCTTACACACATCAGTCAGTGACCTTACACACAACAGTCAGTGACCTTACACACATCAGTCAGTGATCTTATACACATCAGTCAGTGACCCTATAGACATCAGTGAGTGACCTTGCACACATCACTCAGTGATCTTACACACATCACTCAGTGATCTTACACACATCACTCAGTGACCTTGCACACATCATTCAGTGATCTTACACACATCAATCAGTGATCTTACACACATCAGTCAGTGATCTTACACACATCACTCAGTGATCTTACACACATCAGTCAGTGACCTTACACACATCAGTCAGTGACCTTACACACATCAGTCAGTCACCTTACACACATCACTCAGTGACCTTACACACATCAGTCAGTGATCTTACACACATCAGTCAGTGACCTTACACACATCACTCAGTGACCTTACACACATCAGTCAGTGACCTTACACACATCAGTCAGTGACCTTACACACATCAGTCAGTGACCTTACACACATCAGTCAGTGACTTTACACACACCAGCCAGTGACCCTATAGACATCAGTGAGTGACCTTGCACACATCAGTGAGTGACCTTGTACACATCAGTCCAGTCATGAAGCCAATCAGTGACGCCAAGGGAACTAGTAAATGAAGCTAAACAAGCCAGTCAGTCACGCCAAGTGAACTTGTCAATGAGACTAAACAAGCCAGTCAGTCACGCCAAGTAAACTAGTCAATGAGACTAAACAAGTCAGTCAGTGACGCCAAGTGAACTAGTCAATGAGACTAAACAAGGCAGTATGTGGCGTCAAGAGAACTTGTCAGTGATGCTGAACAAGCCCGTCTCTAATGTGGAACTACAGCAATCATCCAGCAGAAACCAGCCAGTAACGGTGTGATATCAGATTCTTGTGTTCTCTTATACCTCACCTGTAGCAATCTTGTGTTCTCTTATACCTCACCTGTAGCAATCTTGTGTTCTCTTATACTTCACCTGTAGCAACCTTGTGTTCTGTTATACCTCACCTGTAGCATTCTTGTGTTCTGTTATACCTCACCTGTAGCATTCTTGTGTTCTGTTATACTTCACCTGTAGCATTCTTGTGTTCTCTTATACTTCACCTGTAGCATTCTTGTGTTCTCTTATACTTCACCTGTAGCAATCTTGTGTTCTGTTATACCTCACCTGTAGCATTCTTGTGTTCTCTTATACTTCACCTGTAGCAATCTTGTGTTCTGTTATACTTCACCTGTAGCATTCTTGTGTTCTCTTATACTTCACCTGTAGCATTCTTGTGTTCTGTTATACCTCACCTGTAGCATTCTTGTGTTCTGTTATACCTCACCTGTAGCAATCTTGTGTTCTGTTATACTTCACCTGTAGCATTCTTGTGTTCTGTTATACCTCACCTGTAGCAATCTTGTGTTCTCTTATACCTCACCTGTAGCAATCTTGTGTTCTCTTATACCTCACCTGTAGCAATCTTGTGTTCTCTTATACCTCACCTGTAGCAATCTTGTGTTCTGTTATACCTCACCTGTAGCAATCTTGTGTTCTGTTATACTTCACCTGTAGCAATCTTGTGTTCTCTTGTACCTCACCTGTAGCAATCTTGTGTTCTCTTATACCTCACCTGTAGCAATCTTGTGTTCTCTTATACCTCACCTGTAGCAATCTTGTGTTCTATTATACCTCACCTGTAGCAATCTTGTGTTCTGTTATACTTCACCTGTAGCAACCTTGTGTTCTGTTATACTTCACCTGTAGCAATCTTGTGTTCTGTTATACCTCACCTGTAGCAATCTTGTGTTCTGTTATACTTCACCTGTAGCAACCTTGTGTTCTGTTATACCTCACCTGTAGCAATCTTGTGTTCTGTTATACTTCACCTGTAGCAACCTTGTGTTCTGTTATACTTCACCTGTAGCAACCTTGTGTTCTGTTATACCTCACCTGTAGCAATCTTGTGTTCTGTTATACTTCACCTGTAGCAATCTTGTGTTCTGTTATACCTCACCTGTAGCAATCTTGTGTTCTGTTATACTTCACCTGTAGCAATCTTGTGTTCTGTTATACCTCACCTGTAGCAATCTTGTGTTCTGTTATACCTCACCTGTAGCAATCTTGTGTTCTGTTATACTTCACCTGTAGCAATCTTGTGTTCTGTTATACCTCACCTGTAGCAATCTTGTGTTCTGTTATACTTCACCTGTAGCAATCTTGTGTTCTGTTATACCTCACCTGTAGCAATCTTGTGTTCTGTTATACTTCACCTGTAGCAATCTTGTGTTCTGTTATACCTCACTTGTAGCAATCTTGTGTTCTCTTATACCTCACCTGTAGCATTCTTGTGTTCTGTTATACCTCACCTGTAGCAATCTTGTGTTCTCTTATACCTCACCTGTAGCATTCTTGTGTTCTGTTATACCTCACCTGTAGCATTCTTGTGTTCTGTTATACCTCACCTGTAGCATTCTTGTGTTCTGTTATACCTCACCTGTAGCAATCTTGTGTTCTGTTATACTTCACCTGTAGCAATCTTGTGTTCTGTTATACCTCACCTGTAGCAATCTTGTGTTCTCTTATACCTCACCTGTAGCATTCTTGTGTTCTGTTATACCTCACCTGTAGCATTCTTGTGTTCTGTTATACCTCACCTGTAGCATTCTTGTGTTCTGTTATACCTCACCTGTAGCAATCTTGTGTTCTGTTATACTTCACCTGTAGCAATCTTGTGTTCTGTTATACCTCACCTGTAGCAATCTTGTGTTCTCTTATACCTCACCTGTAGCATTCTTGTGTTCTGTTATACCTCACCTGTAGCATTCTTGTGTTCTGTTATACCTCACCTGTAGCAATCTTGTGTTCTGTTATACTTCACCTGTAGCAATCTTGTGTTCTGTTATACCTCACCTGTAGCAATCTTGTGTTCTCTTATACCTCACCTGTAGCATTCTTGTGTTCTGTTATACCTCACCTGTAGCAACCTTGTGTTCTCTTATACTTCACCTGTAGCAACCTTGTGTTCTGTTATACCTCACCTGTAGCAATCTTGTGTTCTCTTATACCTCACCTGTAGCAATCTTGTGTTCTGTTATACCTCACCTGTAGCAATCTTGTGTTCTGTTATACTTCACCTGTAGCAACCTTGACCTTTCTCGAGCAGGTCTGCACCCAGGCTCCCAACACTTCCTGCTGTTCATGCTGACCTTGCTATGTACGACCTTGGCTGGGGCGGCCCTGTGTTTCCTGGTCAGTGCCATGGTGCGCGAGTTCGCCACCGCTCAGATCAGCCTGGCTCTTATCTGCATCTTGATGATGGTAAGTTAGATCAGCCTGGCTCTTATCTGCATCTTGATGATGGTAAGTTCAGTCATGTGCCATCACTGGGCACACTACACATGTACACATTGCATTCATGTACACATTAAACCTCAGTGACATTTGTGACATTATGCACGTTATTTCTACACAGTTGCCTCATTTGATAAAGCAGACAGGTATGTAGTAATTTCATGTTTACTTGTACGGCTTCACATATTTACGCTATTTTGGAACACGTAGATTGATGACTCAGCCATGTGCACATGTGGTTTGGCCTCGCAGACAGCAGAGCACATACTCCAGGACTGCCCAAACTACAACATATCTAGGCAAACCTTTTGGCCTACAGAGACAACAGTGAAAAATAAACTCTATAGACCGCTGTGTGAACTAAGAAAGACTTGTTAGATTCATACAAGAGACAACATTGCAGTTATAGACATATTTCAAGCGAACGAAAGAAGAAGAACACGTAGCTTCATTTATGCACTGACATCATTTACACAAAACAATTTACGCATGGCTCAATTGTAATCATGTCGTTTACTCACACATTATTTACACAGTCATCATATCTTGACATCTTCCAGTAACTTGAATATCCTAGTCATGGTTATACTGATGTCACTGAAACAGGCGAGTCACTGACACATTCAGGTTATTTAAGGGCTAGAGTCATTGACACACTCAAGCTACTAATGTATGAATAATTTGAGTGGAACTGTGGTACATGTAAACAGTATAAAATAATTCAAAACAATGTTTTCCCGTGATGAATTTGAATAACGAAGACACAAACAATAGATTGCACGATTTATTGCCTGGCATATTTCGCTGCATCTCGTCTACATACTGCAGAAATCACACAACTTACGTGAATTAATTAGATAAATCCTTCAAACTGAAATATACACATGTTCGCACAATAATGTCGATTGTCTACCACGGTAATTTTAAACTGACTAACATGTCTTTCTGCTTACACAAGCACGGCTTACGCAGGTTGATTAGTATAGCTTCAGCAAACTTTAACAATCGACTACTTTGTGTGTTGAACAACACCCGGAAGGCACTGTCTCTTTCAACCACGTGACCACTCTCGAGCACATGTCTCTCGACCGATGAAGCCAGACTTTTCCGGTGTGTCGGCCTGCCTAGGCTACCATCTTCTGTGTGTAGTATGTTGTCCACTCAATTCGGAATATGTTCCGAAACCCTGCAATGTAACTGTCGCTCAGTTCTGCCTATGTAGATGGCCTCGCATCTGCATGTAAATTGGTAAATACAATTTGATTTGGCGTACAAAGCTACATGTTCTTTTACTACTGGGACTGGGATCGGTGTGTTTCTGTACCTGATGACTAAAGCTGCAGCACAGAATGTTTGCTCGACTGCTGTGGTGAGCCGGTACCGCAGACGTTGCATTACGTCATCTCCTCGGAAGGTTAGCTGGATGAATACTTTGAGTTTAGGGACTGTAGTTACTTCTGATTTCGGTTTGGGCTGTTGGCAGTGGCGCTTTATAAATCCTGTGGAGTACCTACCCATTCAGGTTTAAGGCATTCTTCAGAGTTTTAAATTCCTCTGTCAGTGTGTCCTGGGTGCATATCTTCCTAGCACGGTCAAACAGGGTCCGTACTAAGCCCCGTTTGTACTGGAAAGGTGCGAAGCTCTGAAAATGTAAGTATTGGCCAGTCCATGTTTCTTTGCGGTACACCGATCTTTGAATTGTGCCGTCTGCTCTACGTCTCATTAGGATATCTATAAACGGCAACGCTTCGTTTTGTTCGTGTTCCATAGATAAAGAGATGTTTACATGTGTCTCTTTCATTGTGACTTGGAACAACGTTGCTTGTAGCTCGTCTGTGGTGATAATTAGTATATCGTCCACGTAACGATGGTAAAAGGCCAAGTTATTGATTTCTGAGGATCTCTTTTCTTCTAAGTGTGCCATGAAGATGTCCGCTAGAATAGGTCCAAGTGGGCTCCCCATGGCCACTCCGTCAATTTGGCGATATGACTTGTTTAGAAAGTTGAATTGTAAAATTACCGCGGTAGACAATCGACATTACTGTGCGAACATGTGTATATTTCAGTTTGAAGGATTTATCTAATTAATTCACGTAAGTTGTGTGATTTCTGCAGTATGTACCTGACTAGATGCAGCGAAATATGCCAGTATAAAATAACACAAAGTGATGCAGCTTTACAGAGCACAAATACGGAAAACACAAAACGTTGCGGCGATTAGCCTTCATCAGCAAACAAATAATACACACAACACAATATATAATCACGTGGAAGATCCTCCAATGACTCCATTAAGACATAAGAACGGGATAAGAAGAATGAAAAGATGAAAAATAGAGAAAATGAAGACTTAAAAAAATGTGAAAATACATTTTTGCTACTTATCTCAGAATCACAGGCTGTGATGCTAACTTGGACTTCACCTTGATACTCTTGTATCGACAGCCGTGGGAGACTGTTGTGTCATTGGGACTGTGGTAGGGGATGTAGCGGTTCAGTGAAGATTCCAGATCCCAGAGTGGAAGTGGTACATGAATAAGGAAGAGGGAGGTAAAGCGGGAAACTGGAAGCAATGGAGATGTGTTGGTGGTTGGAGAGTGAAAACTAAGAAGGGGTGCCCCGGTGGATGTCCATAAAATGCACGAGTGGGTGCCAGTAAAAGGGTTGGCCATAGTGGACGAATATTAAAGTGCAATGATGTGTACCAATAACCATGATGGTAATAATAACGAAACTCAAGTTCTGTGCTCTATTATGTGTCTCCAAGGAATTCATACAGTCACGTAGCTTACACAGTCACCTAGCTCTAAAAATCACCTAGCTCACACAATCACCTAGCTCACACAGTAACCTATCTCACACAATCACCTAGCTCACACAATCACCTAGCTCACACAGTCATCTAGCTCAAACAATCACCTAGCTCACACAATCACCTAGCTCTCACAATCACCTAGCTCACCCAATCACCTAGCTCACACAGTCACCTAGCTCACACAATCACCTAGCTCACACAATCACCTAGCTCACGCAATCACCTACCTCACACAGTCACCTAGCTCAATCAATCACCTAGCTCAATCAGTCACCTAGCTCACACAGTCACCTAGCTCACACAGTCACCTAGCTCACACAATCACCTAGATCACACAGTCACCTAGCTCAATCAATCACCTAGCTCAATCAATCACCTAGCTCATACAGTCACCTAGCTCAAACAGTCACCTAGCTCACACAATCACCTAGCTCAATCAATCACCTAGCTCACACAGTCACCTAGCTCACACAGTCACCTAGCTCAATCAATCACCTAGCTCAATCAATCACCTAGCTCACACAGTCACCTAGCTCACACAGTCACCTAGATCAATCAATCACCTAGCTCACACAATCACCTAGCTCACACAGTAACCTAGATCAATCATCTAGCTCACACAGTCACCTAGATCAATCAATCACCTAGATCAATCAATCACCTAGCTCACACAGTCACCTAAATCAATCAATCACCTAGCTCACACAGTCACCTAGCTCAATCAATCACCTAGATCAATCAGTCACCTAGCTCACACAGTCACCTAGCTCACACAGTCACCTAGCTCAATCAATCACCTAGCTCACACAATCACCTATCTCACACAATCACCTAGCTCACACAGTCACCTAGCACAAACATTCACCTAGCTCAATCAATCACCTAGCTCACACAGTCACCTAGCTCACACAATCACCTAGCTCACACAATCCCCTAGCTCACACAGTCACCTAGCTCACACAGTCACCTAGCTCACACAATCACCTAGATCAATCAATCACCTAGCTCACACAGTCACCTAGCTCACACAGTCACCTAGCTCACACAGTCACCTAGCTCACACAATCACCTAGCTCACACAATCACCTAGCTCACACAATCACCTAGCTCACACAGTCACTTAGCTCACACAGTCACCTAGCTCACACAGTCACCTAGCTCACACAGTCACCTAGCTCACACAGTCACCTAGCTCAGACAATCACCTAGCTCACACAGTCACCTAGCTCACACAGTCACCTAGCTCACACAGTCACCTAGCTCACACAATCACCTAGCTATATCAATAACCTAGCACACACAGTCACCTAGCTCACACAATCACCTAGCTCACACAATCACCTAGCTCACACAGTCACCTAGCTCACACAATCACCTAGCTCACACAGTCACCTAGCTCAATCAATCACCTAGCTCAATCAATCACCTAGCTCACACAATCACCTAGCTCACACAGTAACCTATCTCACACAGTCACCTAGCTCACACAGTCACCTAGATCACACATTCACCTAGCTCAATCAATCACCTAGCTCAATCAATCACCTAGCTCACACAATCACCTAGCTCACACAGTAACCTATCTCACACAGTCACCTAGCTCACACAGTCACCTAGCTCACACAGTCACCTAGCTCACACAGTCACCTAGCTCAATCAATGACCTAGCTCAATCAATCACCTAGCTCACACAGTAACCTATCTCACACAGTCACCTAGATCACACAGTCACCTATCTCAAACAGTCACCTATCTCACACACTCACCCAGCTCACACACTCACCCACATATCTCACACAATCACCTAGCTCACACAATCACCTAGCTCACACAGTCACCCAGCTCACACAGTCACCTATCTCACACACTCACCCACATATCTCACACAATCACCTATCTCACACAGTCACCCAGCTCACTGACATATCTGTGTGTTTCATGTTGGCCCAGCTGTTCGGCGGCTTCCTCATCAGCTTCGACTCCATCGGACCGTGGCTCCACTGGGTTCAACATTTCAGCTTCTTCAAGTACGCTCTCTCGGTGAGTCTTTGTCTGTTCTCACACCCACCCACATACAACGGCACACATACACCACCTTGCCACACCCACCCACATACAACGGCACACATACACCACCTTGACACACCCACCCACATACAACGGCACAACAGACTACCCTGCCACACCATACGTATAGCACCAATATGCTCCCACGTGTACCCTCACACTCGCAACACCCGTAAAATCATCCGCACTCACACATTGCTTCCCCAGCATCCACACATCCACACATCCACATGGATACCGGCACTACAGAACACACATAGCCATGTACCTACCCACAGGCATACTGATACAGACGCAGATACAGAAACACACACACATACAGACGCACACGTATACATACATATACACACTCACACACATATACACACATCAATACACATATACACACACCCACACACAGATACACACTCCCACATACAGACACACACACTCACACGTAGATAGAAACATCTACACATAGATGCACACACCAACACACTGATACACCCATCCACACACACCCACAAACATTTACAAACACCCACACACATATACACACTCCCACATACAGATATACACACACCCACATACACACACCCACACACAGATACACACTCCCACACACAGATACAAACATCTACACAAAAATGCACACACTCACACTTAAATACACAAACCCACACACAGATACACATACTCACACACAGATACACACACCCACAAACAGATACACACCGGTGAAAAGATACTAACAACCGCGTAGATCCACGCATACACCAAACGCAGTTACACACTCCCGCACACAGCTATTAATACCCTCACACACCCACACACAAATATAAACACACACGGATACACACACCCACACACAGATACACACCTACACACAAACTCACACAACCACACACAGACTTACACACACACACAAAGATACACACATCCAAACACACATACATACTCCCACACACAGATACACACAGACACCCACATATTACACACCCACACATCGATAGACACACCCACACACAGACACCTGTCATATATTTTTGAAGGGAGTGGGAGATCACTGTAGTGCATGCCCCATCTCTAACAAAAGATGTAGAGCCCCATCCTCTTCTATCTTCAATAACCCCAGAATATGAACCTTGAGTTATCTGCAGGCCTCGTTCTATTAAGTATTGTCTAGGAGATATAGATTATGGCCCTGGTAAGAATGGTAATTTACTAACTGGGAATCTGCCCCTTCTCCAATGATTCTGATAGCTCTGGAGCCCCCTTATTGTTTGTCAAATCTGAGGAAAGTCTGGAGAATCTTCTCAGCCTGATTTAGATGAAGAAAACATGGATGTTGAGCAGTTGATAGATCTAGAGTCTTTTTATTTCCCCATTCAGTAAGTCATTATGAGTTAATTTATCTTTAAACAATCAAACACAAACAATCACATTAGATTTTGACAACATGATGTACAAAGAAGTTGTTGGTACAGATAGGTTTGAACTTGACAAATTAACAGAAGGTCAATTCATGTTAATCATTTATTGACTGGCCTGAGCCTTCTGGTCAGTACATACATCTCTATTGTGATTTACACAAAGTAATAGAACAGTTGCACATTGGACCATTGTCCCAGACAAGCAATAACAAGCATCAATATATGAGATGTCAACAAGTGTGAAAACATAGTAAACATTTTGATGTTGTACATATTAAGTATGATAGTGTTGTCTCAACCATATAATGTCAGTAGTTTTCCTGAAATTGGGTGTGTATTCAACCTATGAGAAAAGTAACCTGGTGACTGGAGGATTAGGTAAGCCAGGGTCCATTGACTGATGGATCCACTTCAGGTCTGCCCGTATAGCTCCTCTGAAGGCCTCCCCATGCTCTGCTCATAGCGAAGTCATCCTCCCTCTCACTTGTGGTTCATCTCTTTCTCTCGGCTTCCCTCCCTCAGGTCTGATTTAGATGGTTAATTTGCTGATGTGTTGGGTGGTTGTTGGTATGTAGCCACCAAGATCATTGATACATCGGGTTCTTAGTCTACTCAAGGGCCAACAAACGTACCTCGGATCCAGACTTTTGCCTTGCCCATTGAATTTTTGGTCACACACTCTTCTCACATCCGTCCATGGAGCGAGTTCAGACAAAAGTGCGGGCTTATTAACATTTCTGATGAAATAGTAATATATGTTAATTATGCACTGGCGCGAAGGCGGTCATGTGGTTTTCCTATCCAATGGTTTTCTGAGCTTGGTCTGATGAAATCTTTCCAAGAATCCACGTCATTTGTCACTTGTTCAGTTCCAGTTTTGATGTTAAGTTTTAAGTCCCAATCTCCAATTGCGTTTGTGAAGTCAATTTCTTTCAATGTTGTTTCCTCTTTTTGCGGCATGAGTTGATGAATGAATAATGTTGGCTGCGTTATGCCACAACACCCAAAGATTACATACCCACACATCGATAGACACACCCACACACAGGACACCCACAGATAACACACCCACACATCGATAGACACACCCACACACAGACACACACCCACACACAGGACACCCACAGATAACACACCCACACATCGATAGACACACCCACACACAGACACACACCCACACACAGACACACACCCACACACAGACACACACCCACACACAGACACACACCCACACACCAGTACCATTGTGTACAAGTATGCCTGGCAGATTATCAGCGACTTCCTTTAGACAAAAAAGTTAGTGAACCAGTACACCGTTCATATTTCCTGTACAACCACCAATGTTTGTGAACCAGTACACCGTTCATATTTCCTGTACAACCACCAATGTTTGTGA